>OU426980.1:83125997-83380963 GCA_911387785.2 Aelia acuminata
CTTCCGGTTTTCAACGGAAATACGTTTTGGGGTCCCCTGAGTCAAAATAACCAAGTCCCGCGAAATGGTCTGTGTGTGTGTGTGTGTGTGTGTGTGTGTGTGTGTCTGTGTGTCTGTGTGTCTGTGTGTGTGTGCGTGTGAACAGACTAACTCAAAAACTATAAACCGTGCGAACCTGAAATTGGGTATTTAGAGTATTTATAAGCCCGCGATGTGACAGAAAAAATTTCATTGAAATTTCTCAAAGGGAGGGTGTACTTTATTTAATAACTTTTTTCGTTTTTTTTCCGATTTTCTCAAAAACGGCACTAACGATTTTGATTAAACTGAAATAAATAAATGAAAAAAAAAACGTCATTTTAAATTAGGATGAAGAATTCTTAAATATGAGATGGTTTTTACCTTAATGATCTGATATAGCAAAAATAGTGAAGGAAAATTTTTTCTTACCTAGTATACTATAATATACTAAATATTATATACCAAATTCTCATATCACGACTACCCATAATAATCTTTTACTTTTTACATTTAAATCTTCCTTTCAGTAACAACTATATCTTCTCCATATACTTAAGTTAACATTGAAAATAATCAAATATGCTTTGTAGGAAATAAAGCTTTTTGTTAGTCTTGACCAATGAGGTTCTTTCTGAAATTGCTAGTTCTTTTTATAATTTATGGCATTTGGAGGCTTTTATTATTTTTCTGTACTACTACTATGTTTATTTTATTTGTTTTTATTATGAGGCTATTATTATTCTACTCTAGGTTACTTTTATTTTATTAAATCAGAACTCCTGCGAACGGGTGTTAACCACTGCAGTGGTGTTTTGGTGAGATTTTCATTGTATTTTAATTGTTTTTCTGCATATAAATAAACACATTCTTCTGTCTGTCTGTCTGCCTGTCAATCCCGGCCCCGAACTAATGTTTTCCTCTTTTCCATCGAAGGAATGTAAGAGCCCTTTGACCGGTTTTTAGAAAAATTATTTTTCTCCATTTTAAAAACATTAGTTTGTACTGAATGACTATTGTTGAGGTGCGTTTGGGTTTTATCCGCCCGTTCAATAGTGGAACCGAGTGAAATGGGTGGTAAATTGTATGCAAGCAGATCTAATTTACCTCAAGATCAGGTTAAATATCTTGATATTGATGGTGTCTAGGTGATTTATATTAAAAGTCAAATTGAATTGTATTTTGCCTGTATACCTGTGTGGTAACTCCTGGGACTCAGATTTTTGTAAATTAGAAAACTTTCTTGCAGAACATTCACAAATTAAATTTGTGTTAGCTGGTGACTTCAATGCTAGAATAGCGGCTTCTCAGTCTTTTCCCTATGATATAATTTTAAATAACCCTCCCTGTAATTTGTTTAGGAGGTCTAAGGATCAGGTTATTAATGGTAGAGGTTCCAAATTACTCGGATTATGTGATAATTATAATTATATTATTTTAAATGGTCGTTTTAATGAAGGTGAATTTACGTTTATTAATAGTTTAGGTAAATCTGTAATTGACTTCATTTGCTTTCCTGTTGATTATATATCTTGTATTGTTAATTTTAGAATTTTGGCAGAACCTTTTTCTGATCACCTTCCTCTTTTTTGTGAGATCTCATTTATTAACACTTTACAATGTAATGTTTTACCACTTATGCCTTAGTTAGTTTGGTTAGATAAATATACAAATGTTTATAAAAATTCTTTGAAACTGGCTATCGAAACCATTTCTTATCTCCGTTCGAATTCTCAAGAGTTCTTAAATATTTAAGTTGATTGTATTAAGCACTCTTCCCTATCACCTACTACATCTTCTCAATATGTTAGAAATATCCGCCGAAACGATTGGTTTGATGGACAATGCCTTCGTGCAAGAAATAAATCATTTGTATTATTAAATCTTTTTTGTCGAACTAGATCTATTTTTGTCAAACATAATTATTTAGAAGCTAATAGGAATTATAAGGACTTATGCTTTAAAAAAAAGAAAGAATTTCTTTATGCTGTAGTTGAGAGATTTAAAAGGGTAAGAGACTCGAAGGAATTTTGGCACCTAACTAATCATTTTAAAAGAAAAAAATTTACTTCCGGTAATATTGATCTTTCGAAATTAGTCAATCATTTTTAAAACTTACTTAACCCCCCCCCCCCCCCCCCCCCGATAATGATTTAGATATACTCTATGCAGAACCAATTATATATTCTACCACTCTAGATCTCCCCTTTGACCTAAGTGAACTGCAGTCGGTAATAAGTAATCTACAATACAATAAGGCCCCAGGTATGGATAGAGTACCATACGAATTCTATAAGCATGCTCCCGATATATTCTTGGTTAAACTTTTGTCACTTTTTAATCAAATTTATGAAACCGGCAACACTCCAGACTCCTTTAGCAGATCTATTCTATTTCCTCTATTTAAACGCGGCGACATCAATGATGTGCAAAATTATAGGGGTATATCCTGTCTGGATGCATCTGCAAACATTTTTACAGGTCTTCTTCTACAACGATTAGAAACTTTCGTAATAGAAAATGATATCCTCAGTCAATTTCAAACAGGTTTCAGACGTGGATACTCCACTATCGATAATTTATTTGTCCTGTTAAACATTATCAAACTTAAACTGCTCAAGAAAGGACAAAAAATCTTTGTATTTTTTGTGGACTTCAAAGCCGCGTTTGATAGCATTTCTAGCTATTCTTTACTTTTGAAATTATATAATTTAGGAGTTTCCACTAAATTTATCAATATTTTAAAAAATATTTATTCGAAATCTGAATCGGCTATTAGGGGTACTGAGGGAATTTCGGAGTTTTTTTCTGTGAATAATGGTGTACGCCATGGTTGTTTACTCAGTCCACCTCTATTTTTCTTGTAATTGGATGATCTTCCTCTTGCTCTTGAAAGAGTTCGTATAGGAGGTACATGTATCAGCATTTTGATGTATGCTGATGATATCGTATTGCTTGCTGAAGATAGGGTTACATTGCAGAGAAATATACACCTTTTGGCATCCTATTGTGATAACTGGAATCTGACAGTTAATCTCTCTAAATCCAAAATTATGGTATTTAGAAATGGTGGTAGACTGGCCGCTGCAGAAAAATGGAAATATAAGGGGCTGCCAATAGAAGAGGTGACTACCTACAGATATTTGGGTGACATGCTTGAGATAAGACTTAAAAGATTGATGAACCGTTTTATGAGATTTATCCTTGGTCTCCCGAGACACTCTCACATCTCCGAATATTATTCCCAGCAAAGTTTCCTTTTTCCTAATTTTCGAAGACAGTACCTGCTCGGCTCCTTCCTCTTCAAAATCCAAGAGCAAAGAAACCCACATACGTTCTTGACCTACTTACCCCACGTTCATCCATCCATCAGCTAAATACTAGATCTCAACCTACAGACTTGTATATCCCCACTCATAGAACCGCCTATTTCGATAAATCCTTCGTTATTCGTGCCACCCAGTTTTGGAATTCCTTACCCGGGTCCATTCGTCAAGCTTCCTCCCTACCCTCGTTCAAATACCTCCTGTTTCTCCACCTCCTGGAACATCAATCTTCCGTGCAGATGTAAAATTATTATTATTCTTGATTTAGTTTTGAAGGTTTTGTACAAATATGTAAACTGAAGTTTTATCATTTATTTATTCTAATAATGATACTCTTCTTTTTTGCTATTTTTATTTTTTATTTATTTTTTTTCACAAATGTGGTGTCTAATGAAGTTAAGATTTATTTTCATTTGTTGTTAAAGTGTGTATTTTTAGTTATAATTTACATAATTGTATATAGTTCAGCCAGACAAACGCTCCCTAAAAATTGTCAATAATGTTATTCTTAGGGGACTAAATGTCCCAGAATAAAGTAAAATTTTTCATTTCATTTCATTTCATACCTCATATTTCTTTTTAAACTGCCCAGACTTAGTTAAATACAAAATTTCATCTTCCCACGTCAACGTTAACCCGTGTCGATAGAACTCTGAAGATTTTGAAAATTGCTGTTTTTAACCCTTTCCGTTATATAGCTAAAACAATTGAAATTTTAAATTTTTTATGAAATATTGATTAAAAGAAGATAAAATTACTGATCAGACAGGATATATTCTTTTCTTTATTCTCTGTTTGAACACAGCGTAGCAAAAATTGCTTTTGGTCTTCCTTTGGAGTTATGCAAATCTTGCATAAGTTATTCCAGCTCTTTCAGCCTTATCGTTAACTGCCCTTAAAGAAAACACTTCACACTGAATAGGCAGCATCTTTATCCCATGTCTCTGGAGGAAATTCTTATCAATGTTTAATCGAGAAAATAAATTTGTGCTCTTGACAGACACAAAATCACTTAATAATTTCCCTGCAACAATAAATAAGGCAGTATTATTAACAATTTATTAAAAATAGTACTATTTATTGTATTAAGCCCCTTTAAAAAGCACAAAACTTGATTTGGTGCCTTCAACGCCAGACTACATCCAAGCCATGGTTTTACGTATAAAACCGCGATGAATAAACAGACGTCTTTTTCCAGTTGTCTCTAAACTTTTTGAATAGTGGGATATCAGGGCTACTTGTGACTTGGTGGTTTTTGTTTCGTACACACATTTTAAAACCAGTTCGTAAACGTGATGGCGGTAAGCAAAGAGTAGTAATTCCCTGTCTAGTTTTTGTTCCAAAAGTACACAAGCTCCTCTCAGTCGCCCTGTATTAGACGCAGTTGTGTCATAGCCCATTATTTGTACTTTTTCATCGAGGCTCCAGTCATAAAGTGCGTTCAGCCGGACATATATAGACAGAATCCCTGACGCTTAATTGGCATCTATCTAAAGCTGCAACTAACTTAGGCGTGATAAAGTCTTTCCTTCCTCTTTTTTTAGTAGTATGAGAACTTACCATTTGAGAGGTGGATACTAAGGTATCCTCAAGACTTTCATCAGAGCTGGTAAGTTGATCGTGATATCCTTGCGTTTGAATAGAATTTTGCGTAGTAACAGATGACGATAAACCTCCGATACATATTTGCTCACATATTTTTTTTTCTTCATTCAATTGCTAACTTTTTGTCTACACCCGCTAAACACCCTGGACGCCCTATGTAAAAATATTATATCTTCTTCAATTTTCATCCCTTCCAAAGCTTCAGCCTGTGTTTTATCAAATAAATTATCTATATTGTTCTTAAAGTCCTCCTCATGGCGCTTGTATTTTTTAAGAACTTTTTTTGCAACTCCCTCCAGGCATGGTGAAGATCCACAAGTTTTTTTTACACAGTTAGGTATAGCTCTGGTAGAGATTCTAGCTTTTACCCAAAATATAATACATTCCTGAATGACGAGATTAGCACTTTCTCTAACAGCCAATTTAACTTCGCGAATGGTAAAAAAATTACTGCAAGAACTTGAAGATTAGACGGTAACTTTGCGCCTGTTATTTGATAATTTACGTCACCAACTAAGAAAACACATTTTTTATTGCTTCTTAATTCCACTGCCATCTTTAAAATGTAAAACAATACGTGTTAAACGCGAGAATAATTTAGAAAAAATGACAAATGCCGTGAAAACGCACCGCTACTGCCGCGCAACATGTGTGAACATGATTCTATGCAAGTCGGCACGGGTTATCGTACTCCAAATAAGGTAAAATTTTATTTCCGAGTGTTTTAGAGGCAAATGAACAAAACTAACACCTATGCGTTAGAAATTTAAAACTTTGAAAAATAAGGGACACCCTAATGAATAACAATATGGAGAAATCCGATAAAAAAGCTTATAAATTCATTCTTAAATAATTAAAATTATGATTTGACTCTTATATTAGATATCATTGTGATAAAGATCATATCAGGACTTTTATTTTCTGGCCCGAAATATAAAAGTCAAGATCTGATTTTTATTTATTTATTTATTTGAATTATAAAAGTCCAGATTTGACTTTTATTCTCCCTCCCAGAAAATAAGAGTTAATTTCAAACCCTGGTTATGATAGAGGTATTTATTAAGTTGTGCCCTCTAACTAAATGGGCTACTTTTTCACTGGTAAAAAGTACTACCGGACACTGAATTCGGGCATATTGCAGGTTATTCTGCAATTCATAACTGGTCATTCTTCCAAAATTCCTTTGATTTCCTAGTTCCTATATCCTTTGTCTGACCAGAAATGTGGTTGGAGCAGGACGCAGGGAAGATAAATTCCGTAAGTTTACCATACTTTCCACTATTAATGATTACAGTTATGTTGTTTTATCCTTCAAAGGCCATAATTTCATGTGTTTTCTCATTTTCAATTACAGTCCACACATTTCTCCAATTTTAGTTTTACCTTGATAAATATATAAATATAAATTCATCGTTCGGATTGATTTTTCATTGTCTTTTATTTTATTTTGATTACTGTGAAGTATTACTTTAATAATTCACACGTATGACTATTTTAACAATGATATTAATATTTCGTAATTGAAAATACAAAAATGTAATGATCGATAGTCACATTAACAATTGTCAAATTTCAATCATCAAACTCTACACAGGTAATAATAATGGAATAACGATTTTTTTAGGCTGCTTAAAAAATAACAATAAACGAAAATGAATAAAAATTACTGAGAACTTTCAATTATTAAAAATAATTATAAAATCGGACGAAAAAGCCACCAGAATGCCCATCCTCTTACCGTCCTATTTTTCTATTACCCATCATGTGTAAAATCCTTGAAAAACTCATTCTCAAGCGTCTTTACCCGATCCTAGACTCAAATCACATAATCCCATATCACCAGTTTGGATTCCGAACATCCCACTCCACGATCCAGCAATGCCATCGTGTATTTGACGTTGTCTCGTCTGCATTGGAGCGCGGAATGTACTGTACTGGAGTCTTTTTCGATGTAGAACAAGCATTTAATCGAGTCTGGCACCCGGGATTGCTGTACAAAATCAGTAAATTCCTCCCTCATACCTACTTTCTCATTATATGTTCCTACCTCTGAGGCAGACTATTCAAAGTAAATCATAATAATGCCTTTTCATCCATCTTCTCTCAGTCTGCTGGTGTTCCTCAAGGTAGTATCCTCGGTCCCACCCTCAACACAGCTGACATCCCAACCCATCCTAATACTGTTATCACCACGTACGCCGATGAAACATCTGTGCTAGCAGTTAGTAATGACCCATTCCTTGCATCCCAAACTCTCCAATCTCACATCACAACCCTTGAAGAATGGTGTCACAAATAGAGAATTAAAATAAAACCCAAAAAAATCCCATCAAATCACTTTTACCCTTCGTCGTAAACCTACGACCTCCTGCCCAACAGTATTCTTCAATAACACTCCACTTATCCCTGTCGAAGAGATCCGTTAACTGGGACTTCAACTGGACAAACGCCTTACTCGGAATCCCCTCACAAGACTGAAACGACAAGATACCGCTCTTCGCTTCCGACTACTTCAATACTTACTTGACAAACGTTCAAAACTCCCAATCTATTACAAAAGGCTAATTTATATGACAGTAATAAGACCGATGTGGACTTACGGAATCGAGCTTTGGGCTCTATTAAACCATCAAATTCCTCTCGAATCCAATTCTTGCAATCCAAAATCCTTCATAAAATCCTTAATGACTTCGTCACAAATAAAATCATCCATAAAGACCTGAATATTCCATATATCGCCGATTTGGCCCAATCAAGATACCAGTCCTGTCATAATAAACTCCCGGCCAACCCGAATCCTCTTGTTTCCAGCCTCGCTTCCTCCTCTATTCCAGACAATCCTCCTAGGCGTCTGAAAAGAAGATGGCCTAGGGATCTTTAAAGAAAGACAGAAAGAAAGAAAGAATTTTTTTTCTGGGACAGCTCTTCCCCTAAGAATAACAATATATATACAGAGTCCTTTGTCTGGCTAGTTTAGAACAAGGTTGGTATAGAAATTAAAGAACTAAAATAAAATAAAAGCAAGCCTCTTAAATAAAACAAACGGCAAAAAAGAGATGAGAATATAAGTTGACTGGTTTCCCACCATTTGAACATAAAGCAATAAAAGAAAAACAAAATTTTATATCCACAAACACAGATAAGTATTATAAATTATAACAGATTTCACTATTTTACATAGTTGCGGTAGTTTGAAGATTGAGGAGATGGAGAAATAATTGGGTTTTAAAAGAATTGAGGGATGAATTTTTACGGATGGAAACAGGCAAGTTCCAAAAGGAGACACTACGGATGATAAATGATTTTGTAAAGGAGGCAGTTCGGTAGGAAGGGATGTATAGGTTTAAGGTTTGGGATCTAGTATTTAGAGAATGTATGGAGGAACAGGGTGTAAATAAATTCAGGATATACGGGGGCTTCTTAATTCTGAACTTTCGGGAGAGATATACACCAAGGAAATATTGCCGCCGAAAAACTGGGTAGAGTCACTTCAATTCAGTATAGCAGCTTGTTTACGTGGGAGCGCCTGGGGACACCAAAGATGAATCTAATGAAGTAATTCATCAGCCTCTTCAACCTCATCTCGTGTAAGCCAGACAGTCCCCCATATACAAGGCAACCATAATCGAAATGAGGAAATATAAGAGAGGACACAAGAAGCTGACGGGTTTTAGAGGACAGGCAATCACGGGATCTTCGGAACTGTTTGAGGATAGCGATGGATTTTCTAGTGATTTGGGAAATATGGTTACTCCACGACAAGTGCTGGTCAAAGATCACTCCAAGATTTGTGACATAGGAATTGAAATGGATAGGTTGGCCTTTGAGGTAGAGTAAGGGGTAGTAAAGAAGGGAATTAAGGAGATGCTTGGAACCGATCAGGATGGCCTTTGTTTTTTCTCCGTTCAATCTCAATTCATTGTTTTCTGCCCAGGCGTTTATGCTATCTATGTCTTTCTGTAATTTTTGAATTGCCTCTAGCGTCTCGGTAGGACGTAAGATTAGGTAAATTTGGAGCGTATATGTGGTGTTGTGAATGGTTGATGGAATCTGGGAGATCATTAATGTAAACAGAGAAGAGTGTTGGTGAGATCGATGTGAAACGCCACGTGTAAGTAAAAGAAGTGAGGAAGGAGGTTTATCGGGGATGTGAACTGTTCGTGAACTCGGGGACAGGAAGGAGAGGAACCAATTTAAGACGCTGTTTGATATGGAAAGGTTTTGGAGTTTGGAAAGGAGGATCTCGTGATCGACGGTATCGAACGCTTTTGAGAAATCAAAGAGGATTAGGATGGTCATTTTACTTTCGTCCATCGAGGATTGAAGGTCCTGAGTGATCTTAAGTAGAGCAGTTTGTGAGGAATAGTGGGAACGGAAGCCGGACTGAAGAGGATTGAGGAGAGCATTTCGCTCGAGGAAATCATTGAGCTGGGAGTGGACTATTCTTTCGAGCGGCTTGGATAAGTTAGAGAGAATGGAGATAGGTCTGTAGTCGTAGGCTAAAGAGGGAACAGGTACCTTATTTAATGGACGGACTATAACTTTTTTCCAGGCATCTGGGATGCAGGAATTTTGTAGAGAGATGTTATATATATGTAAGAGAGCAGGGAATATGACAGGAAGACAGAGTTTAATTATCTTTACGGGAATTTGGTCTGGACCGAAGTCATTGGTTCTTAACTTGAGGATAGATGAGAGTAAGGCTTCTGGTGAAATATTGAGGAAAAACAAATTATCTGGATCGAAAGTTTGTGTGAACGATAATGAAGAGGGCTGATGAATAGATGGAGAATTGGCGAAATAGGAATTTAATTCATCTGGATCGATGGGGTAATAAGTGCAGGCTTTGGATTTTACTATAGGCAGTTTTTTAAGGATTTTCCATCTGGACTTAGGATCGGGGGCTTGTGAGAGGGAGTGATGGAAAAATAGTGACTTGGCACCCCGTATGCAAGATTGGGTGAGGTTCCGTAGGGACTTGAAGTGGGAGTAATCTTCAGGGGAACGTCAGAAGCCTCTTCTGGCAGCATCTCTTTTTCTCATCAACTCTCTGATGTCGGGGTTTATCCAGGGTGCAGGAGGACATCTAAAGGTGAAGGTCTTGAGGGGAGCATGTTGATTAAGGAAAGTATAAAGATTAGAAGAAAGGCACTCCACCATTTCATCTATGGAGGATGACGAATAAATGGGGTCCAGGGTTTGTGAAAGTGGTTCGAAAAAAGGATTCAGCTTTTCAGGAGTTAATGAGTCAACGTTTCGCCAGGAGATTTTTCGGGGAATAACTTTAGGTGCTGGAATGTTATAGGAGATTTTGATGAGGTCATGGCTTGATAGAAAAGGTACTGGATGCTGTGAAGAAGAAAGTAAGTTTTGAGAGGAGTCTATTATGAAAAGGTCTAACCAAGTGCTGGTAAACTGGGTATGGTGGGTTGATTGGTAGGGTACTATGAAAAGGTCGAGTGAATGGATGAGGTCTATAAGGTAACATCTGTTAGGGGAATCAGTGAGCATGTTTATGTTAAAATCACCAGCGGTGATTACATTACTGTATAACGGGACATAGGTAAAGAGGGAAGATTCAAAAGAAGGATCAAATTGGACATGCGGAGGGCGGTAAACTATTATGTAAAGGAGGGAAAAGGCATCAGAGGAGATTTCAACGAGGATATATTCCGGATGAGGACTTTCGGAAGAAGGGGATTCTAGGAAGATTTTTACCCTCAGACTATTACGAACGTAAAGACCAACTCCTCCTCCTGTTCGGTCCTCACGATCACGACGGATGGGATCTTCTATATTATGTTTAGAAGTTGAGTGCTGCCAATGGGTAGCTTCTCATCATGCTATTTCATGACATTATTTATGTAATATTAGCTTATTTACTAGATGTATTTTATAAATACAGTTGTAAATTTCAATAAATAAAAAAAAAAAATAGGACTCCTTATTATCACAAATAACTTTTATTTACGAATGAATAATTTTAGTGTACTTCAGAATGTAAATAAACGATGCTCAACTCATTTAAAGCAGTTTTAGGTGGGAAAAAAATATGGTACAGGTATAATATCTTTAATTTATATATATCTTTAATTCATATAAATATCTTTAAATCATTGTATCTTAATTTACAAACTTTAGTTCCATAGTAGATTTCTGAATGCAAGATAAAGTGGTTGTAGAGGAACAGTAATCCTCGGTTTCCAGATACGCATAAGAGACAAACATTTAAAATTTAAAATTAAGTTTTATTTGACAATGAGCCGTAAATACACCCATAAATTCACCTTCACGATGTGTTTACAAAAAGCAACTCGCAGTAAAATGCAAGCAAGCACTAAAAAAAAAAAACTAGAAGGAAGGTGGAATAAGGATTTTTTTTAAGGCTTCTTAAAAAAAAAAGAGGAGTAAACAATAATGAATCAAAAAGTACTGAGAACTTTCGAGTTTTGCAATACAAATTATAATACTCTATAACTTGTGGAGAAAAACAAAAAATAAGTAAATAAATGTGGAAAAATGTCTGAAGTTGCTGAGTGGCGTTTACATATTTATGAAAACATGTCGATTTATAATCTAAGTAGATTGGTAAGTGAAAGTTGTGTGTTGCGCTCATCCCACCAGATTTTTTAATATGATAGATATAAGAAAAAGAATAATTTTTAAATGACTAAATTTATATTACTTTTTTTGGTGTGTAAATTATCATTACTGAAAATTTAATGATAAATCAAAATAAAATACAATGTTGTTTTCGAACAAGAACAAATAAATTTCTCATGCAATTTTTTACCAATGCTTAACCGATGATTACCTGAGTATAGTAATAGTGTTACATTATTTGGGTTTCCTTTTCCTTTTGGATGCTTTGCATAACATGCAACTAATGTTGGAGGGAAAACTGGAAAGAATTCATTCAAATCTTTAGAGAAGTTTAATTTTACTTTCATTATATCCCCATTAGTAGTTCCACACCAGGCAAAAACATCGTCCTCATCAACCTATAAATAAAGATTTTTTTTTTTTACAATCTAAATCTAATTCATTTGAGATTACTAGTACTTTATAATTTATTATATATTAAAAAATTACTAATAACATTAAACATTTTTTGCCTTAATTTGTACATAATTTTGCTTAGAGTCCTAGTAGGCTCAAAAGCGGGTTTTAAACAAACATTTTTTTCAAAGAAAATCAAAATGATTGAAACATCTTGTTATTGAAGCTAGATTATGCAATACACACATACAACCTGATTTATTACCTTAAATTATTACTAATTAATAGCTTTATAGTTAATTTGTCAAATGACGGTAGAAGAATTGAAACTAAGTAAATATAACTTAGGTGTATAACTTCTCACACTGTCCACCTAGAATGCCTCTTCTACTTTCTCTGTTTATTATGCATGTCGCCGCAACGTTGGTATTAATAAAGAATAATTTTTTAACTAAAACTCCTGAATATTTATCATCCACAAGGATTTTTAAGAAAACAGTCGACCCTTTTTCCACCTAAAATTAGATACATAAATTTTTAAATTATTTCTAGGCACTTTACTCCATTTTTTCACTATTTCAGGTGGCAGAGCGAGTTCTGGTTTTAGTTTACCGAGTCAACCCCAGAATGGTACGAAAACAATTGCCTCCAGATGATGACATAACACGGAGAAACCTTCTGTATCGCCAGCTAATGAGAGAATTTGATAAGATTGATCTCCAAGTTAGTATACCAAACAATCTCCTACTCTTATGCGTTTTTTAAGGTCCGTTAAACAGGACAGGGTGTAATTTTTACATGGTACTGTTTTCTGAAAACAAACATTACGTTGAAATAATTATTGTTTTTGCTTTTTTATTTATCGCGATATCAATCAAACATCCCTAATTATGATAAATATGTTTTCTTATGAAATGAGAGATTGAAACAATGACAGAAAGACCACAACTCAAGTTAAACTAACTTCGAATAACTTCGAACAGACAAATCATCAGCTGCTGCTTTCACACCAAGTTGTTCCCCGACGCATCATTGTTCGACGCAATGACAAATGCATCTTATTTTTGTTAATATAAGCCAGGTAAGGGAAATATTGCCTAAGGTAATAGTCACCCATCTATTTGACAAAAAAAATGAGAGTAAAAATTCAAACCTATAACGTAGATACTCTCGACTTTTTGTTCTCGAATATTTCAAACATATCTTAAATTAGCTCATAATATTTAATTTCAAAAATCGTAGTGTACACATTTTTTTTTTTAAACCTAGATTTGAAAAAGTTTTTACCAAAAATTCCCTTAAGCAACTTGCAAGAACATCTTACGTGGTAAACCTAATTTTAGTGTATGTTCTCAGAAGCATTTCACTGCCATAAAAAATAGAGAGTAGTTTATTCCTTTTTTAACGGTGGCACATATATGACTCTCTGATGGAAGGACAGGATATTCGGGAACCGTGAAATTCAGGAGCTTTACACGCCCCCCATAAAACCCAAATGAAGTACGAAAGACAACCCCCCTCCATCCGTGAAATGATCTCATTTCACTAAAAAAAAGGAAAAAATACAACAAGAAAATTTGTAGTACGGGCATGGAAGAAAAGTTTTCTTGACCACCCTGAAAACAATAGGAACGACCAGAATAATCCCTTAATAATGCTTGAGAGGCAAGGCACAATATAATGATATAAAAAATTATCAGCATGAATCTAAGAGTTACCATAACTAGTGCTTAACTAATTGGTTTCCACTTAAGGCACATGCGTGGCGGGTTGCCAATAATTGGAGTCGCAAGTAGTGTGAAGTGGGAGCTCCAACACGATATTGTGCCGCACAGTGCTAGAGAAGCTGTACGAAGGAGAGAGTATACCCCAGCTAAAGGTATGTAATTGTAAATTAATTACTCTGGGTGGCCCCTGTGAGGTTGAGGGCGAGGCGGAAATAGGTGTAGGTAGGTGGGGAACCGAAGCACACAGGGGTATTTGGCCCTAAAAGCTGGCCAAAACCCATTTTTTGAAGTTTAAAATTTCTGGTAAATAATGACTCGAAGGTGAAGTAGAGGACCTGTGGGATCATGCAACATGATTTTTATCTCTTCCAGGCCCTTAATCCGGCGGCTATTCTAATTCAAATCTGACCTTATCCTTTAACTCGTCTTTGCTCATAAGTATTGTTCTACAAAATATATTAATTTTCTTTGTTCTTACTGAAGTATCGGCGTTATCATATGATGGATAGTTCGAGGCAAGGTTTGTACTCGTAATTCAGATAGTTATAATTTTTTTGTATTCAATACTAGTATCAATATCTTTTTGTTTTTTTGGTAGGTATATTTTAGAGCTAAAAATTAAATTTGAAGGTTAAAAAGTTATACTTCTGGGCATTTCTGGGCAACGAAATATTTTTTATGATAATGTATAATTATCGTTGATTATGTTTCTTGAAAAAAATTCTGCGAATATCTGCGATTCGGAGACTTATAATTTTTATTATTAAAATACGTCAATTTCATTAAATAATAAAAAAAATTCAATTTTGTTATATTTTCATTTATTTATATTTTAGGATCTTCTGGAATAATAATAATAACTAGAAGGGAATTATTTGACATATTTTTTAAAGTCGAAAGCATTAGCTTTAAAAAAAAAATAAGGAATTTTCGTAGTCTTTTCTCATTGGGAAATATTGCCTAGCTAATAGCCTAGAGCAGGTGAAACAGCTAAAACATAAATGATTAATTTTTAGGCATGATTTCTAAGTAAGATGGAATGCTTCTTCAAGGAAAAGAAATGTTTTTGAAACAGCAACAAGAAATGGCTAAGTGGGACGATATCAATTAAAAGCTCAAGATCTGGTGGACGCTCTGAAAAATCATTTGTTACTTTAAAATTTACAACGGATTTATCAATGGTATGCTATGACACCATCTGTTCACAAAATTTTAAGAGATGGTTTTGAAGTGATAAAAAGCCCTCTACTTCATATTGGTCTTTTATCTGAGGAAGCAGCAGAAACTCGAAATAACCATTTCCGGGTTTATAGAGAAAATAAGACCAGAAAATTTTACCGGATAGAGTGCAATCTGGATGTAATTAATAGATTAATATTGACATCAGATCCAGTTATGACAGGTATGAGAAGTTCAAGAAAAAAGGTATCAGGTTTTGTAAGGAAACTTTAGAAATATTGTCTCCCCCAACCAACTTAACCGATAGTGGTGATTCCGAAAGTTCATTAAGTGACGAGGAAAGTGAATAATGAATAATTAAATTTAATATGCATTTTTAAGAAAGGTTGGTGCGTTTCTTCCTGGGATATAAGTTGTGTTTCGAAGAGGTATTAAACAATTCTTAATGAATTAGGAAAACACATTGTTTTTCTTTACCACCATAACTTTTTATATTCACCTATTTTATACTATTTTCATTTTTTTAAAATAATAGTAATAGATAAATGATAATAAATCTTTAATTAGTTACAAGCATATTTCATGGGTGTAATGCATAAAGAGAAAATAATATGAACATAAATTGTAAACCCATGGATGCCTGTTTCACAGTCGGTGGATTTATGTAAAAATTAATTTTATGAAAATTTTCTCCTTAGAGTATTTTTTTTAACTGCTAAAAAAACATTTTTAATGTCTATTACAAATATAGAAACCATTTTGAGGACTTTTGAATTAATAAAATGGAAGAAAATAGTTTTGGCCAGCTTTTCGGGTCAAATACCCCTGTGTGCGAAGGTGGAAAGGTGAGGGTGCACATCGTGGGAAGCATGCCTAGGGAATATGGGGGGATAATAGGGTGCGATGTGTTGGAGAAAGTGGGAGCATCGATACGGAATAAAAGGGGGAATGGGGCATCCGGATAGGACGATAAAAAATTACGGAAGAAAGAAATATCGTTGTAGGGGGTCTCGAGATGATGATAAACTTAGAGTCGGAGTGCTAACTCGAGCGGAAGATTGTAGAGAGACATTGAAAAGAGAATATGCGGACGTTTTCTTCAACGAAGGGGAAACATTGGGGGTTACTGGGAAAACGGTCCACGAAATCCTTTTGAAACAGGATAGAGTCGCGTACGTGAAAGAGAGACGATACCACTCCTAACCACAGGCGCTCCGACAGCATATCAGGGAAGAGCTGGAAAATCTGAAAAGGCAAGGAATTATAGTGGACAGTACGTCCCCATATAATAGTCCTCTCTGGGCCGTGAAGAAAAAGTCGCTTGAAGGGGAAAATCAAGAGAGATACAGGGTGGTGATCGACTTTAGGAAACTGAACGAAAATACGGTGGAGGAAAAATACCCAATACCGCGTTTCGATGACATATTAGATAGACTAAGCGGAGCTGCGGTTTTCACCACATTAGATCTTAAGGCGGGGCACCACCTGATAAAGATGCATCCGAGAGATCAGCGCAAAACAGCGTTCACGTTTGAGCAAGGACACTACGAGCTCACTAGGATGCCGTTTGGCTTAAAAAACGCGCCCATAACGTTCGAACGACTGAGGGACGAATTTCTACGGGGGATAGGCGAATCTTACTGCCAAATATACATGGATGACTTATTAGTCTTCAGTAAGGATGAGGCTCAACATTTGAGAAGTGTCTTCGAGCGATTGAGACAATTCGGACTGAAGCTGTCAAAGGAGAAATCAATATTTGGGCAAACACAGATAAATTTTTTAGGCCACATAATATCGAAGAACGGGGTTAAGCCATATGTATTATATTCGCCATATGTATGTATATAGTATGTATGTATATGTATATGTATGTATATTCGCAAGGTAGAGGCGATCTAATGGCCTAATCGATCTAATCTAAAAAAATGGCTATACCGAGGGACGTTAAAGGCATTAGGAGACTGTTAGGGACATTAAACTACTATAGGCGGTTTGTTCCGGAAATGGCGGAGTACTTGGTACCCCTTTACAATCTTCTGAAGAAGGGTCAAAAAGTAGTGGTCACCCCTGACATGGAGGACAGTATCAGAGAGTGTATGTCGCGGCTACAAGAACAATCAGTGTTGGCATTTCCAGATTTCGCGAAGCAATTCATCATCACAACAGACGCAAGCGAGTACAAGCTAGGAGGCGGTACTATCGCAGGAGGGAGAAGGTGGAAGAATTTCTGAGCCAGTATGACATAGAAGTAACGCATAAGCCCGGAATGGAGAATATTGTGGCGGATTGGCTGTCGAGGGCGATACAGGTTAATGCAATAAACGGAGAGAGAGGGGAACACTCCGGGGGCGTAAGACAATTCTTGCTGGATTGGACACCAGAGGGCGAAGGCGAGGAAAGTGTGCAGGAATCAGAGGGCGACGGAGGGAGAGTCACATGGAGAGGAAAGCTCAGGGGAAGAGAGGCCCATGCATATGGAAGTAACAGATGACATAATAAATAGCAAGGAGCGACAGATCATCTGGAAAACCAGTACATCGGGACTTCTGAAAGTGGACTATGCCAAGTATGAGATACGTAATATCACCACCGTTTGGTCACAACCTGGAGCCAACGAGGATCAGATTTGCAGGGCTCTAAACGACGCCTCCAAACCAGGTAAAATTCATTACTTGTATGTGGGAAATGCCTCGATTTGGGACAAGATTGACAGACTCTGGAGGTCCGAAAAGATCGGGTCTTCATCCGTTGTCAGCGTATGGTAGAGACGGTAAGGGAAGTAGACCAACAGAAGGAGATCACACTCCCTTACCCCCAGGATCTGCAGATAGGGTAGTAGGAATAGGGTAGTACATACCTATTATTTTAACTTTTCAACTATTTTAGGACAAACCACAGATTGTGGATTTTTAGAGAAATTTTTTTTTGACTATCAATCACATTTCAGCACTGATGATGGCCGAACGGCCAAAACGTATGCTGGAATAAAGTTTTAAGGGAAAAAAAGTGTTGAGACTTAATTGGTCGCGCTAATCCTCAATTTAAATCAATTGGAGAGTCTCAAGAAGAGGAGAGTAAAATTAATAACTGAACAATTTATATTTTAATTTCAACCAAATAACACTTCTTTGTTCAACACTGCTTGGTGGGATTACCATATAGTGACTTACACTTTAGCACACATTTATACTCAGATTTTAAATTAATTATGAGAAAATGTATATTAATATATTAATTATAAGTTTAATACGAAACATCATTAAAATAATAATTTTATGTTTTGGATCAGCTATGTGACCGGATCTGTAGACCTATCATCCAAGCTCAAAGGGCATCTGTATATCGAGATAATCTTCCAAATGAAAGTTTCACATTAAAAAGTAAAATTTAATTTCCACCTGACAAAACTACTATACAAGAAACTGAAAATATTTCTCCCAAATACATGATCTAGAAAAGGCTTGACCAAGGGAATAAATTCACTGTGTGGAGGATACTGTTTTTTTATTTTATTAAATAACGTTAAATGATAATTAAATACATTGCTGTGTCAATTATAATGGCCAATTACCAACTTAAAACGTCAAAATCACGACTTTAACACAGACACGATGTACACTCTATCACGGCTACAGACTCCTTGTAAAAAAAAGTATACTAACAGCAAACCGTGGTATGATAGTCAATGCAGGGATTTTATAAATTAACGAAAAAGGTGTTTTCTTCTATGCAAGAAAAGTAAATTTATGGGTGAATTTTTAACAAACTTTCTAAAGCTGAAAAAAAAATACAGAAACTTTTTGGAAATGAGAAAAAATGTACAACAGCCAAAATTGAAACTCTAGGCACAACCAATGAGAGCTCAACATTTTGGGGTATTGTAAAACGATTTAGAGGCAAAAGAATTTCTGGGCCGAACATTACCATAGATGAGTGGGTAGAATTTTTCGGAATGTTACACCCACCTAGGGTAACAACAAAATCACTTGACAGTCGTCACCCCTTATTGGATGGATTCATATCATCTGAGGAAATATATAGGGCTATAGATAAGGTTAAAAATAGCAAAAACCTAGGACTTGATGGTGTTCCTTACGAAGTGTACAAGACTCTTCCATCTAATTGGTTGTACATAGAGAGCTTGTTCAATAAAATCCTGAACGAAGAAGAGATTCCTAAATCTTGGGAGGAAATTTTAAGATTTTTGATATTTATGAAAGATGACAGACAAAACCCGCATAACTTTCTTCTTTGGCAAACTGACAATTGATAATTTTTACACACATCTTGCTTGAGAGAATTACATTATGGGCTAATGAATGTGGAGTAGTTCCGGAGTATCCATCAGGGTTTAGGAGCGGGAGAAGTTGCCTGGATAATGTTTTTGTTCTGAATGCTGTTATACAGCACCAATTTCTAAGAGGAAGATCTAATCTTTCTGCAGTTTTTGTTGATTTCCGCCGAGCTTTCGACTCGACAAATCACACTTTGCTGTGGAATAAACTATTCTCATTGGGTTTAAGCGGAAAAATTATCCGAGTGAGTTCTTTATAGTAAAGCTTGCACTCAAGTAAAAGAAAAATCAGGGGGACTAAAAATTATAGAAGGAATACTGCAAGGAGAAACATTGAGCCGCATGCTGTTCTGTCTCTTCCTATCGGGCACAGAGAATTATTTGATTTACGATTTGTCAGGAATACCTATAATTGGTGGTGTTGACATATTGCTTTTTCTGTTTGCGGCTGATTTAGTTATCTTTGCCGACTGTTATTTCGACCTAGTAAAAAAAATTAATGCTCTACATGTAATAAATTTGCTCCGAAAACAAACTAATAATAAACATTGATAAAATTAAAATATTGAATTTTTCTAGGGGACGATCTAAGAAATATTACTGGATATATTTAGATGGAGAAGTGGTCGAAATGGTCAATAGTTATAATTATTTAGGAATTCAATTTTCTAGGTCTGGTTTTTTTTTTTTCAAGCAGTTAAGAAAGCGATATCAAAGTCGAGTTCAACGATAGGAGCCGTTATGGATATATATGGAAGGGCTAAAATTAATTATTGGAAGGCTAGGGAAAAACTCAAAAAAGCAATTGTTAACAGGTCCATTCTTTATTTTGCCCAAATATGGAGCATCGGTTATATGGAACTCGTAGAAAATTCCAACATAAACTTAAATAAAAAAAAAAACTTCTCGCTTTGCACGACTACCCCAAACTTCTTAATTCGAATAGAAACAGGTTCTGTTCAAGTAGGCTATAATATTCTTAAGTGCGTCCTGAATTGGTATGGTATACTGTTGGAAATGGAGGACTGTAGATACCCAAAAATATGTTTCCTAGCATTACGTAGTAAATTAAGTCTATTTATTGTTATACAGACAAAATACAATTGTTGTTACCAACTAAAAAATATACTTGAATCCATAGAAGAGGGTGAATTAATATTTGAAACTGACCTAACCATGATAAAAGCTAACAGTAACAGAATATTGAAAAAAGACAAAAGCTACTTATTGGATAAAGACATGTAACAGTCACAGCGTTCAATTTATAGTGAGTGTTTGGTACTCAAACTTAGTGGACTGTATTTAAAAAAAAATAAATAAATTAATCTTAATGAACCAAATATTATATTTAAGAAATAAAGTTAAAATGACAATTCTAATAAACCTTGAATAGTAAATTAATTACAACAAAACAAAAAAATAACATTAAATTTAACATTGAATTTGAAAAAAACAAAAAAAAAAAACAGTAAAGTAAATAAAAATGAAGACAGTAAGACAAGTATATTAACAGAAGATGAACTAAAATTAACTTAATGTCCCTCTAAAATGATAATTAAAACAAAACACTAGTAATTAATTGCTACTAGTACGTACTAGTGTGCGTGTATGTGCGTTGCCGTTTGGTCTTGACCAAGGCGATGTATACGTGCAGTAATAGAGCAGAGCGTCCGTACAGGGCTCCAGTCAGGCTAATACTAATTGAATTGTTTACAATAGAAGGCCCATCGTATGAAGACGGGCTTGTCTTTAGTGTTTAATATAAACATAAATATAAACGTAAATGTATACAATTGATCAATATTTAAATAGTTAACATTTATAACAAAAAAAAATAGTAAATAACATTAAATAAAATTGTTTATTCATTCGGTCCCGATCATCCCGCCTACCAAAATTGGATCAAATTTTAAATTACTTTAATTCGCTAGTTTTAGCATAAAGGGAATTTTAGAATTCGCTATCATTTTCGGTTAGAAGAAGTTGGATTAAGCTTACAAGAGGACGCTGAAATTCTTTCGATGCTGGTTTAACTGTGGCAACTCTGACTATGGAATCGTCACCTTCATGCAGAGCTGTGATTCATGCTGTAGGCCAAGAGAGTGGTGAGGATGTCTTATCGTGAATCAAGACCAAACACCAATTTTGGGTACATATGGATTGGGTTTCGTCCATTTTGTTCTCTGTTGTAAGGTGTTTAGGTAATCGTGACGCCACCGTTTCCAGAAATGTTGGGTGCGCTGTTGAACGAGCTGCCACTTGCCGAGTCGGTTTTCCGGCAGGTTTGTCCAGTCCTGAGCAGGGCGAGAAGTTAAACAATCTCCGATTCTATAATCTTCTGGCTCTGACGACAATGAATATAATGGTCGTGAATTTAATATAGCTTCTATTTGGGTGACGATAGTATAAAATTCTTCAAATGTAAATGCTGTAGAATTTAAGGTTCTTGTTAAGTGATGCTTGTTGACAGACTTTACACCTGCTTCCCAAATTCCGCCAAAATGTGGTGCTGAAGGTGTATGAAAGTGCCATTCTATTTCCTTATCCAAGAGGTGAGTTTTAATGGTGTTTTCAGTAGTATTAGTTTTCAACCAGGTGTAGAGTTCCTTTAATTCTCGAGCTGCACCCACAAAATTAGTTCCGCAGTCAGAGTAAAACTTTATAGTCCTTCCTCTTCTTGCAATAAATCGATCAAGTGTCGCCAAAAATGACTCAGTACTTAGGCTTGATACAATCTCCAGGTGTACGGCTTTAGTTGCAAAGCAGACGAATAGGTATACTTTCTGTTTTGGTGAATTTCTCCTCGAAGAGCATATTTAAAATAAAATGGGCCTGCGTGATCTACCCTAACAATTAAAAAGGCTCTTCCACTAACAAATCTATCAGATGGTAAATCACCCATCAAAGGGGGCAATGGCTTTGCATTTAGTTTATAACATTTAAGGCATTTGAAGATACGGCCTTTGAATAAATTCCTAGATGAAATAATCCAGTATTTTTGGCGAAGAGCTGAGTGGATCATCTGCAAACCGCCATGAAGTGTTAGGCGATGATAATAATCTACTATGAGGTTTGCTAAATGGCATTTTGTTGGCAATAAAATAGGATGTTTGTTGTCATAATTCAGATTTGAATGGCGAAGTCTACCTCCAACCCTTAATATTCCTTCCGTGTCGAGGAAAGGCGAAAGTCTAGTTAGTTCCTAGGAATAGCCTGATCCTGTTAAATTGGCTATATATTTTGGAAAATAATGCTGTTGTATCCAGCGAATCACAGTTATTTCTGCGTTGCGAATTTCTGATACATTCAGAGCTCCAACTGTTCTGCACTTTATTGGTTTAAGATTATAAATGAACCGAAGGAAATAAGCTACTACTCTCAATAATCTGGAAAAAGAAGAAAATCTTTCCATCCAAGTACACCAAGTTGACTGGGAATTGTGATGCTTTAATGCCAACAAAGTGTTTCTTTCAGACTTCATTTCAGGCAGTGCTATATTGGGTGAAATGTTGGTTGATATTGGCCATTTGATTATGGGTTTGTGTAGCCAGTCGGGGCCCGCCCACCATAACGAGCTCATTAAAAATGTTGATGGTGTCATGCCTCTGGATACGGCGTCCGCTAGATTGTCTGCTGAGTCCACATGAAACCAGCATTCCCTTTTGGTTCTCTCTAAAATTTGTAAAGTTCTATTGGCCACAAAGATGTTAAGTTTATGAGGTAGGGTGTTAAGCCATCCTAAAACAATAGTTGAATCGGTAAACATGTATGTCTCTTCTACATTCAACAAACGCAAGAAATCCCTCACTGAGTCGAGCAATTTCACTAAAAGATGGGCTCCACATAGTTCAAGTCTAGGAATTGTCATCGGCTTGATTGGAGCAAGTTTTGTCTTGGCTTTAAGTAAAGAGACATGGATGTCACCCTTAAAGTTTTCTACTCGAAGAAAAAGCATTGCTGCATAGCCCCGTTCCGAACAATCGCAGAAACCTATAACTTGGGTGTGAAGAGCTGCCTGATATCTTGGTATTTGAAGATCGGCTAAGCTATTTAATTCCTGAATGAATATAGACCATCTATTACTTAATTTTGTTGGAATGGGTTCATCTCATTCTAACCTTTGTTTCCAAACTTCCTGCATTATTGTTTTTGCATAGAAGATCACTGGGGAGAGAAAACCTAATGGATCATAAATGCGTGCTATTGTTGATAAAATGGAACGCTTTGTGGTCGAAGATGATAAAGTATTGGTATGAAAAGATAACAATGGTTCCCATTGCATCCCTAAAATTTTTACTGCAAAGTCCTCTTTTGGATTCAACTTGACTAATTCTTCGTGATGTTCCTGAGGAACGGCATTTAAGATAGCTTTAGAATTGCTGGCCCATTTTCTTAAAGAAAATCCGCCTCTTTCTAAAATGGATATTAGCTCTTGCTGTAATTCTAGAGCTTCTTCCAAAGAATTAGATCCACTGACGATGTCGTCAACATATATATCTTGAGACAGGACCTGTGCGGCTTTGGGGAATGACTCTCCTTCGTCAATCGTCAGCTGCTTAATCACATGCAATGCCAAGAACGGTGAAGCTGAAATACCATAAGTGATGGTCCGGAGCTCAAACTCTTCAAGCTCTTCGTTGCAAGTTGGCCGCCAGAAGATATGTTGGTCGCAACGGTCATCTTTGTGAAGCTCAATCTGCCGATACATTTTGCAAATATCAGCTGTAAACGCGATTTCGTGGGTACGAAATTTCAAAATGATATCTGCAATGTTTAGTTGTAATTTCAGTCCCTTGTAAAGCCATTCGTTTAATGAACCATTCTTACAAGGCATGGATGCATCAAATACTATCCTGAGCTTGGTCAAAGAGCCGTCGGATTTAACAACAGAATGGTGAGGAATTATGTATTTTCCTTGCTGACTTGTTGGCTTCATGTGCCCGAGTTGTACGTATTCCTCCATAAAGTGTGTGTATGCATCTTTCAGATTTTGATCTTTAGACAACCTCGATTCCAGGACGAAGAAATGTTTCAAGGCCTTCTGTCTGCCATCGCACATATCAGGAGGCGTGCCTTTGAATGGTAATCGAACTCCATACCTCCCTGTAATGAGTCTGGACAAAATTATTTTCACAAATAGCATCGTCTGGGTTCACAGGAATCATCCGTTCAGCAGGTTCTTCTATTTCCCAGAATTGTTTGATTAACTTATCGATAGAAGATGTGGTGAAGCAATGAAAAGTGTTGGTATTTCTAACAGAAAATTATTGTAACGTCCTGAAACGACCCATCCAAAGGCTGTTTTAATTAGAGCTGCATCTTCCTCTTCAATTTGTTGCATCCCACTGCGAATTACCTTCCAGAAGAGATCAGCTCCCACTAGTATGTCTATTTCCCCAGGTTGAAAGAAGTTTGGGTCTGCTAAGTTGTATGAAGCGATTTTCTGTCGAAAGCTAAATGGGACAGGCTTGTTGGTAGCTTACCTGTAATACATGAGACTATTGTTGCATCAGTGGAAAATAAGGACCGTTAGAATTTCGCGGCTTCAATATGCAACGTACAGTTCCAGCTCCCTGGGTAACATGTTGCCCTACACCTGAAATGGTTCGTTTTCCTTCATGGACACAGAGATGAAAGTCATCTGCGCAGGATTTAGTTATAAGTGAGCATTGAGACCCAGAATCCAATAAAATACGTACAGGTCGGAACCTGGAATATTTATCTTGTAAATGGACGACTGCAGTGCTTAACAAAATATCACCAGTATTTTGCCCTGTGCTGGTCATAACTGAAGCTGATGAAGCTGAAGGTGTGTTCTGATTAACCAAGATTTCTGACTGTGCGTTGGAATGTTTATTAGCCTGGTTGTTTGATTTTTTGAAATGTAGCAATGAATTATGTGGTTTATTACAATATGTACAGAACGCCTTTCTGCACTCTTGAGTGGTGTGTGTCAAGGAAAGATGATAACGGCATCCTTTAAAATTTTTCAATGAATCCCATCTTTCTTTTACGGACATAGCCTGAAAGCGCGGACAATCAACGAGGCGGTGGTTTTGTTGACACATGAAACATAGCGGAAAATTTTGAGTAACGTCGGATTGAGTTCCTACAAGAAAAGCGTGGCCTTTTGGTCGACGATGGACATTTTCCTGGACCTTATTCTCTTCAATTAAGGACGAACACAGTTCCAAAACTCTACATTGCTGCGTTAAAAATTTTGTAAGGTGGTCTAACGTTGAAAATTCAATATCTATATGTTTCAGTTCGAACGCCTTTCTAGACGAATCGTCTAAACACTTCATAGCTAGACTAAAAAGAAGGAACCCGATCTCATCATCTAATTTTAAGAGACGAAATGGTGTCACATTATCTGCTATACAATCTAGAAAATTTCGTAAAGAAGATAAGGTAGGTTTTCCTGCCAAGGGCTTAAATTCTAATAAACGCTGGACATAAAGCGAAGCCAAAATTCGTTTGTTATTATATCTAGTTAATAACCTGTCCCATGCTAAGTCATAATTGTCTTCTTGAATCGGGAGATTTTTAACAAGATTTAAAGATTTAAATTATAACATTTAAATGATAGAGATAAGCCGAGAAGAGAGAGAATACGGAAAGCGTATCTATAACTGCTTAAAAGAAATGAAGAATTTTGATTCTCAGGCTAGAAAAGTTAGGGGTAAAATCTATTTCCAGGATAAAATATATGCCC
The DNA here is from genome assembly GCA_911387785.2 of Aelia acuminata. NCBI lineage: Eukaryota > Metazoa > Arthropoda > Insecta > Hemiptera > Pentatomidae > Aelia > Aelia acuminata. The sequence goes on from OU426980.1 coordinate 83,151,864, forward strand.
TAGCTGAAGCAGAAGAACTTATTAAAGGTCCTCAAAAAGAAGACAAAATTAGGGAGGAGGCGACTATAAATAAAAGGAAAGCAGAAGAAACGGCAAGTGAACTGAGGAACGATGGATCAGTATCGTTTTCGCCCGAGAACTTCATTCCAGTAGAACAGTTAATAGGAATTCATGTAAACTAGTTAATAACTTTAGCTATAAGGGAAGTAAACTTTATAAAAATATATCTGAGAATAAAACGGCCAAAGTTATATTAACAAATAACGTTAGAATACTATCATATAATATATTTGGCTTGCGTAATAAGCATGAAGAGGCTTTTTTTAGTTATATAAAATCATTTGAAATGTTCTTATTATTTGAAACTTTTATAGAAGAGAAATATATTATTGATTATGATAAATGTTCCCCAGATTATGAGTTAAAATGGATCCCGGCTATAAGAAATTCAATTTATGGTAGGGCAAGTGGAGGTAGTTTATTTGGAATTTAAAAAAATATAGTAGATCAGGGAGTAAAGTTCGTTCAGTTATCAGGATTTGAGGTAATACGATTAACAGTGGCAGGCAGTTATGTTTACGTTATATACGGTATATCTAAACGATTAGATGAACGACTTTAAAACCTTGGAAACCATAATAGAAGAAAATAGTAACCTAAATTTTATATTATTAGGAGATATGAATGCAAGGACAGCCGGACTACAAATTATATCAAAAAACGTAATATACAATAGAATGGTGATTGAAAATCTACAAAGAAACTCAAAAGATAAAATTAAAGATTACAGGGGAACCAAATTAATTGAATTCCTTGACTCCAATGATTTTGTAATTTTGAATGGTAGGACAAAAAATGATCGGAAAGGAGAAATGGCATATATTGGAAAGAACGGGTCCTCGGTTATAGATTACTGCTGCGTTACTCGTGAAATACTCAATATGATAGCAAATTTTTATGTAGACCTCCAAATGTTCTCGGATCATTTGCCTGGAATTGGAACGGATAGTTGTGAGCCTGGAAAGTGAAAAACAAAAACAAAACATATTACCATTATTACCAAAATCAAATTGGAATTTGCAGGATAAAAACAGGTACCAGAACAAGATAGATACTAAGTTGGCAATACTGTCAAGGCTAAATAATAATAGTGATAAGATTGAAGATCCTAGTTTTATGTTAGATCAATTGCTAAGTACAATTAAAAAATCAGCTATTATTAATAATAATGGAAAATCGTGCATAAAAAAGCAAGACTGGTATAATAGAGAATGTCGAAAAGCAAGAGCACAATCTTTTCTTTTCCTTAGAAAATATAGAAAATCAAATAGGGAAGAAGATAAAAAGCTGTAAACGTTACACAATCAAAAATATAAAAAGATATGCCAGGATAATAAAAAACAGTATTACATGACATTAATAGAAAGACTTAAAAAGGTAATAAATGTAAAAGATTTTTGGGAAACTGTAAATAAATTTAGGAAAAAACCGGATACAATTGATGAAAATATATCAAAAGATAAATGGATTCAACATTTTTATAACATGTATAACAAACCCTAAACAATAACAGACATAAATTACACGGGACAAATCATCGCAAATAGTAGGTTAGATGAGGGAGTTGGCCGTGAGCCGTGGAACAGTCAACATCGTGTCCGAGCTAACTTATTTTTCCAGTGGTTAAAATTGATCCGATTGTGATAATATTAGTGCCAGTTATTTGTTCAGTGTTAGTTGTGAGGTGACAAGAATTTCAGAGTGAAATATTAACGAGAACAGTAAAAAAAGAAAGAAAAGAAAATCAATAGTGGTTGGAGATAAGAATAGCAGGAATAAACCAGGAGCTCCCCACCAGCTGGCAACGATAACAGGTAGGTAGGTACCTGCATGTCGCTCGATAAAAATAAAATAAAGACTTTACCCGACTTCTTTACTCCTTCTTCCTCTAAAAAAGAGCAGAAGAGAAGAAGAAGTAATAGTTCGCCTGAGCAGTTAGAGGGTTACAGGAAAGAAAAGAAAATGGATAGAAAGGACACCGGCAGGGAGGTATATGACGACGATATGTTCAATAAAATGAGCAAATTGCTCGATAAAAAACTGAAAGACTTATCTACTAAATCAGACATAGCCGTATTAGAACAAAAATTAGCACAATATATTGAGGAAAATACACTATTAAAGAAAGAAATAGATTTATTAAGACATGAAAATCAGGAAATACACAGAAGATTACATTTTCTTGAAATTAAGGAAAAAGAAAAAAATCTAATTATAAAGGGTATACCAGAAATTAACCAGGACAACCTAATTGAAACCGTCCATGAATTTTGTGAAAAGGCTTTAGGGATAAAAGACTTGCAAATACCAGATGCTTATGTACCAAAATGGAATAAGGAAAAAGAAAAATGCCAAATCATTGTAAAATTTAATACGCTTAGGGATGTAAAATCCGTACTAAACAATGCCTATAAATTAAAGAATACTGGAATATGGATTAACAGAGATTTAACGTATAATGAAAGAAAGGTCAGGAAGAAATTATTAGAGGTAAAAAGTTTGATTAAAGAGAAAGACAAAAACGGAATCGTGCAGATAAGGCGAAATTATTTAATATATAAGAACAAGAAATTTTTCTGGGATGATAAAGATGGTGTGCTAACTGAAAACTTAAGTGACATAGAAATTATAGAATCACTGTCCATACCTATTTCCATTAAAGTAAAAGAAGGGCAAAAAAACTAGCCAGGGAACTAGAACAAAAAAACCAAGACAAGAAAGAAAAAACTGAAGATGTTTACAAACTTTTGTGTTATAATGTCCATGGACTTATGAATAAGGTCGAGCAGGTAAATTTTTTTAGTTTTATTTTATTAGAAACATTTATCGAAGAAAAAGATCAGCACTTTTTTAATAAATATTTTTCACCATACAAGCTCCAGTGGGTAAAAGCAAAAAGAAATTCAAAATTTGGGAGAGCAATAGGTGGTTGTTTAGTGGGAATTAAGAAAAATAGTATTCTTGATACAAGATGTAATTTTTTAAATATTGAAAACTTCAATGTTATTGAATATAAAAGTGAGGCAGTCAGTTATCTAATTGTGCCCATATATTTGAGAGATGAAGAGTGGAATACAGAGGTTGATAAGTTATATAATCTTCTCTCCAAATGTTCAAACTATAATATTATCCTAATCGGAGATTGTAACGTTAGAATAAGTAACTGTCAAGAGCTCCCAACAGAAATTAGTAAAACAGAATTTAAATTCTCATTAAATAGGAAATCGAAAGATAATATTAAGAATGCTAAAGGTAATAGATTTTTGGAAATATGTGATGATTTTAATTTAATCATAATGAACGGTAGAACACCTGGAGATGAAGAAGGGGAGATAACATATATTGGTTACGGTCAGGGTCCAGGATGTTCTGTTAATGACATTTGTGCAGTTTCTTTTGATTTAACTAACATTGTAAATGATTTTCATGTATTACAAGAAAACTACTCGGATCATTTCCCTATTCAGATTTCATTAAATTCAGATGTAAAAAATGAAAAAGAACAATGGCTACCATTATTACCTAAACTCATATGGTCAAAAAATGATAACCTATATTACAAAACCAACCTACAAAAATTGATTGAATTAGAGGATTATTCAACCATAAATACTCCGGATTTGATGATAAATGATATAAGAAGCAAAATAAAAGAAGCAAGTAGTCTTGGTAACAAATATAGCAAGCATTATGAATTAAATAATAAAAATCCGTGGTATGATTGGGAATGCCGTAATGCTCAATCTCGATCATATAGGTTATTAAACTTATTTAGAAAAACTAATTTTACATGGGTGAAAACAATGTACCATGAGGCCAACAATAGATACAAAACGTTATGTAAAAAAAAGAAAAAGGATTTTTATTTAAATAAATGTAATGAGTTTAAATCAGTAAAAGATAGCAAACGATTTTGGGGACTAGTTAAACATTTTAAAAGGAGTGATTTTGTAATAGGTTCAGATATCAGAGGTGATGATTGGGTAAAGCACTTTTCTTCTTTGCTCAATAATTATATGAACCCTGTGTTATTTCACTATGCACCACCACTAACTGTCATAGAATCTTTAGATAAAAAATTTACAGAAGAGGAACTAACAATAGTATTAAATAAGGCAAAAAACGGGAAAGCAGCGGGCCTCGATAGAATAAGCTACGAATTCTATAAAAACAGTCCAGGAAATTTTCAAAACTTGCTACTACTTTTATTTAACCAAATTTATGAAACAAGTTCAATACCAGAATCATTTAGAAAATCAATAATATTCCCATTACACAAAAAAGGTTGTATTAATTCTGTAGAAAATTATCGAGGCATAACATTTTCAGATGCCATTTATAAATTATTTACAGGTCTATTGCTTCACAGATTACAGTTATGGGCAGAAGAACGTAATATTATTCATGAATCTCAGGCAGGACTTCGAAAAGGGTATTCCGCAGTTGATAATATATTCAGTTTAATTAATATCGTAAAACTCATAACAAGCCAAAAAAGAAAAAAAGTTTATTGTTTTTTTGTAGACCTTAAATCAGCGTGCGATGCACCAGAGAGAAATGCAATTTATTACAAATTGTTTAATTTAGGTGTCTCTACAAAATTTATTAAAGCACTGGAAGGCATTTACGTAAATAACGAGTCGGCTGTGTGGACAAATAAAGGATTAACCAAGAGCTTTAATACTAGCCAAGGCCTCAGGCAAGGGTGTTTACTATCACCGACCCTCTTCTCTCTGTTTATCAACGACTTGCACGATGCACTCGGGGGCGGCATACATATAGGAGCAACCAATATCAGATGTCTCAAATACGCCGACGATATTGCTATCATCGCATCTAGTGTAAATGACCTGCAGAAAATGATTAATAATCTACAAAACTATTGTTTAGAATGGAAATTGACCATCAATTTGGAAAAGTCAAAAATAATGGTATTTAGGAATGGAGGTAAACTGGCAAAAAATGAAAAATGGAAAATAAATGACCAGTATATTGAAATAGTTAATTATTATAAATACTTAGGGATTGGATTAACATCACAATTATCACTAACCAAACATTTCAAAGAGAAACTCAGTACCTTAAAATTTGCAATATTTCAAACCTACAAAACATTAATAATGAAAAAAGAAGTACCTCTTACGGCAAAATGGCAAGTATTTAATGCAGTTGCAAGATCGATAATATGTTTTGGTTGCCAGGTCTGGGGATTCCAAGAATTTAAATTAGTAGAACAATTATTATTATTCTTTATCAAAAAATTATTTAATTTACCAAAAAATAGCCCTAATTACATCATATATTTAGAAACTGATACCTCTCCATTATTTCATTACACCCTCTGTTTACATTTAAAGTATCTAAGTAAAACTCTGGATCTTCCTGACTCAAGATGGCCCAAAATTATAGCCAAGACGATTATAATGAAAAAAATTTATTGGGTTCAAGAACACTCAAATATTATCAACTCCTTATCTGGTATTGAACAAATTAATTATAACAATAGCTCGAACATTAAGAACCAGATAGCAATAATTTTAGACAAATTAAAACATAATTTTAAATCTTATTTAATTCAGTCATCACGTACATCCAAATTTCACGAGTTATATAAAGAATTAATCATTATTAATTAATCATTTTCATTTTATTAAAACTATTCTTAAAGTACGGGGTCAATTACTGAATTTGAACTATTCTGTTGGGCGTTCAGAAGAAAGCCATAAATGCACATTATGTAACCTGGGGCTAAATGAAGACTTATACCATTTCCTAGCTATATGTCCTATTTTGATGGAGTTTAGGATTAAGTGGTTCGGACAAAGCATTCTTGATAAGGATAATGTTGTTGAATATCTAAATGGAAAGAACTGGAAACAATTATATTGGTTTACCATAGAAGCTGTTAAATACAGACAAATTTTAATTAAGGAATTTAATACACAATAAAAATGTAAAACAAAATATATTATTTATATTAATTAGCTTTATACCTCAAAGGATAAATTATCATTTATTTAATGTTTGATTAATATGTACAATTCTGTATTTCGTTTGAATGCGGTTTTAAAAACAATAACAATATTGAAAAAGTGTGGTCAACCCGGCAGACGGACATTGTCCATGCCTATATGTTTATGTATGTTATGAACTTTTATTTTGTGTCTTTATTTTGTTAAATAAACAGTTTATTATTATTATTATTATTAGTAGGTTAGATGAACCATTTAAAATAGAAGAATTACGAACTGTACTCAATAGAGCTAGGAAGGTTAAGGCACCGGGAGAGGACCGCATTCAACAACAACAATGCAACAAATATCTTTTTAGAAAAATTGCTAGATACATTTAATCAAATTTTCGAGTCAGGAAAAATACCGAAGTGTTTTAAACAGTCAATAATATACCCAATATATAAGAATGGCGACACAAGTGAGCTAAATAATACAGGGGAATTTCATTTATCAATACTGTAGGGAAGTTGTTTACAGGCTTAATACAACTAAGATTAACTGAATGGGCTGAAAGTAATGTTATTATTGGAGAATTTCAGGCAGGATTCAGGAAAGATTATTCGACAATTGATAACATCTTTAACCTGATGAGTATAATAAAGTTAAAACTAAGTAAAAAACGGGGTAAGGTGTATGCATTTTTTATCGATTTTTCAGCGGCATTTGACAGAATACACAGAGGGGCATTGATGTATAAATTGCATAAATTCAAAGTATCGTCTAAAATTATCAATGTAATAAAACTTTTATACGAGAATACTGAAGCTGCCGTTTGGTGTAAGGAAGGGATAACAAACTTTTTCGAAACTTCCATGGGCCTTAAACAGGGTTGCCTTATGAGTCCTTTTTTGTTCTCATGTTATATAAACGATGTAGAAGAGGAAATTGGTGGAGGTCTATGGGTCAAGAATAAAAAAATTAAAATTTTAGCATATGCGGACGATATAGTGGCCGTAGCATCCGATCCTTATAGCTTACAATATATGATAAATAATATTGAACAATATTGTACAAAATGGGGTCTACAAATTAACCTAAATAAATCGAAGGTTATGGTGTTTAGAAATGGAGGTAAAGTTGGGAGAAAGGAAAAATGGTATTTAAACAAGGAAATAATCGAAGTGGTTAAAAACTATAAATATTTAGGAATCACTTTAAGCTATACACTGTCATTAAAGACACACTTCCAACAGAAATTGGAAAAAGCAAAAACAGGTTTAAATGTTGGATGGAAAGTTTTTATGAGGAATAATCAAATACCATATGCATCAAAAATAGAAGTATTTAACTCAGTATTTAGATCTATTTTATGTTATGGTGCACAGGTATTGGGTTTTAAAGAATATAATGAAGTAAAGAAACTATTATATTTCTTCGTAAGAAAGTTATTTGGCTTACCACAATACACACCGAGATTTATGATTCACTTAGAAACAGGCCTAAAACCTCTTTTTTGTTACACACTAAAGATCCATTATAATTATTTAATAAAGGTTTTAAAAATGAAAGACAATAGATTACCGAATTATTTAGCCACAGAGGTCATAAAAAAAAAGGTTTTTTGGTTCTCAGAATTAAAACAAATCGCAAGACAATATAAAATGGAACAGGAAATCAACATAGAGCATATTGATACACTGGAAAATGTTTTGAAAGAAATCGTAAACAAGGTGGAAGAAAATTACTATAGAAGGAACATAGATTGGGTAAGCAAATCTAAGAGATTTAATCTATATAAACAGTTATGTGTAAATCTAGGAACAAATAATTACCTCCTTTTAGATAAAAAAATAAACGATATAAAATGGATTTTTAAAGCAAGAGGGGAACTGCTAAATCTAAATCATAAAATTTATATTGAAGAAGAGGTACAGGAAATATGTTCACTCTGCAATAAAGGAGAGATAGAAAATACGCAGCATTTTCTGGCCATATGCCCTGTTTTTGCAGAATTCCGAAGAAAATGTTTCAATAAGAACCGATTAAACAATAACGAACTTATTGAATACTTAAATGGTAAAAACTGGAATAACCTAATAACATACTGTAAAATAGCGTGGGCCTACAGAAGAACTTTAATAACTGAGTTTAACTTTTGAAAAAAAAAAAAAAAAAAAAAAAAAAAAAAAAAAAAAAAAAAAAAAAAAAAAAAAAAAAAAACACTGATGAATAAAAATTGAACATTTTTAATAAAAAAAAAAAAAAAAAGATAGACAAGGGAGTATTACAGTATTTATTGGAAAGATAGGGGTATATGTGATGGATTTGTTGGTGACATATGACTAAATAGTTAATTGAATTATAATTATGGCACCTACATTGTTAAATAAATAATAATAATAATAAACTAAAAAAAGATTAATTATATTTTTTAACTTGTAATATGTATTTTTATGGTGTTTTATGAAGTTAGACTCTTACGCGCATTTCATATACATATATTTATTATTCTTCTATATATTGTATAGTGTTTTATATCTTCCCAGTGACGTTGGGACCTTCCACCATCTTAAAAGTATAATTTTTGTTTTAATTAGTCTCTAATTTAAAAACGCATGCCATTATTTTTAGATATTATAACCACAGGTATTATTTTCAAGTATTAGTATTGTTCCCACTAGCCATTATATATTTTACATGTTATGGAACCAACATGTTAGCCATTATATGTTGTCTAAGTTGTCTTTGCTTCTGGTTACATTTGTTTCCTTATTTCGGAGTACCTATTGAACTACACTCAGATCAGGGGAGGAACTTCGAGAGCACATTGTTCCAGGGAGTCTGCAAGAAACTTGGGATTCGAAAAACCAGGACTACGGCCCTCCATCCACAGTCTGACGGAATGGTAGAACGGATGAACAGGATTCAATATAAAGTACCTTTCCAAGGTAACCTCCGACCATCAACGAGATTGGGACCGTCAGATCCCATACTTCCTCATGGCCTACCGCTCTGCTGTTAATGAATCCTCTGGACAGACAACAACGAGAGTTCACTTCGGTCGAGAGATGAGGTTACCTTGTGAAGCGCATCAACGTGATCACAACCCTGTAGATCACATCAATGTGATCTACAGGGTCTCCAAGTATCCCAAAGGAAGGCCTATGATCGTCCATTACAATCGCTTGGCGCCATATGCAAGGAACCACGAAGAAGAACAGGTGCAGCGGATTACGGAAGAGACCTTTCGTTCGACCTAGGGAGCAGACGCGCATGAAAAGGAAGACATCCAGGAGGAATGTCTCTAAGGAGGGGGCAGTGTAACGATAAATCGATAAGCAAATAAAAAAAAAACATATGGCGTAAACCCCCGGACCGTTTGTTGGAACAAAATATGCGGTTGTAACGAACTGTTGGGAGCTAGATCTTTCGCGCCTAGTCCACAAAGGCGTAGAACTGCCCACATTGTTTTGGAACATTCCAGGCCTGACTTATTTACGATTATATATAAGGAGCAGTGACTGAATGAGTTAGTTGTTACCCACATAAGTGTTACAATATATTGTAAGAAGTATAATTGAATCTATATATTTATATAATTGTATTTAATATTTGTAGGTAGACTCTATTTGTATGGGGTGCTTCTCTAAAAACAAATTATAATTAAATAAACAAATAATGTAAACAATACATCAAAACATGACAGTCTAATATTGGTTTATGTCTGACATACTCCACCTCGGCAGTAGCAGATACAGAAATTATCTGAGGGGGAGGGGCACACTTTCTTATTTTTAAATTTTCATGACGTGGAATCCTCATTCAAGAATGAAAAGACAAGAAACCGCCCGCAAATTCCGACTACTACAGCATTTACTAGACAAACACTCCAAACTTCGATTACACTATAAAAGATTAATCTACATGACAATATTAATACCTAACTGGACTTCCGGAGAAGTTTGGTGTTCCACCACCATTGAATTCCTCTAGCATCCAATCCCTACCGTAAATCCTTAAAATTAAAAATCCTTCGTAATGCTCCTTTCTGAATACTCCTTTTTTCGTCAAAAATAAAATTATCCATGAAGACCTTAATACTCCTTATGTCGCCGATTTGGCCCGATCCAGATACAGACCTTTCACAGTAAACTCCCTGCTCATCCTAACCCTCTTGTATCCAACCCTGCTTCCTCCTCCATCCCAGACAATCCGCAGAGGCGTCTGAAAAGAAACTGGCCTAGAGATCTACTAAATTAAAACAATATTCGAGTGCTACCAATAGGTAGTCTCTCCACACGCCTTTTCATGTCATTAATTTACTTATACTGGTGTAAGTATAAGTAACACAAACTCGTTATAAGACTGTGGTCTATACCGCGGTACTGAAAGGTTCTCTGTGATAAGCTCTCATTGATGTTCAACTAGTGTGATTCACATTGGTTATTTCGTAATAAATTATATTATTATAAGTAGAACCAGTGTTGCTGAAAGTGTGCTCAATTGATACCTTGTGAAGAAATAAAAGAGGAAAGCTGCCAGTATTTTAATTGAGTAAGAGGTTAGTGAACATTATTAGTTGTTGTGTAGGAGAAGGGTGCGCATGCGCAGTTCTGTCAGCTTCAATCTCTACTACCACTTGATATCCAGTGCCTCCTAAGCTTTATTGGGGTCACGTTCATAAATTTAAATTTGTGATCTCTCTGTAAAGTGTAAAAATAAAAAATAATGGTTAACTGCCCATTATGTAAGCATCTGGACACCGCCAGAGGAGAAAAAAACCATAATTTGCTCCACAGCGAATTGCATAGCAATTTTACACGGAAAATGCCTAAACATGGAAGACAAAGAGATAGAAGCCTTAAAAGAAGATAGGAAACAATGGCAATGCCAAAAATGTGAGAAGACTCAAAGAACAGCCCACTCAGCGAAAGAAGCAGGGGCTCGCAACAGATTGCGAATTCTACATCGCAGATGCTAATCACCGCAATTAAGGAATTGACCGCAGATGTCAAACCTTGGTCTATGTACTTCCTAAAAAGCTTGGTGGATGCCGTGGAACTGAGTCAATTAAAACTATCGCTGAAAACGCAGGCCCCTATAACATTCCAGAACTCGGAGCACCTGAAAACAATTGAGTCGGTTCAAGAGGCCCAGAATTCAAAGATAGACGGCCTTGTTCTGGAAAATACAACCTTAAAGTCCCGTATCTCTGAGCTGCAATCGAAACTGAACAGATCCGATCAGCGGCACCTAGTCAGGACTGCCGAGATAAGGGGAATACCAGTTAGACCAAGAAAAAAGCCAATGGGCCTTCTAATGAATGTAAGTGCAGTCCAGGGCTGAACCTGAGGGTGGAGGACGTGGACTACGTGGAGAGAATTAGGATGAGGCAGGATGATACACACGGCCCACTAGTGGCGAGATTCGTTCGCCAATCTCTAAAAGATGAACTCATCCAAAAGCATAAGGTGACAACAGACTTTTCTACCCGTCACCTGGGGTGGCAGACAAATGACGCTCACAAGATATAACTCAGCGAAGCGATTGCGCGACAAAAGAAAGTGGTAGGCAAAATAGCCGGCTGTCACCCCGTGGTCATCATCAACTCACCTACCGACCTTGACGTTTTCGTATGACTTCGTAGTGCTGGTTCCCTGATCTCAGCCCTTCACACGCAGGCTGCTTTATTCAGTTCTCTTCTTTTTACTTTTTCTTTCACTTATCATAACTTTTATTTATCTATTACTTTTTATTTATCTATTAATTATTTATCCCTTTCCATAATTCAGATGTACACTGTAGTTTCGGCTTGCCCAACTTTAACTTTATTTATCATTAATTTTTTAACGATTACTTACTATGCTCTCTAATTAAATAATCTTTTTATTTCATCAGGGATGTTGTATTCCATTTCAGTGATCCAGTATCTTTCAGATCAATCCAATAATACTCCACCAGTTCTACCAGTCCCTCTGTTTCAGCGTCAGTAATCTCAGTCTCCCACCCCACATGACCAATGTCCTTCTAACCGGCCATGTTAACGCCCCGTCCCTTCTAGCCCATATTGATGAATTCCAAGATTTTTTCCTCCACAACTTTTACCATATAATCGCTATCTCCGAAACGGCTGAAACCCGCCATCCTATCCTCCCAAGTTAGCCTCCCTAACAACATCCTGCTCCGTCATGATATAGTTGATAGGACTGGTGGTGGAGTACGTCTCTTTGTCCACGATAGCCTTAAGTCAAAAATTCTCCTTCTTTCCCTCACTTCCCTTACCCCGCACATTGAATATCTGTTCGCTGAAATATCCACCTCCACACATCCGTTACTCTTCGGTGTCGTCTACCGGCCTCCGAAAGCTCCCTTTGATGAAACATTCGAGTCCATCCTTTACAACTTGATCCCTTCATATTCCAACAATGTGAGTTCGGCGTTATCAGCTGGTTGGGATAAGATAAGGGCCTGTTTGATGTCCTGTTGACACTGACGAAACACTGTGTCGGCTTCTTCGGTCCACTCGAGCGGTGTGGAGTCGCTTTTCTTAGTACTGCCATCGATTGCATGAAGAGGACGTTGGTGGTCCGCAGCATTGGGCATGAAACGTCTATAGAAGTTTAGCATGCCCAAGAAGCGACGGAGCTGTCCCTTGTTACTGGGTCGAGGGAACTCCATAGTTTGGTTCACCTGCTCGGGAAGAGGCTTGATCCCATCCGAATTCACGAGGAATCCCAAAAAATCAATTTTTACTTACCGAATCCTGATTTAGCGGGGTTGATTGTCAGACCATGCTCGTATTCGGAAGACTTCTTCCAAGTGAACTCGAGTTTGCCTTCTGAGGCGGATGCTACCACAATATCGTCTAGGTAGACGAAAACGTAAGGGAGTGACAAAATGCTGTCCATGAGACGCTGGAACGTCTGAGCAGCGTTCCGAAGTCCGAAGCACATCACAAGAAATTCATAGAGGCCAACGGGTGTAACCACTGCCGTTTTCTTGATGTATTCGTCCTCTACCGGCACTTGGTAATATGCTCTGTTCAGGTCCAGTTTGCTGAAGCAGGTCTTCCCTCGCAAGTTTGTGTTGAGGTCCTGTATGTTCGGTGCACTGTACCTATCAGGGACCGTTTGCTCATTTAACCTAGTCCCCACATAATCGCATTATACCATCCTTTTTCACTACAATGAGCAGTGGACTTGCGTAGGGGCTATTGGATTGTCTACAGATGCCTTCGTCGACCATTTAGAGGAATTCCCCCCTGGCGGCCTTGTATCTCTCTGAAAGAAGGCGTTGAGCTTTTGCAGTGTCTGGTGGTCCTTTGGTTTCGATGTAATGCCTGATGTGGTGTTTTGGTTGTTGCAGCACGGTGGAAGGACGGGTGATGGATGGATACATGTGTGGTAAGTCGTAGTAGCACTCGCCACCGGGGACGGCATAGACCGTGCGTATTTTAGAATTAGCAAGGGTGCCCTTGGAAGTGAGTCCGGTCTTCGAATCGAATCGCCAATAATGGGACTGATGTCCGATTGGCCGCGTATAGAGGAAAGTGTATAGGGTGTCTTCGATCCCGTGACCTGACAGAGATAACAGATATACATGCACCAGGGTCCACTAAATATTTTCGTCGGGGCCACCACTTTAGAGCACGAGATAAAATTATAAAAACGTTTGGTAAAATAAAAAACACTGTATTCAAATAATAATAATAAAACAAATAATGAAAATAAAGAAACTTCTGTTAAATAAATAAATCAACTAAAAATATTATATAAGTCTTTATAATGCAGTTCTTTAGCAAATCACAAAGTATCCCACAACACGTAATCAACACACACTCCGGGAGTTTATATCTGGTTATCCGCAGTGTAGCACGATATAAATAAATTTATGTTTACTAATTTTCAATACTTTTTGGCAACACTGACTCCACAACTCAGGTTTCTATTAGTAGTAGATTGTTACACCTGTGACAGTAAGTGCTGGTACATATATATATATATATATTTTTTTTTTCGGTTGGCGCAGTAGGCCTAATGAGACCTTTGGCCGCGCAGTGTGGTCTTCTTTATGGTAGCTCAGAGTCAGCAGGCCCCGAGGACCTATATTTCTTTCCCCGAAGCATACCGTCCTTGTACCAAACCTCCGGGCGGATACTGACATCGTGGAAAACCACACCACGATTCTCGATGAGATACACAGGGAAGGTTCATCACTCCTAGGCTCGGTCGGTGTGAGTTGCCTCCAGTTGGCTGACGGGCCTCACATACCCGGGGGTGGGGGTAGGCTTGGACTGCGTGGTGTTCATCCAAGTACTAAACACGCTCGACGTTGCTTAACTTTGATTACCTATTGCAAGCGCCTTTGTCCACTCGGCCATCCCGGCCCCGTATATATATATATATATACAGTACCAGTCAAAAGTCATTTTATTTATTGGACAACGTAACAGCTATAATTTTATTTCTAATTTATTTATAACTAGCTTTAATATCCCGGTTTCATCCACGGAATTTTGAAATCAATGAGAAAAGCCGTGGGTCCAGAAAAGTTCGTTAGGACAGAAATGAGATTTTTTTTTACTCCAACGGTTGATTTCGTAAATCTAATGTAAAGCGAGATCATAAAGATTTTTGTAACAATAAAGAATACGAGCAGAGATTGGCTGTTATGCAATTTTAATATGGACAGGTGTTCCCACCTGGTATGAAAGAACCACTAAGCGAAATTCGGAGGATTTAGGAAAAACGGTATGTATTTCTATAAAGAATAAACTAACAGAATTTCATCTTTATTTATATAAATTGTATTCGAACCAATCATATAATTTTTGAAATGTTATCTCTTGAGTTACAATTATTTTTTTAAACTAGAAGATTGTAAATACAAGTGAGTCTAAACTTTTGACCGGTACTGTATATATATATATTATATCCAGCCCCTATATAATAACCATAAACAATTCATGTGCAGATCACCTCAATATCAATGTTTAATATATAAAATAAAACCCTTAGATCTATTTTTTTTTCCTGCTTGGAACCGGGCATGGACTACAGAATCGAGGTTTGAAATCACCCCAGGCCTTCATTTTAATCATAATTTCATTGATTTGTTGGAATATTATTATTTCACTTTATTCATCAAATAATTAGGGTAACTGTACCAATAGTTGACGGTTTAAGAAAAAAAATTATATTATTGACGCTGTTTACCAAAATTTTGATGTTAGGATAATCTTTGTTATGAATTTAATTAGGCCAATCCCTCTGAAAACTGGGAATACAATATCCTATGATCTACATACACGGATTTTATAAAAAATGATTTCTTAGAAACATCTAAAATGAACCAATAGTTAACACATCAAAATACAAAGGTTTGGAAAGTTGACATTTATGGTTTTAAAGTTGATAAATACATTAATTTTTTATTTTCTATGATTTTTAATAGCTAATAAGGACTGCAATAAAAGTTAATTTTTTTTTTATTTATAACCTAGTAAATTCACAATGGAAACAAAATAAAATTTCCATGATTTAATTATTTTATACACAAAAAGCTTAAATAAGACAAAAAAAAAATCTGGTGCGTGCGCGCAACACACAACTTTCACTTACCAACTTACTTAGATTAGAAATTAATGCGTTGTTGTGGTCCCCTTCGTTAGACCAATTTTGATGAAATGTTGGCTATCACATCTTTGGCATATAAATACATCAAATACCCAGTTTGATCAAAATAGTTAAAGCCGTTTTTGAATAAAAAAAAACACACGTGAAAATGATACAAAATTTATTAAGTAAAGTCCCCCCTCCGGTTGGTCAATTTTGGTGAAATGTTGGCTATCACATCTTTGGCTTATGCATACATCAAATACCTAGTTTGATCAAAATTGTGAAAGCCTTCTTTGAGTAAATAAAAAAAAACTTGAAAATGTTACAAAATTTATTAAGTAAAGTCCCCCCTCCGGTTAATCAATTTTGATGAAATGTTGGCTATCACATCTTTGGCATATACATACATCAAATACCCAGTTTGATCAAAATCTTTTAAGCCGTTTTTGAGTAAATAAAAAAAACACGTGAAAATGATACAAAATTTATTAAGTAAAGTCCCCCCTCCGGTTGGTCAATTTTGGTGAAATGTTGGCTATCACATCTTTGGCTTATGCATACATCAAATACCCAGTTTGATCAAAATCGTTAAAGCCTTTTTTGAGTAAATAAAAAAAACACGTGAAAATGTTACAAAATTTATTAAGTAAAGTCCCCCCTCCGGTTAATCAATTTTGATGAAATTTTTACAGTCATATCTCGGGCATATAAATAGATCAAATACTCAGTTTAATCAAAATCGTTAGAGCCGTTTTTGAGAAAATCGAAAAAAACCTAAAAAGTTATTAAGTAAAGTACCCCCTCCCTTTAAGTAATTTTGATGAAATTTATGCTGTCACATCGCGGGCATATACTTACACTAAATACCCAATTTCAGGATCGCACGGTTTATAGTTTTTGAGCTAGTCTGTTCACACACACACACACACACACACACACACACACACACACACACACACACACACACAGACACACAGACATACAGACACACAGACACACACACAGACCATTTCGCGGGACTTGGTCATTTCGACTCAGGACACCCCAAAACGTGTATTTCCGTTGAAAACCGGAAGTCGAAATTTTTCAATACTTCCACTTACTATATATTTCATATATAGGTAAGTGAAAGTAAAAAACGACAAACATATTTAAAAGATAAATAAGATCATCCAGTTAAGTAAGTAGATAAATAGATTTTAGAAATGGCCAGAATTTTAATGTTGGGTTTGCACAATTTTAGACTCTCCAAAGATGAACTTCACTCTTCCAGTGCTCTTTTAGACAATTAAGATGGCCACATTCATTGGTTGGATGGAATGTGTAGCATTTTGATAGAGTGCGACTAATGTAGCAAGTATCCCATGTTCTTTGCAGAATTGGGGAAAGTCAGATGAGACGCTTGTCCATTCAGGAATTGGATTATTGGCAATGCAATTATGCTCTCAATGATCCATGGATAGAGCATACTAGCTAAAAATTAAAAAAATAAGACACCTGTCATCCAGCCTCTATTCAGACTCAAGCTTCCATAAACCATGCCTAGATGTAACACTATTTGCTAATTTTGGCGTTGAGTTGACATCTTAATCAATTGAAATTAAGGATTAATTTCTGTTCTAATAGTTGACACCTACATTTAAGCCCTAAAACATTGTATAAATATATTAAAGATGATATCAAATGATTCTCATAAACTTTATGAATACCATCAAAGTAATTAAAACATAACTGAACTCGAATAAACCAACTAAAAAGCTTATTTAACTTGACTTCCACCCTAATGAAACAGGGTAGCAGACCCTAAGTTTTCAGGCCACTGGAAAATTCGCTATAACCTTATAACCCCTCACAAATAAGCTTGAGTTTTTATCAAACTAATGTCGATGGCAGCACAGCTAACTAGTATAACTTAGCAAATTACCGCCAAATTTTGAACAAAAATAATCAACCCTTAATCTCATTATTCACACTTTTTGTACAAAATGTCAACTATTGAAGCAATGTCAACTTATGGTACAGTTACCCTAGTGCTGTATAAAAAAATCTGGCTAAGGTCATAACAATCCTAACTTTTTATAGATGCAAGAAGCCAAGAAGGACACTTCTGTTCAAAACAATAAAAAGTTAATGAGATCTGGGAGTATCTCTGGACCTCAGGATAAGTATAGCGACAAAATGACGATGAAGAGCTCGACTAGCTGCTACAGTGCCAATAGAATTCCAAGTCCTGTCAGTCCACCGTCCTCAGAAAGTAGGGATAAGTACGTATTATCAGCTTTAATATCATTCTTAAAGACACATGTCAGTTGGCCCCCGACTTTCATAAAGTGCGGTTGTACTGTGTTGTGAATTCTTACTTTTTTTTACTTTCATATGCATGTATTATTTTGATATGATTTTTTTTTTTTTTTTTATTCTTTTCTGTACATAATTAATGAACTCAAGTGAAGAGATAGGTGATCCACCTATTTCTAAAACTGCCAACATCCTACTGCTAAACTAGAGGAAAACAAATGTTTAGAAGAACCCAACTCAAAGAATAGGAATCAGGAGGGATCTCCACAAAATCAGTCTCCAGTTAGAAAGGTGGGTAAATATTACAGTGAAAAATCACCCATTAAACTAACCAACAAATTCCAGGAACTTAGGGCCTATTCATACTATGGGTTTCGCTCCCCTAATGTCTTATCATATTCAAATTATATAATTTTACACCGTTCACGATTGAAGCCATTAATAATCGAAGTCGTCTGAATTTTAATTTTAATTAATAATTAACTTTCAGTTATTAAAGTATTTATTTATTCATCAATTTGACGGCCAAAAAAAATTCAACTTTTCGTTTGTAGAAATATCTGTTAAGTGTACATTTCTTTTTTTTTTTTTTTTATATATATAATAATTTTATTTCATATTTACAAAATATACATGTTTATAATTGATTGGGGTACTCCCATATACAATTCATTTTCTTGTTGTCAATTTAATTTAAAAATGCTTTATACAATTTGGTAAAAAAAAAAAAAACCCAAAACAATGATTAAAATAAAATGAAATACATATCTTTAAATAGAATTAAATACAAATCATTAAATAAAATATAAATGATTAAATAATTTTTACAATAATATATGTTTCGTTCTTTTATGTTTGTATCTACGGGTTGTTGTTTTTGTATAATTTCCTATTTCTGTTATTCTTATAATCTGTTATTAATGGGTTTAAGTAGTTTGTGCAAGATTGGAAGAAATTATGGGTCGGTTTATATATGTATTCCTGTATACTGTCTATATTTAGTTCTGAATGCATTTTAGTTATTCTAGTGTAATATGGGTAGTTGTTAACTATTCTGAGGCATTTGTTCTGGAATACTTGTATTTTATTGATGTTCGTTCCGTTGATGAAGCTCCATGGGACAGGCAAAAGTTGTAATAGGTCGGAGTACCGTTTTATAAAGAGTTAATTTATTTTTGCTGGATAATTTCGATTTTTTATTAAAATACGGATACATTATGTACATGATTTTCTTTGCGTTTTCCAATTTCGAATTTATATGGTGGTTAAATAATAGCCTGCTGTCTAACGTGACCCCTAGGTGTTTAACTGTTTGAGGAATAGAAATTGAAGTATTGTTTAGAATTATGTTAGATGGAATTGTAGGCCGTCGTTTAGTGAAAATTGTGGCTTCTGTTTTTTTCAATATTTAGGTGTAAACCCCATTTTTTGAGGTATTTAGATGTTTTTCCAAAGGATTCTTGGAGTCTATTTATTATTGAGTCAATTCGATATGATGAGGAGAATAATGCTATATCATCGGCATAGAGGGCTATATTAACATCTTTGAATTTTGGAAAATCATTAATGAATAATATAAATAATAACTTCTTGACTGTTACATAAGTTCAGAAGAAATCTCTACTACTCTAAAAAGTTTTAAAAGTGGGAAATCCCCTGGAATAGATTCCAAATCGTATGATTTTTTGAAGAAATTGCCTCAAAATTGGATGAAATATTTTAGTACAGGAGCCAGATGCGAAAAATCTCACCCATAGAACATACACCTACAAATCTCAGCATAGCTAGAAACAACAGAGTTAAATGCAAAACCGACCGTCTGGCAGCGATAAAACTCTTACTAATGCCTTAAAAATTAATTTGAATAATTAATTTTTTCCCAAAAATTCACCCATAAATTATACGGCTGGAATATGGCTTAATCGTTAGGTTTTTATTTCTATTGAAAGGGAAAAATCGTCTGGCAGCGATAAAACTGTTACTAGTGCCCGCCAGACGCGCGCGAACGGTGCGCGATAATCACAAAAACTCACCCATAAAACATACGATTCATTCTTGTGCCAATTGATTCAAAAAGGTTCCTAAATACAAAATTCAGTCATCTGGCTGGTTAAAAATTCTTACTAATACACGCCAGACGCGTTTATTAGTAAAAAAAATCGTTCCGATCCAGGTTAACATTTTTGTTATTTTTCCATTTAATTTAATTTATCCGCATACCCAAATGTTCTTAGAAATTATTTTTAGGGTCCTATAATTCATATTTAGCAAAAATAATTATTATTTATATCGGAGTTTAAAAACAGCAGATTCATACTACCAAGCATCATTTCTTGGGACGACGAGGAGTTATTGTCCAGTCGATCTGCCATAAAAAGAAATAATGTTCTAAAAATATTAAAATAACAAAACCAACTATTCCATTATGAAATATGAAAAACCGGAATCATTCACCTTTATATTATGCAAACCTTATTATTAAATACCAACAACCGAAATAAAACAATAATCATTGTAGGAAAATAAAAACCGTATATATTATCTATATAAGAAACGAGTTCTTTTTTTAAATAACAAAATATAAACATTTAAAATATTTTTAAATAGTGAATATCATAAATGGATAAAGAAATGAAATTAGTGAAAAGTAATAATAAATATTCGCCATCTGTCATAATCAACATAAATGCATTGTGAAAAAAGTGTGGTGAACCAAATTTCTAAAGCGCAGTCTGCATTTTACGCTTTCTCTGGTTGCAATTTTACTCGGCAGGAATTTGTTATTTTATAATTCAAAGGTCTAATGAATTTCCTACATCGTTTTCAAAGAGCATTCTATCTTCAATTGATCGAAAAGGTATAGAACAATTTGTCTGCCCTTTGTATGGTGTTAGCTGCTTGTCTTTAGATAAAACAAGATTATTATACAAAAGAGAATATGAATTGAAAGGTGTTTTTCATCATTAAAATGACAAAAAGCAGTTGATATATCAGCTCACCCCTAAGAAGAACTGAGTGTTCTTCTTAACAAAATCAAATAAAAATTAACGTTGAATAAGTATGGTGAAACATCAATAAGGCGTTTTCCCCCTAACAAGACACTGAGGACTTAGGCATATTAAAAATTGCACTGCATATCACAAACGGGTAAAGAAATGAAATTAGAAGTCAAAATGAATAGTCTCCATCAATCGTAATCAACACAAATGTGTAAAAAGTGAAGGGTCCAAATTTCTAAAGTGCAGCCTGCATTGCACGCTTTTTCTTCTCAAAATATCCAGGACCTCTTTGCTTATAAACCTACTAACCCAAAAGCGAATTAAGAACATGATGACCAAATCGGTAATTTGGTGATAAAGTTTTCGAATATTTTCAATTTCGTTTCATTTCAATGCGTATGTGAAGAGGAGTGCAATTTTTTAAATTTAATTAGTTTATATTTTGATGATCAATAAAAATCGTTTCTTATACACTAAATATGTGTAGTTTATATTTTCCTAGGAATCCCTAAAAATATACTGGTTTAGTCTTCATTTTGTCTTGTTAAATTGCAACCGGAGAAATTGCGAAATGCAGGCTGCGCATTAAAAATTTTGACCCCTCCACATATTTATTCTGATTGTTGATTGATGGCAAATATTTATTATTACTTTCCTCTAATTTCATTTCTTTATCCATTTATGATATTCATTTTTCTAAAATATTTTAAATGTTTATATTTTGGTATTTAACAAAAAACTTTTTTCTTATATAGATAATATATACGATTTGTATTTTCCTACAATGATTATTGTTTTATTTCGGTTGTTGGTATTTAATAATAAGGTTTGCATAATATAAAGGTGAATGATTCCGGTTTTTCATATTTCATAATGGAATAGTTGGTTTTTGTTTTTTTAATATTTTTAGAACATTATTTCTTTTTATGGCAGAATGAAAATTTTACATTAAATCTACTCAATGAAGTTAAGTCAAAACTTTAAACATAATTTCTACATAAACAAGGTGAATCAACATAAAATAAACTCATCGGTGACGTAAATACTATAAAAAATTTGCTTACAACATTATATTTATATATTCACGTTGACTAATCAATGATCATACAGGAAGTTATTTTTGTGCAAAAAAAAATACATCGACTGGACAATAACTCCTCGTCGTCCCAAGAAATGATGCTTGGTAGTATGAATCTGCTGTTTTTAAACTCCGATATAAATAATTAGCATCGATAGTAATAATTATTTTTGCTAAATATGAATGATAGGACCTTAAAAATAATTTCTAAGAACATTTGGGAATGCGGATAAATTAAATTAAATGGAAAAATAACACAAATGTTAACCTGGATCGGAACGATTTTTTTTACTAATAAACGCGTCTGGCGTGTATTAGTAAGAATTTTTAACCAGCCAGACGAATGAATTTTGTATTTAGGAACCTTCTTGAATCAATTGGCACAAGAATGAATCGTATGTTTTATGGGTGAGTTTTTGTGATTATCGCGCACCGTTCGCGCACGTCTGGCGGGCACTAGTAAGAGTTTTATCGCTGCCAGACGATTTTTCCCCTTCTATAGAAATAAAAACCTAACGATTAAGCCATATTCCAGCCGTATGTTTTATGGGTGAATTTTTAGGAAAAAATTAATTATTCAAATTAATTTTTAAGGCATTAGTAAGAATTTTATCGCTGCCAGACGGTCGGTTTTGCATTTAACTCTGTTGTTTCTAGCTATGCTGAAATTTGTAAGTGTATGTTCTATGGGTGAGATTTTTCGCATCTGGCTCCTGCACTATTTGGAAAAACTACATAACACTATTTTAGATAATGAAACAATACCGGAAAAATGGACTAAAGTTATCACGGTAATGATACATAAAATACTCATGATCCAAATAACTATAGATCCATTGCACTAGTTAACTGTATTCTTAAGGTGTTGACTTAGATCATCTTAAATAGGTTAATAATTTCGCAAGATGAAGCAAAGGTGATACCCGAATGTCAATCAGGATTCCGTAAGAACCGAGGATGCATTGACAATCTGTTTAAACTCAGTCATCCAATTTAATATGAACAAAAACAAACCTCTGTTCTTCGTCTTTATCGATTTTAAGAAAGTGTTTGATAATGAAAACCATGAACTTTTATGGAAAAAACTAATTGGGGTGGGTCTAAGTGGAAAAATAATCAGACTAGTCAAGAATTTATATGACAGAGCCTCTCAATATATAAAATGTGGATTCGAAATAACTGGAAATATTCCTCCGAGCGTGTTTGAGCGCGGCCCGTTTTAGCACGCTAGAGCCGAACGGTGGCGGTTCGAATCCGCCCTGGGACGGTTGACTTTTATTTCGTGGAGGCCCCACGGAATAAATCTCGACCTACCCACCATGGTTAGAATAGGTTGGTTACACCTCTAGAGTAACCCCCCGTATGCCACACATGGCCAGTAAGGGGTACCAAAAAAAAAAAAAAAACTGGAAATATTCCTATCACTAAAGGCGTGATGCAGGGCTCACCATTTATTAGAGACATCGAGGATTACTTTAGAAAGAAAGGAGCCACAGGAATACCGATTAACGGTTGGTGCGACATTTTTCTATTGTTGTACGCTGATGATCTCATAATTATTGGGGATTCATTGCCAGATGTTCAGAATAAATTAAACATGCTCCACGACTATTGCACAGAAAACGGCCTTGAAGTCAATGTAGAAAAGACCAAAACTTTAGTTGTGCATAAAGGCAGACGGGCGAAATACAGAACTCCAGTTTATAATAAAAGACCAATCGAAATTGTTACCGATTATACTTACCTTGGCGTCCTAATTAGTTCCTCAGGGGTATTCCATAAAGCCACAGCTGCAATGACGACCCGGGCCAAACAGGCAATTGGCGCTGTAATATACATCTGTGCAAAAACAAAAAACTGCTCTTGGAAAACAACAAATAAATTAAATGAATCCCTAGCACTTAGAACACTTCTGTACTCTTCACCTATCTGGGCACTGAGATACATCGACAGTCTTGAAAACGTGCATCAGAGCTTTTATAAAAGATTTTTAAACTTGAACAAATCCACCTCCGAAAATATTATTAGAATAGAAGCGCACTCAACACATATTAGCTATTATATAATAAAAATGACATTAAATTGGCTATTAAAAATTATGGAAATGGAGAACATAAGATACCCTAAATTATGTTACCTGAAATTACTGTCTCTACATAATAGCCAAAAATCAAACAAAAAATTTAACTGGGTTTCACAGGTACAGGATCTCTTAAAAAATTACTCAAATTTCGCCCCATTAATATTTTCTGATCCTGTAAAAATAAGAATGGACATCGGCAAAATTACCAACACCAATATCAAAAAAATTAAACTTCCAAAATCTAAATATAGTCTGTTGTACTGTAAATTAGAACCATTAAAGAATGAAGCCAATTATTACCTCTATACTACATTTCGATATCTTAGAACTGCAGCACAACTTAGGACCTCTGGCGTACATACCATCAAAATAACCACAAATAATATCACACACCTGATTAACCCCAAAGAAAATTGTACGATATGCAATCTAAACACACCCGAAGACCTTTTTCATATTTTAATCTCCTGCCCAATGTACAACTCCATCCGTAAATTTTATATTCCGCAATGCCTAACATATGACCAAGATAACTACTTTCATATATTAAACCCCAAAAATAGCAAAGATGTAAAAAATATATATTGTTATATGCAAGAGGCACTAAAAATCCGCTCTTTTATTGTCAATGAATAAGAAAGACAATTATATGCAATGAGGAGGTATTTATTTTAATTACTAAATATTTGTAAAGTATGGATAATGGTATAGTGTAGTCTTATGGTATAGGGCACGAAAAGTCTTAATTTTTGTTTTCTGTTTTTTATTATTGTGTATAGGATATTAGCACTATTTATGTTTATATATTATTGATATCCAGCTTTGTACTCCTTGCTACAAGGACGTGTATCCTATAGAGCAATAAAGATTCATTTCATTTAATATAAATAATATTGGACTTAAACAGGAACCCTGGGGGAGGCCGGAAATAGCGTGATACTTGGGGGAGGATATATTATTTACTGAAACGAAAAATGATCTATTTTATAAAAACGATTGTATGATTAATATTAAATATCTTGGGATGTTTAGATTTATTAATTTGAAGATCAATAAGTTGCGGTGAACAGTATCAAATGTTTCAACAATGTCAATAAGGATCATGCCAGTGTGTTTCTTAAGATTGAAATTTTTGGTTATATTATCAACAACACGGGCTAATTGGCTAGTGGTTGAGTGATAATTTCGAAATCCAAACTATTCATTTATTAATATATTGTTGACTGTCATGTGTTCAGTATGGCGATGTTTTAACATTTTTTCGAACAATTTTGAAAGGATATTTAGTAGACTGATCGGTCTATAACTAGTTGGTAGTTCTGGATCTTTGAGGTTTGGCCAATGGTATTAGTTTTGCAGTTTTCCAATTAATAGAGAAGTAGTTTAGTCTTAGACAGCTGTTGAAAATTTTGTCGTATGTATAACTGCCTTATTGGAAAAAAAAATTATTAATATTGTGGGTATATTATCAGGGCCAGGTGCCTTAGTGATTTTGAGTGACTTGATGAATCTAGTGAGTGCAAGTGGTGAAGTTTGTTTGAAATCTGTGTTAGGAGGTTGGAGTGACATACAGTCTTCAATTGTTTTAGTTATTTTATTTATGTGTAATTTTGAAGTTAAAGTGTTAGTGTTATTTTGAATGCTAGAGAAGTGATCGGCAATCATCTTTATTTTTTAAGGTTGAAAATAGTCCGGGGAGGCGGTCAATAAAATACAAAATAGTATAAAACTATTTTATTGTTGCCGACGTTTCGACCCAACTATGCAGGTCTTCGCCAGGGCTAAATAAACAAGACACAGACAGAAATATGAGTAATTAGGACAAAGAATATGAACTAGCTAGATAAAATATAAAAAATATAAAAAAAAAAAACATGAAAAAAAAACAAAGAATATGAACTGACTAGATAAAATATAAATGACTGTAAACTTAAGGTTAAGCATATAATTTATATACACAAGGTGTAATGGCTATTGACACTGATAGTATAGGTGGTGTGATAAGATGGGGTAAGGTACATAATAGTGGATATGTTATGAGAATGGTGTACTATGAGTAGATATGGTGGCAAAAAAGGGGCAGTTGAAGAGGGATTAATATATGATGGATTATAATTATAGTAAATAAAGGAGCTTACCTTATGGCAGGGATGGATGTCACGGCCGGAGTGAGGGCACCCGGGTCGAAATGAGGTAAACATTTGTCGGAGTGGGAGAATGTCAGAAAAAAAGGGTCCGGAAGGCGGGTTAGGATTTGCATACGCTAACTTTACTCAAATATATAACATTAGTTACAAGAATAAATAGTGGCATTTTAAACAGTATAACAAAATTGAGAAAACTTATAACTAGCTGATTATATATGTATGTAATTAATATTATGAGAAAACATTAAATGTGAATTAAACATTAAATAAATTTTGTATATATTACTGTTGATATAAATAGGCTATTTCTGTATTTGATAGGAACTTATTAATGATCTATGTAGCCTTAAGGTGTAAGAAATTGTACAATTGTGGAAGTTGACATTTTTTTTATAGGTGCAGTACAAATAATAATTGTTATTTAATATAATAATTTGTTCATTCTATTAAATAAATAGTAGTAGATGTGTTGTATTACATGAAATGATCTGGTTCTACTACATAAAATAGGTATATAATATGAATAGGCGGATATATTAAGTAAGGAGCGAGAAGGGGAGGTTATACAACAAGTAATGAGAAGAATTTATATGTTTATGTAATCTATATGTGTTTTGTGTCAAGAAGTGGTGGCGGGGATGGAAATTTTGTAAATAGAATAGGAGATACTGGGAGGGCGGTAGTGTGAAGGTGGTAACGGAGGGATATTATAGGTTATTGTTGTTTGATTAGGTTTAAAATGTGTCTGTAAGTAAGTGAGATACAATTGTTGTCTATCTTGTGGTTGACAGGGTTTGGTTCGAGATGAATGTATATGGATTCGGATATAAGTCTTTTTTCATGGTTAGGAACTGTAGCGAGGATAGAGGTTTTATCAAAATCAAAGGAATGGTTAAGGCTTAAGGCGTGTTCTGAGAGTTTGGACGCGGAAAGGTTACGGGAAGTTATGGAATATTTATGTTGGGAAATGCGAGTTTTAAGGTGGTTTTTGGTTTCTCCGATATAGGCTGAATTACAATTAGTGGTTGAATATGGGACCCGGTAAACAATATTGGATTGGTATTGTATAGGAGAGTCAGTGTTTGGCGTTAGGAGAGAGAGGACGTCCCTAGCTCTGCTAGCATCTAACCAGCTAAGACTTTATCAATTTATATTTACCTATTAATTTTCTTTTCTATTTATTCTATTATCTTTTTTTAGTTTTGCTCTATACTATTATTATAAGTTTAAATTTCTTTCAATTTATCTGTTATTATCTTTTACGAGATACTTTTCTTTTCTTTTTTTTTGTTTTCGTTAAATTTTATTTTTCTATGGGGGATCCCATAGATCTTAGTAGCCCAAAGGCAAAAAGAAAACGGCCTCGGGGTCGCCTTACAATTTTGCCGGACAATACTGTAAATATTTCAAGTCCAACGTTTTTAATAATCCAGCGAATAGACGAAGAAGACTTTTCCAAAGTGTCACCCTTTTTTATAAACAAATTTCTTAGTGGTTTTGGCGGCGACCTAAAAAATGTTAAAAAATTAAAAAATGGTACACTGTTGATCGAGACTAGCAACGGAAAACAATCCGAAAAATTATTAACATGCGAACATTTCGGCGGTCAATTCCCTATTAAAGTTTCCCCTCATAACACCTTAAATTATAGCAGAGGGGTAATTCGTTGTTACGATCTTCAATTTTTGGAAATTGAAGAAATCAAAAAAGAGTTGTGTCATGTAATTAAAGACATAGTACGCATTAAAATAAAAAGAAACAACAACGAAATTCTTACTAACTCATATATCGTAACATTTCCTACTCCGAAAATTCCTGAGTCAATAAAAATTGGTTATCAGACGGTCAAAGTCCAGCAATACATCCCAAATCCCATGCGCTGTTTCAATTGCCTAGGATTTGCCCACCCAACCAATATTTGTAAACAGCAAGCCAAATGTATCCAATGTGGGGAGGCAAAACACGACAACAACATTCGGTGCAATTTACCGGCCAAATGCGCGTACTGTGGGGGCCCACACAATGCTCTTGACCGCTCGTGCCCAATTTTCATAATTAACAAAGAGATAAAATCGAATCAAATAATTAATAAAATACCCCTAAACGAGGCTAAAAAAACATATAAAGAAGAGAACCCAACACACTTCAGTAAAACATTCGCCAAAATAATTAAACAAAAATCATCAAATACTGAAAAACAAGATATTAGTACCCAAACAGACTCAACATTCATTTTTGGAGAAAAACAATAAACAATAAAACAGATAATGTAAACAATAAAAAAAATAACCAATCAAATTTGACCCCCCCAAATCCTTTAACCCCCCCTCGAACCTTCCCCCCTCCCTTTCCTTTACTGCCCCCCTCCTCCCAAATCCCAACGCGCGCCGCGGTCGAGGTCTCGTTCCGTGCAGCGCGCAGACTCTATTCCCCCACTTCTTTCATGTGACGATGCGGGGCTTAGCGGAACCGGTCGCGTCGCTCCAGCTGTGCCGGATACCGACCACAGCTCAGAGATCGACCCGGAAGGAGAGTTTACCGTAGTAAATAATAAGAAACAGGGGAACCGGAAATCTAAAAAATATGATATGCACGATAACCCACTTATTAAATTTTATTTAATATGTAAATACAAATTTTATATGGAAAATCGGTGCCCTAACACACCTGTAATTATATTTCAAACCTCTTGTTTTTCCACAATTAAATATAGTATTCAAATCAAAGAATTCAGCAACAATAACAATAACAGGACGCCTGATTACGGATTTCATAGCATCTATTTAGCAATGCCTTTACTTATCACCATAAACATATACAGTACAATCACTCCTACCGTTTTAAAGGACATTATTTACATTCCGACATTTCCGCCGTATAAATATATTCCTCCCCATTACCTCATGGTATATATTTTATGCACTTATATAATACCGAGATCCCCGTTCTACGTACATATAACATGTTACCTTTACTTTTCCTTTATTATAATATTTTCCTTTATTATAAATATTTTATACATTTATATTCTTCTAAACTGCATATACATTTATACTTAGTTATGTATATTTATTTACTAATGTTGTCGTTCCATGAACAAACTCTATTTTACTATTATTTTTATCTAGTAGTATATATTTTATTAATTTATACTACTCTAAACTGTACCATATATTCGTCCTTTTTAATTTGTATTCATTCACTCCTTTATTTATATTCATCATCGTTTTTTCTTCATGAACAACCTCTTTTTTACTTTTCCTTTTATATCGTAATATATAATTTATTAATTTATATTCTTCTAAATTGTACCATATATTCGTACATTTTAATTTGTTTTCATTCACTCCTTTATTTATATTCATCATCGTTTTTTCTTTATGAACAAGTTCTTTCTTACTTCCCCTTTTATATCTTAATTCGTATCTAACTAATTTATATTAATCTAAATTGTACCATACATTCATACTTTTTAATTTTTATTCATTCACTCCTTTATTTATATTTATTATTGTTTTTTCTTCATGAACAACCTCTTTTTTACTTTTCCTTTTATATCGTAATATATAAAATATATATATAAAATATACATTATGATATAGAATGGAAAGCAAAAAAGAACTTATTCTTGAGGACAAAACGATGATGAATATAAATAAAGGAGTGAATGAATACAAATTAAAAAGTATGAATATAAGGCACAATTTAGGGTAATATAAATTAATAAATTATATATTACGATATAAAAGGAAAAGTAAAAAAGAGGTTGTTCATGAAGTAAAAACTATGATGAATATAAATAAAGAAGTGAATGAAAACAAATTAAAAGGTATGAATATATGGTACAATTTAGATTAATATAAATTAGTAAGATACGAATTAAGATATAAAAGGGGAAGTAAGAAAGAACTTGTTCATAAAGAAAAAACGATGATGAATATAAATAAAGGAGTGAATGAATACAAATTAAAATGTACGAATCTACGTTACAATTTAGAAGAATATAAATTAATAAATTCTAAATTGTACCGTAGATTCGTACATACTTAGTTCTACATGTGGAACAGCTCCAATCATACTTGGTCTCCTTCACCGACCAATACTAGAGGAAACATCATCAGAAGAACAATTGATACTTGTGACTCAATACTGCTAAACACTGGCGAAACTACTTATATCAGCCCTGCATTTGGTAGTGTATCAGCAATAGACCTTGCAATCAGCTCACCTAACCTTGCCATGCTATACTCATGGGTTGTAATCAATGACCAATATGTTAGTGACAGAGATGGGCAAATTGTATCTGCAGATACAGATATCGGATAGTGTAGTTGTGGAAAGTACTCATGAGAGCAGATACAGATAGTATCCGTATCCGTACGGACGGATTCCAAAGGATCCGAGTACTTCTCGTATCTGTCAGCTTCGGATACAGTGACTACTCGTATCTGTCAGGACAGATACCCGAGTATCTATGAGTACTTCGGTATTTAGTTATTTTTTCCGGATATTTCTACTTCTGGGGCTGGGTTGTTTACAATTCCATTATTATTCTAATATTCTATTAAAATTATAAAAAAATTATTAGTATTAAGCCGTCAACATTTTATCGCTTCGAAATAAGGGTGCAATATCCAAAGCGTTAATTTTGACAAAACGTAATAATTTAAAAAAAAAAACGATAGGAATATAAAATTATTTTCTTTTTTTATCTTTTCAGATTTTTAAAATTGTAAAATACTGTGATGATAATAGTGGCTTATAATTGGAAAATACTACCGATTTTAAAATTCGATGCTGGTGGGGGGGGGGGGACATTTTATTAACTTTCCGTTTTCGTCGAGAAGAGTCTTTATGGTAACAGCAGATTTTGAAAATAGTAACATTTTTAAAATTTGGTTGGGGAGGGCGTTACTACGATTTTTTTTTTAACTTCTGATTAATTTGTTATGATTGTCTGTCTATATCTATGTTTACGCGTTCGTAGATTTTGAAAAAGTATTAATGTTTTACGGATACTTCTACTTCTGAGGTTAGGAATATTTAAAATGTTGTTATTAAACTTTTTTATTATTATTAGGCTGTCAACATTTTATATTTTCGAAAAAAGGATCCTATCGAAAATTTTAAAAATAATCATACTTTTGAAATTGTAATTATTTAAAATTAATAATATTCAAACGGAAATTTTTTTTTTTTCTATTTCTTCACAATAAAGAAGCATAATTATGTTTAGGCTGGCTTAACTTTTGAAAATAGAAATAATTTTAAAATTACTATATTGTGGGGGGTCCACCTTTAAGAGAAAATTGTAACTTCTAAAATTAATACGAATAGAATTTATATTTTTGTTAATATACACTAAATGAGGGCTCATACGGGTATGGATTTGGTGAATGGTATCAATTTTAAAATTCGATGCAGCGAGGGAGGATTTCTTCGGGATGAGCGTTTAAGATATTGGGGGAGCAGATTTCGAAAATATTTACAATTTTAAAATTTGGTGCGGGGCTACTACGCAATTTTTTTTAACTTCTGATTATTTCGTTGTGAAGGTCTATATTAGTTGCACATAAATTTTATTTTAGTACGTTTTATTATAATCAAAATTTAAAGAAACACACAATAAGAGTAGATATGAATTGAAACATTCCTATCTAAAATGGAGACGCTATAAATCAAAAAGAATCAGGAACAGTTTATTTGAGATAATAAAATGATATTCACAAACTATTTCAATTTTTTTACAAATCAATTAAATTATATGGAAAAAAATTTATACTATCTTACATTTTAATAATTTATTCAAGTTTTTATCTTTTTAACTTTGGGAACTTTTTAACTTAAAAATGACTTAGGAATCTTTGTCATTGTCGCATAGGCTGGTAACAACAAGAAGTAACAAAATAATGGAAACCTCATCAAACTGATGGTGTGTTAGCATTGACATGGGTACTTTACAAAGATAATCATGTAAAAGATAGTGAAATTAAAAATGAATATTTCAATGATAAAAAAACTCCTGTTTTCATTTCTGAGTAAAGAGTGTTGCAGAGACTAGGGCAAAATTATAAGGGTAGAGGTAGGAGAGGTTAATTTGCCGACTTCAAAGGGTTTACTGCAGGGAAACCCAACCCTTTTGAAGTGAAAGGGTAAACAACGATCAGGTGTAAACTTAAGATAAGGAATTGTAAAACTAGCAATATACAATAGATGGTACAGTATACAAATTGTTCATATCTGGTCTCAATAATTAGATAAAACTGAGAGTACACACAAGCAGACCTGGGCATTATTTATATGATTCCGTTTTTTCACATTTCATAATAAAATAGTTTGTTTTTGTTTTTTAATATTTTCAGAACAATATTTCTTTTTATGACTGAATGAAAATTTGTACATTAAATCTACTCAAAGAAGTACTTATAATTAATTAAACACTTTAAACGTAAATTCTAGAAAAATCTGGCGAATCAATAAAAAAATAACTTTTAAAAGGTGACTTCAATACTACAAAGAATTTGCTTAAAACATTACATTTATGTATTCACATTGACTAATCGATGATCATACAGGAAGTTATTTTGGAGCAACAAAAATACATGGACTGGACAATAAGTCCTCTTCGTCCCAAGAAATAATGCTTGGTAGTATGCTTTTTAAGTCCGATATAAATAATTAGCATCGATAGTAATAATTATTTTTTCTAAATGTGAATGTTAGGCCCCTAAAAATGATTTCTTAGAACATTTAGAAATGCTCATAAATAAAAATTAAATGGAAAAATAAGGCAAACGTTCACCTGGATCGGAATGATTTTTTAACTTATAAACGCGTCTGGTGGGTATTAGTAAGAATTTTTAACCAGCCAGACGACCGAATTTCGTGTTTAGGAACCTTTTTGAATAAACTGGCACAAGAATGAATCGTATGTTTTATGGGTGAGTTTTTGTGATTCTCGCGCGCGTCTGTCAGGTACTAGTAAGAGTTTTATTGCTGCCAGAGGATTTTCCCTTTCTATAGAAATAAAAACCTAACGATTAAGCCATATTTCATCCGTATGTTTTATGGGTGAATTTTTATGAAAAAAATTAATTATTCAAATTAATTTTTAAGGCATTAGTAAGAATTTTATCGCTGCCAGACTGTCGGTTTCGCACTTGACTCTGTGGTTTCTAAAATGCTGAAATTTTTAGGTGTATGTTCTATAGGTGAGATTTGTTGCATCTGGCTCCTGTACTATAACCATTATTTTCATTTTGAGAACCCCTCCGTATTAGCTACTGTACCTAATCATGATAAACGACTCCTCTCAAAATCCATATTTATCCATCAGGGAAAAATGATACTGTAATCTATGACCTAGATAAAGGGATAATTTCATCTACTTACTCTAACATCTTCCGCGTCCTCAAATCCTAGTTTTGATTTCATAGGTATCCGCTACTATCGATGCTCTATATTATTATATCACTTCTTTTTTAAATACTGTTTTTCATTTTTTATAAACATTGTTACCTTGTGTGTACTCTCAGTTTTTATCGTATTATTGGGTCCAGATATAAACAACTTCTTTACTGTATCATCTGTATTGTTAATTTTACAATTCCTTATTTATTTCTATTTTACACTTTGCCGTTGTGTACCCTTTCACTTCAAAAGCATTGGGTTTCCCCGTAATAAACCTTTTGAAGTCGGCAAACTAACCCTCCCCCCCTCCTCTCACACAAATTTTCCCTCAGTTTGTGCATTACTGTGGACTTAACAAGGTAAATATCAGATTTTATTTTGTCATTCTAACCAGCTACTTATTCATATATTCACGTATAATTTTAGTCATATCAACATACCATCAGTTAGATTAGCTATCCATTATTTTGTTACTTCTTGTTGTTAATATCTAAATTAATAATTACATGATTAAAATTTAATCATCATCTTCTTCATAGTCCGGGAGTTGAGGGCCGAAAAAAGTGTCAGGTTTGAGGAAAGTTTTTGATCAAAAAGGCTGAAAGTACTCATTTCATAGACAACAAATGTGAACGTACGCCACTTCACATCGGTTGCCATCAAATTTTATATGCAAACTAAATCGAAATTTTCGAACTTCTTTCAATTTTTTGCTTATAACTCAAAAACAATTCATCGCAGAGAAATATGAGTTCTCTTTAATTTAGGGGGCTTGAAATTTGCGTCGAATTAGTTTCTTAAAGATAAAATGGGATAAGACTTTTCGCCAAAAACCGTATCATATTTTCTAATATTTGCCATTTTAGCGGAAAAATGAATGACGCTCGTGTTTCAAAGCCTACCATTTGAAGAGGGATACTCCAAATAAAAACTTTTACCAGTAATAGTAGTAGAATATCAAATTGTGTGTAGAACGAGCTCCTTAATTTTATAATTAGCCGACTCCTATATATATATACAAAGCAATTAAAACGTGAACGTATTTAGCGCATAGTGGCCTAGAATTGTTTACTTCCAACTATAAAAGGCTATTTTTGGGAAAATTGAATATATATATATTTAAAATTTATAATATAATTAATTATTATGATTTAATTTTATAATATTAGTAACTATTATAATAAATATATTTTAATTTGAAGATATCAATGTTATAGTTGTAATAGATCAAATTCTGTTTGAAACGAGCTCCTTAAATTTAAAATTAGCACACTCCTGTGGAGACAAAGTAATTAAAACGTGAACGTATTCAGTGCATAGTGGCCTAAAATCGGTGAAATTTTTGGATTTTTTTGCATATAAATCGGCATGTACAGGTCATAAAGTACTGCTTTCTCCCTACTATAAAAGACTATACTTTTGAAAATAGAATGATATGTTTTAATTTTGAATAGTTTAAGTGGTCCCAGGTAATATTTTATTCCTATTATGTTAAAAAACAGATATGATCCCATAATTAAAGGTAAAAACTCATAAAAAAGAAATAAAAAAATTATGATTTTTCAGTATCAGATCACATTCAAAATTATTTAATATTAATCGATATTAATTTCGTATAGACTGTCCTAAATAGCATGATATTTGACCCTGATATGAAAGAAATATAAAAAGGTATTTATTATCAATATTAGTGCGCTCCCCCGCTCTCCACCGCTATTAAAATACAAAATAAATATTCTTTTCAAAAAAAACGTCCCCGATAACATAATGTTGGACCTCTGTGTGAAAGAACTCCGAAAATCTAACTTCCTTATAGTGCGCCCCCCTCCCCTCTCGACCCCTATTAAAAAACAAAATAAATAGTTTTTTCAAAAACAACGTCCCCGATAACATAATATTGGACCTCTGTGTGAAAGAACTCCGAAAATCTAACTTTTTTATAGTGCGCCCCCCCCCCTCTCCACCCCTATTAAAATACAAAATGAATATTTTTTTCAAAAATACCGTCCATAACATAGTAATGGACACCCGTTTAAAAGAAATTCGAAAATGTTACCGTTTTCAATATTATAGGCCCCTCCCCACTCGAACTTTAAAATAAATATTAATGTTAATGGTTACCTGGTCATGATATAATATGCTTAGGTAAACATGAAGAATATTCCCACATTTCAAAATATTCCGTGAATTTAAAGTTGTGGAATGAGGAATACCCCTCCCCCCCCCCCCCCCGACCACCACCAATACCAAGATTGAATTTAAAAATGAATACTTTTTCAAAATCTACGAACACGTAAAAATAGAGAGTGACACTCATAACAAATTAATCAGAAGTTATAAAAAAAATCGTACCCCCTCCCCAACCAAATTTTAGAAATGTAACTATTTTCAAAATCTGCTTCCCCCGTTACCATAAAGACTCATCTCGAAGAAAACGGAAAGTTAATAAAATGTCCCCCCCCCACCAGCATCGAATTTTAAAGTCGGTAGTATTTTCCAATTATAAGCCACTATTATCATCACAGTAGTTTACAATTTTAAAAATCCGAAAAGATAAAAAAAGAAAATAATTTTCACAATGGAATATTCCTATATTTTTTTTTTAAATTATTACTTTTTGTCAAATTTTATCGAAGCGATAAAATGTTGACGGCTTAATACTAATAATTTTTTTATAATTTTTATAGAAAATTAGAATAATAATGGAATTGTAAACAACCCAGCCCCAGAAGTAGAAATATCCGGAAAAAAATAACTAAATACCGAAGTACTCATAGATACTCGGGTATCTGTCCTGACAGATACGAGTAGTCACTGTATCCGAAGCTGACGGATACGAGAAGTACTCGGATACATTTGAAAATTTTGGAGGGATTCGAGTACAGTATCCGAGTAAAAAAGTATCTGTAACTTGTATCTTGTATCCGAAACTAGTACTTTTTTACTCGGATAGTGCCCAACTCTGGTTAGTGATCACTTTCCGACCATCTTACAGCCCACTCGAACACTACCGCCTGTCAGGAAAAACCCAAAGTGGATCATTGAAAAAGCCAACTGGGAATCCTTCTCTAGTAAACTTTAGCTTCCGATCGTTAATCTGCCTGATGACATAAGAGGTATGATACAAATATTCACCTCCCACATAAAATCAGCGGCTGAACAAACCATTCCTAAAACAAGTGGACTACCGAAGAAAAATTACACACCGAGGCTGAGGGCCGCCAGGCCGTAAAAAATAAAAAAACTGCATTGAGAGTTTTTCAAACAAATCCCACTTCTGAAAACCAAGTACGATATAAGAAGGAAAAAGCCAGGATTAGACGACTAGTCAAAATGAAAAAAAAAACAATCATGGAAAAAGTATGTAGAATCCATCAGTATAAATACCCTTATCAAGAATGTCTGGCAAAAAATACGCAGCATATCTGGTTCAAAGTTTATGGAAGTCCCAATACTAAAACACCAAAATCATATTATTAATGACCCGAAACAACTCTGCCAAATATTTGTGGACCATTTTTCTGAAATCTCTGGTTCTCATCCAGACCAGTCTGAAGAAAAGAAATTCAACTCTATAAACTTCTCTTCCAACCAACCAAATGAAAACGACCTTCAAATGAATTACAATAGCCCAATTACTTACTTTGAATTAAACTCTGCAATAGAAGAACTAAAAAATTCATCTCCTGGATATGACGAAATCCACAATATTATGATTAAAAATTTTCCTTATCAGGCCAAAATATTTTTGTTACACGCTTTTAATTAGATTTGGGACACGAGTGAAATCCCTGACGAATGGCTTGAAGCGGTTGTAATCCCAATTCCTAAACCAGGGAAAGACAAACTCCAGATCAATAGTTACCGACCCATAACTCTTTCAAGTTGCCTTTGTAAACTACTGGAAAAAAATATCAATAAACGCCTTCTGTGGATCCTAGAAAAACAAAATCTCTTAACACCAGCGCTATGTGGTTTCAGAAAAGGTAGATCCACTCTTGACCACCTCATCTCATTAGAAGCTGAAGTTTTAAACACATTCCTCGAAAAGAAGGAGGCAATTGGCATATTCTTTGACCTTGAAAAGGCGTATGACACCATAAGAAGAAGCAAGGTTTTAGAACAACTATTGGACTTCATCAAATCCTTCCTTGCCAAACGGTTTATCCGCGTCCGAATTGGCACATCACTCTCAAGTAAAAAATGCACATTTAATGGAATTCAGGAAGGCAGTGTTCTGAGTTGTGTACTCTTTGCTATCGCTATAAACTCCGTCAATTCTCAGATCCCTTCATTAATTAAAAGATCGCTATTTGTTGACGACCTACAGATTTTTTTAAGATTCACAGATTTACAATGGGCCACAACAGTTCTGCAAAATACGATTAACAAATTAAATGAATGGGCTAAAACAAATAACTTAAAGTTCTCAACAAACAAAACTAATTCGATGATGTTCTCCAGAAAAAGGTACCCAAGCACACCCTCTAACCTTAACCTGGGAGGTACTAACATAAATTTCGTGACGGAAACCAGATTTCTTGGACTGATAGTGGATAACAGACTCACCTGGCTCAGTCACATGAAAAGCATCAAAGAAGAATGTATGAAGAGACTAAACCTCATGAAAGTCCTATCCAAAACTAGCTGGGGTGCTGATAGACATTCGCTTCTTACCATTTACAGAAGTCTAATATTGTCTAAAATACACTATGGTTCCATAGCTCATTCTTCGGCAAAAACAAACCTTCTTTTATCCCTGGACACAATCAACCATACAGGAATTCGATTAGCAACGGGCGCATTTAGAACTAGTCCCATCACAAGTCTGTGTGCAGAAGCTGGAGTCCCTCCTCTTTTCATCAGAAGGCAACAGTTAATCAGCTCATACCTATCTAAAATAGTTTTCCAACCTTCAAATCCTGCTTTCGAATATATTTTCTCGCCAAAGCACCTACGCCTATATCAACAAAAACCACGACAGCCTGCTCCATTAGCCATCCGCCAGAGAAACCTCATTCTTTCGTTGCCAAAAGTGAACGTTGAAGAAGGCAGCTTGAATTCTTATGATCCACTTTGGAGGACGAAGATACCTCAGATAGATCTCCGACTTAAGAAACTAAATAATCTAGAGTCTAAAGAAATAAAAAGGGCTACAGCAAATGAAATAATTCAATCTTATTTCCACAAACAAATAATGTATACCGATGGATCGAAGCAAGGAGGTAATGTCGGATTAGCAGTCGTCTCTAAAAAAAAAGTTATCCAACAAAGACTCACTTCAATAGCGTCAATTTTTACCGCAGAAATGCAAGCAATTCGCATAGCCCTCTATGACGCAATTGCTATGCACCGACTCACTTTCCTCCCTAAAGAATACAATGAGCTGCAAAAGACAGAGCCCTTTACTACAAATAATTCTCCACTATATAAATACGCTAGAAATGATGGGAAAAACAATTACATTCCTTTGGGTCCCGTCTCACACTGGAATCTCAGGAAATGAGAAGGCCGACGAGGCTGCTAAGGAAGCGGCGATGAATGGCGCAACCACGGAGAACATACTAGAGCCGCAGGATATAAAAACCTGGCTAAAGGCAAAAGCGAATTCTGATTGCGAAGACAAGTGCAAGGCCGAATAAAAAAAAAAAATAGACACATTTAGGACTATACTATTGTAGTAATTAAGAACATTATTTAGGGCGTAATAACCTTGGAAGTTGATCGCCCCAAAACCTGATCCTATCCTATTGTATAGGAATGGGATCTTTAAGTTTGGAAAAAATATGGGAAAGTTTATTGAGTGGCTCAAGGCCGCAACGTAGGGAAGGGATTGAGGTTGTTAAGGATTTTTGTATTTTGTTCGTGAGCGTAGGGATATAAGGGAGAGACCTATATAGGAGGGGGGAGGCTGTGCTAGGTAAGGGGCTAGGGTGCATGATACTAGTATTGGTTCTGTTTTTGTATGTATTGATGAGTTTGGTTATAAGTTTCGATGGATAATTGTTGGTTATCAGTATATCAGTAATGCTTTGTATATTGGTGGGATGGTATTGTGGGTCAGACAATGAAAGGGATCGGTGAATTAAGTTCTTTGCCACATTGAGCTTGTGATGATAGGGGTGTTGTGAGTAAAAGTTGATAAGTCTGCCTGAATATGTAGGTTTGGTGTACCAGTCTGTTGTAAGGGTGCCATCGGTATTTCTTATGATGAGGAGCTCGAGGAAAGGGAGTTGATGGTTGGTTTCTTTTTCAACTGTGAATCGGAGTCGGTGGTGGTAGGTATTGAAAGATGACAGGATTTCGGGGATTTTTTCGGGGTTGAGGACCAGGAAGAGGTCGTCAACATACTTTTTGATGAAAATGATATCATTGTGGAAAAGGGGGGTAATTTTGTCCAGTAGATCGTTCAGTACTATGTTGGAGATGTCAGGAGCTAGGGAGTTGCCCATTGCAAGGCCGGAAATTTGTTCGTGAAATTGGTTTTGCAACGAGAGGTATCCAGATTTACAGCAAAGCTCAAGGGACTCTAAATATGAGGTGAGGTTGAGGGAGGTATGAGGTTGTATAATGGACCAGTTCTGTTTGATGATATTGAGGGCTATGTCGATGGGGATATCAGTAAAGAGACTTTCAGCATCGAAGGAGGCAAGGATAAAATTGTCCGGAATATGTAGTGATAGTAGTTGTTCTCTGAGGTGAAAGAAATTGTGGATATCATAATTGTTATTATGGCTGAGTTTTTGAAGGGAGGGAAGAAGAAATTTACTAAATTTTGATGAAGGGGCATTAATGTTGGAGATAATGGGGCGGAGGGGATTTCCTGGTTTGTGGATTTTGGGTAGTCCGTATAGGCGGGGTGGTACGGAATTATAGGATATCAGGTTGTAGTATGGGTAACGGTTAATTTGTTGGGTCTCGAGGAGGTTCTTGAGATGTTTATTGAATTTGGCCGTAAGGGAGCGGGTCGGATCGCAGGTGGAGGGAATGTAGGTGGATCTGTCAGAGAGAAGTCTGTGGATTTTATCTATGTATTGTTACGGTGTAACAAGGTTTTTGGTATATTTTTTTTTTTTGGAAAAAAAAATGGTAAAGGTTCGGGAGACCAAGGCCCTTTGCTTTTCATTACAGCTTGGTCCGAACAATTTTTATTGTTAGTTTTGGCCATGTTTTTTTTTTTTGAATTCGGCAGAATTTTTTTTTTGCTTAATTAAACAGGTTAGAATAAAATTTTGTAAATATTGGCCATAGTTTTTTTTTTTTTTTTTTTTTTTTTTTTTTTTTTTTTTTTTTTTTTTTTTTTTTATAGAGGAGCCAAACACTAGGGTCATTATCTCCTCAGGTCATTGGTTATAATTTAAATTTTGTTGTATAGGTTAGCTTGTCTTAAGAATTTTAAAAGTGTATTGGTCATCTCAACGTTGTCTGATAAAACAGAAAATAGATTGTCTGGGATGTTGAAATGCGCTCTCTCAGATTCATTAGCTCTACATTCCGTCAACAAATGCTTTACAGATAGCGGGCACCCGCATGTCTGACACTCAGTGAGAGGTTCTCGTGCCATTAGGTAACCGTGGGTCAAACGAGTGTGTCCTATACGTAATCTTGTCAAAATGACCTCCTCTCTTCGCTTGGTTCGGATAGAAGACTTCCATTCGATAACATTATTTTTTATTTCCCTCAGTTTGTTTTTAGACACCGCTAACCATCTTTGCTCCCATTTCAATTTAATTTTTTGTTTGATATGAGAGATAAAGTCTTCGGCTGGGACCCATCGATATGGAGTGCGATCAGTGATAGCTTCTTTGGCAGCCTGATCGGCCAGCTCATTTCCCATTATTCCACAATGACCGGGAACCAAAGTAAAGACTGTTGGAATCTTATTCCTTTGGATCTCCATTAGGGTGAGTAAAATGTCCTGTATAATTTTGTTATTGCTGAATGTGTTTCCGAGACTAAGAAGGGCAGATAATGAGTCAGTACAAATAACGATTTTTTTCTTTGTCGGATGAATGATATTTAAACCTTTGTAGATAGCTATTATTTCTGCTGTGTAGTTGCTACAAACAGATGATAACGTAAAAAGATGTTTTCTGCCGTTACAAACGATAGAGGCTCCCACACCTGTTGTGTTCTTGGATCCGTCAGTGTATATGTATTCAGCGTCGCCTAGTCTGTCTTGAAGTTTGTTAAACTCGTGTTTGTACATGTAAGGAAATGTATTTTTTTTAAGCAGTTTAGTTAATGAAAGACAGATTTCGGGAGTAGGAAGTCCCCAAGGATAAATTGGTGATACTGCAGTATCATGGAGTTTGGGTGTTTCAAGATCCAAGTCTATTACAGATTGTGAAACCCGTACTATGAAGGATGATCTTTTGGGTGTGACTATTTGTTGCTGGTTTAAACATTGTCTGTTCGGGAACAAATAATTCAAAGGATGGTTGGAAGCAGATAATATTTTAACAAAATAGATGAGATCGATTTGCTTACGTCTTAGGTCGAGAGGAGGCTCACCAGCCTCTACACATAGGCTAATGGATGGGCTGGACCGGAAAGCACCAGTGGCTATTCTGAGACCTGTATTGAGGATTGGGTCAAGCATTTTTAAGATATTACCAGAAGCCGAGCTATATGCGTTGCAACTGTAATCCAACTTCGATCTTATAAGTAATCTATCAAGGGACAACATACTACTTCGATCACCACCCCATTGTGTATTGCTCAACATTTTTAAAAGGTTCAAGGATCGAAGACAGCTGGCTTTTAATTGTTTAATATGTTTAACCCAGTTG
This sequence comes from Aelia acuminata, assembly GCA_911387785.2. Classification (NCBI taxonomy): domain Eukaryota; kingdom Metazoa; phylum Arthropoda; class Insecta; order Hemiptera; family Pentatomidae; genus Aelia; species Aelia acuminata. The sequence continues at coordinate 83,194,302 of OU426980.1, forward strand.
AGAGTTCGGTCAAACGTCATTCCAAGGTACTTGACAGTGTTGGAGAGGGAGAATGGTTTATTATCTATAAGCAGAGATGGCAAAAGATTAGGAGTTCTTTTGCTAAAGAGAACAGCGACAGTTTTGTTGGTCGATATTTTAAAGCCATTGTCTACAAGCCAGTTACTGATGTTGTTCAGGGCGGTTTGTATGTTTTCTTGTAAGTCCGTTATCTGTTTACCTTCCGAATAAATTACGAGATCGTCGGCGTATAGCATCCCTTTGACTGGCGACTTTATTACATTTAGGACATGGTTAAAGGCAATACAAAAAAGTGTCGCGCTTAAAACGCAGCCATGTGGCACACCGTTCTCTTGCTCAAATACTTGTGAAAGTACATTCCCAATTCTTACTTTGAATTTTCTATTAATTAGAAAATTATTTATGAATGCCAGGGTGTGCCCATTTATACCTATGGTGACCAATGAATCTAGAATAAGCCTTCTCCAAGTTCTATCAAATGCCTGTTCTATGTCAATAAACACAGCTAACACTTTTTTCTTGTTTTCGAAGGCCTTAGCTACATCCGACTCTAATCTAACTAAATTATCCCTTGTGCTTCTCCCTTTCCTAAACCACTTTGCCATTCTGGTTGTAAACTTTTGGATTCCAAATACCAGGTCAGTCTATTACTTATTAGTTTTTCCATAAGTTTACAGATTGATGAGGTTAGTGTTATTGGTCTGTAACTGTTAACATTCAGGGGATCTTTATCTCTCTTCAGGATAGGAATGGTGATACCTGATTTCCATGTGTTTGGTAAGATTTCGGATACGAAAAATTTATTTATGATTTTTAACATTATGATTTTATCTGACTGGCACATGTTTTTGATCATGCTAATGCATATTTGATCCGGACCGAGTGAGGAGTCGTTTCTTGATTTTAAAGCAGAAAGAAATTCGGTCATTGAGAAATTATGATTCATGGGATCTGTTGGATTGTTAGTAATGATTATAGGAGCACTTTCACGGAATTGTTTTATGTCAATGAAATGTTTGGAATAATTTGAGGTTGCTGAGGTGGTGTGGAAGTGTTTTGCTACTAAGTTGGCTAATTTTTTTAGGTCAGTTTCATAGTTAGTAAGATCTTTCAAGCATTTGATTTGAGGAGAGAGACCATTTCCCATAATTTTCCTAATTGTTTCCCAGAAAATAGCGCTTGGTGTGCTACAACTAACCTTGCTAAGAAAGTTTTGCCATGAAAGCTTTTTATTATTTTTAATAACATATCTTGCATGTTTTCTGGCTGTTTTGTATTTCTCTAATCTTTCAGAGGTTGGTTGTCGTAGAAATTTATTCAACATTTTCTTTCTGTTTTTAGTTGCCTTCCTGCATTCTTCATTCCACCAGGGTACAGGGGGGCGGGAACTCTGGTTTGAGGTGGAGTTTCTAGGAATCGCTTCTTCTGCCGCTTCCAGTATTCTTTGGTTGACGATTGTAATTAAGCGATCAGCATCAGTCTCGGAAAGATCAATGTCATCAAGTCTAACTTTCTCCTGGTATAATGACCAATTTGCTTTTTTTAATAACCAGTTTTTGGGTCTGCCGGTAAGACATTTATTCAAAGTTTCGATAATTATGGGGAAATGGTCGCTTCCATGTGTATCTTTTAAAGTGTGCCAATGAATTGTAGGTTGTAATGTAGGGGTAGTAATTGTGAGGTCTATTGCTGATAATTTACCGGATCTGGTGCACAGGTGAGTTTGATTGTTGTGGTTGTTAATGATGTTCAGCTGGCAAACATCAATAAGGTTTTCTATAATTTTCCCTCTATTGTCTAAATGATTACTGCCCCACATTAGGCTGTGAGCATTAAAATACCCTGCTAGAATAACTGGAGGGGGTAACGAGTCTATTAAGTCTTTAAGTTGTTCTAAAGTGAAAGCCCGACCAGGAGGTAGATATAGAGAACACAGTGTAAAAGGGCGAGGTTGGGATAGGACTCTAATTGAGATCGCTTGCAAGTTGGAATTAGTATTTATGTCAATAAAAGGGATATTGTCCTTAATTAATATACAAACCCCACCGCAGGCAATTTGACCATCAGTGTAATCTTTTCTTCTAATATCAAATCCCCTAAATTCAATATTTTTATTAGGTTTCAAATTTGTTTCCTGAAGACAGGCTATAGATCAATTATAGTAACCGAGCAAGTATTTTAGTTCATCTATTCTGTGATGTAAACCATTTAAATTCCACTGTAATATGATCATTTAAAGTAAGATTCATTTTTTATTGCTTCAGGCTGAAAAATAGAGTACAAGCTGAAAACGATAAAGTTTATAAGGAAAAAACAATTTCTAGAAAGAAAAAACAATATGTTATAAGGAAAAAACAATAGCTCTTCCAATAATATTGTGCATGATTTATATTTAATAACTACGATTAAAGGGCAGAATACGTAATATATTGAAAGATCTAAGAAGGAGATTATTACAAAAAGTTTATGATTGCGATGGCAAAAACAAATTAAATATATATACATAATTATATTCATTTTGAGGACATAAAGTTTAATATTATGTACTAAATTATTAAAAATGATAATAAAAACAGAAAAACGTTTACGATTAAGATTTTTTTTGCCTTTGTCGCCATAAGGATTAAACAATAATCAATAATTCTAAAACTGTTTGAGTAAAAATGAACTAGGTAACAGCTAATCAGACGATACATAGAATATGGCTTTCTTAAAAAGGAAATGAAATGAACAATTGAGCAAGCAAACGCATAAATAAAAGTAGTAGATATGAAGGAATTTATAATAAAAAGGATTAAACTTAAGTAATAAATAATTATTAATAAATATTTATCAATGATTTGATAAGGATCAATGTTGTGTACTAGCCACGAAACTTTTATTAAATGAAATATCACGTAAAATAAGAAACACTTATAGTAAAATAGGTAACAGAAATAAACTAATAAAGAAATAAGATAGCAGAAATAAGAAACACTTATAGTAAAAGGAAGGCAAATTATAAATACTTTTAAGATGCTGAAAACAATCAGTATTACTTCTGATAACATTATCAATAATAATGTAGGTAGAGTGTTTAATATCATAGAGAATATTTAAGATTAAATTTATTATTTCAACAAGATTTTATTATAACAATTATCGGTATTATCGGTTAGGAATTCTTTTTGCCAACTTTAGGTTTTTGTTTAGTTCCGGTATGAAACGGTTTGTTTTGAGATGAAATGGTGCTTTGATCACTGAGAGAAGAATTTGTAGATGCTGGCCTTTTTCTTTTTAAATTTATATCAGCCTTCGGAATTTTTGACTCATTGCTTTGTTTAACATTAATTTTATACACAGCAGTTTGTTCAATAGTGTTGCTTATTGACTTATTTTTAGTTACCTTCTCTTTTGGCAAATTAACAATTAATTTTTCAGAATTTATTAAATTGGTATCAGAGTCGCTTTTTAAAATGTTAGATTCTAATACTATTATTTTTTTAAAGAGAACGTCGACAGTGTTGGATAATTTAGAAATCTGTTCTAATAGTGCCTCGGTAACTGATAGTGAACTGACTTGCTGTGGAGTGGGAGGCGCGGCGGCTGGAGTGGGGGGAGTAGTTGTCACTTCGGCAAAGGACCTAGCCTGCTGCGGCACGGGAGCCGCTTGTCTATTAACAATTAATTCGGCCTGGCGATTGGATACTTTTTCCTGCGTTCTAACTTTTTCTATCGCTTTCTCTCTTTGATAAACTGGGCAATTGGTATAAAAAGCAGGGTGTTCTCCCTGGCAGTTTATACATTTAGGAGGGTTTACACAGCTATCACATTTATGTGAATTTTCTCCACATTTTCCACAGTTAGTAATTTGGCAGTTTTTACTAGTGTGCCGATATTTATAACAAGAAAAACAAAGGAGGGGCTTTGGTTCGAAAGGTCTTATTTTAATGGATAAGAAATCTAACAACAATCTCTCGGGAAGTTCACTTTTCTCAAATGTTATTATGAGTAATGGGGTTGGTTTATTTTCGTTATTTATCTTTTTAAAAATTCTTTTCACTTTCACAACCCCGTGATGTTCGAGTTCAGAAACTATTTCGTCCTCTGAACAATTCATTAATTCGGGAACATAAGCGACACCACATGAGAAATTTAATGATTTGTGTAACTCAAAGATTATCGGTAGGTTTTGAAATGATTTTATATTTCCTAAGTTGATAAAGTTTTTTTCATTAGATACTGTTAGTAAAACTGAGCCATTTTTTAGAAATTTTATATTAACTTCTGGGCTGTAGCTTTTAATAAATCTACAAACAGTGAAAGGACTGAAGTCCTTAAACGTTTTATTGCCAAAATTTTCTCCCACACGCATCAAAATATACTTTTTAGACCATTTTCCCTTTACTTTGAAAATAGTTTCCTGAATATCAGGTGGCTTTAGGTCTAATGCCGTACCCATAGCAACGATAAAATAACAAATTAAGGTTAAAAAGTAAAAAGAACCAAAAAACTTAAATTAAAAGCAAAAGATAACTGGTAAAAAGAGGAAAGAAAAATATAATATCAAATAAAAAAAAATTCAAGCCAGCAGAATTCAATAAATCGTATACTGTTACAATAGGTAGATATCATAGTAGGATGTAGAATAGGTTTTGGAATTTGTGCTCGTTCCGGAAGGTGATTGTGATTTTTAAATTTGTTATACTTTGCGGTACTCGCTATTTACGAGTTCGAAATTAATTTTCTTGAGGTACAGCCTGCAGAACTCAATAAATCGTATACTGTTACAATAGATAGATATCATAGTAGGGTGTAGAATAGGTTTTAGAACTTGTGCTCGTTCCGGAAGGTGATTGTGACTTTTCAATTATTTATACTTTGCAGTACTCTCTATTTACGAGTTCCGAATTTATTTTCTTGAGTTACAGCCAGCAGAACTCAATAAATCGTATACTGTTACAATAGATATATATCATAGTAGGATGTAGAATAGGTTTTAGAATTTGTCCTCGTTCCGGAAGGTGACTGTGATTTTTCAATTATTTATACTTTGCAATACTCGCTATTTACGAGTTCAAAATTTATTTTCTTGAGTTACAGCAAGCAGAATTAAATAAATCGTATACTGTTACAATAGATAAATATCATAGTAGGATGTAGAATAGGTTTTGGAATTTGTGCTCGTTCCGGAAGGTGATTGTGATTTTTAAATTTGTTATACTTTGCGGTACTCGCTATTTACGAGTTTGAAATTTATTTTCTTGAGGTACAGCCAGCAGAACTCAATAAATCGTATACTGTTACAATAGATAGATATCATAGTAGGATGTAGAATAGGTTTTAGAATTTGTGCTCGTTCCGGAAGGTGACTGTGATTTTTCAATTATTTATACTTTGCGGTACTCGCTATTTACGAGTTCGAAATTTATTTTCTTGAGTTACAGCAAGCAGAATTAAATAAATCGTATACTGTTACAATAGATAAATATCATAGAAGGATATCGAATAGGTTTTAGAATTTGTGCTCGTTCCGGAAGGTGATTGTGATTTTTAAATTTGTTATACTTTGCGGTACTCGCTATTTACGAGTTTGAAATTTATTTTCTTGAGGTACAGCCAGCAGAATTAAATAAATCGTATACTGTTACAATAGATAAATATCATAGTAGGATGTAGAATAGGTTTTAGAATGTGTGCTCTTTGCGGAACGTGATTGTGATTTTTAAATTTGTTATTCTTTGCGGTACTCGCTATTTACGAGTTCAAAATTTATTTTCTTGAGGTAGAGATAGCAGAACTAAATAAATCGGATACTGTTACAATAGATAGATATCATAGTACGATGTAGAATAGGTTTTAGAACTTGTGCTCGTTCCGGAAGGTGATTGTGACTTTTCAATTATTTATACTTTGCAGTACTCTCTATTTACGAGTTCCGAATTTATTTTCTTGAGTTACAGCCAGCAGAACTCAATAAATCGTATACTGTTACAATATATATATATATCATAGTACGATGTAGAATAGGTTGTAGAATTTGTCCTCGTTCCGGAAGGTGACTGTGATTTTTCAATTATTTATACTTTGCGGTAGTCGCTATTTACGAGATCAAAATTTATTTTCTTGGGTTACAGCCAGCAGAACTCAATAAATCGTATACTGTTACAATAGATAGATATCATACTAGGATGTAGAATAGGTTTTAGAACTTGTGCTCGTTCCGGAAGGTGATTGTGATTTTTCAATTATTGTGATTTATACTTTGCAGTACTCTCTATTTACGAGTTCAGAATTTATTTTATTGAGTTACAGCCAGCAGAACTCAATAAATCGTATACTGTTACAATATATATATATATCATAGTACGATGTAGAATAGGTTGTAGAATTTGTCCTCGTTCCGGAAGGTGACTGTGATTTTTCAATTATTTATACTTTGCGGTAGTCGCTATTTACGAGATCAAAATTTATTTTCTTGGGTTACAGCCAGCAGAACTCAATAAATCGTATACTGTTACAATAGATAGATATCATACTAGGATGTAGAATAGGTTTTAGAACTTGTGCTCGTTCCGGAAGGTGATTGTGATTTTTAAATTTGTTATACTTTGCGGTACTCGCTATTTACGAGTTTGAAATTTATTTTCTTGAGGTACAGCCAGCAGAACTCAATAAATCGTATACTGTTACAATAGATAAATATCATAGAAGGATATCGAATAGGTTTTAGAATTTGTGCTCGTTCCGGAAGGTGATTGTGATTTTTAAATTTGTTATACTTTGCGGTACTCGCTATTTACGAGTTTGAAATTTATTTTCTTGAGGTACAGCCAGCAGAATTAAATAAATCGTATACTGTTACAATAGATAAATATCATAGTAGGATGTAGAATAGGTTTTAGAATGTGTGCTCTTTGCGGAACGTGATTGTGATTTTTAAATTTGTTATTCTTTGCGGTACTCGCTATTTACGAGTTCAAAATTTATTTTCTTGAGGTAGAGATAGCAGAACTAAATAAATCGGATACTGTTACAATAGATAGATATCATAGTACGATGTAGAATAGGTTTTAGAACTTGTGCTCGTTCCGGAAGGTGATTGTGACTTTTCAATTATTTATACTTTGCAGTACTCTCTATTTACGAGTTCCGAATTTATTTTCTTGAGTTACAGCCAGCAGAACTCAATAAATCGTATACTGTTACAATATATATATATATCATAGTACGATGTAGAATAGGTTGTAGAATTTGTCCTCGTTCCGGAAGGTGACTGTGATTTTTCAATTATTTATACTTTGCGGTAGTCGCTATTTACGAGATCAAAATTTATTTTCTTGGGTTACAGCCAGCAGAACTCAATAAATCGTATACTGTTACAATAGATAGATATCATACTAGGATGTAGAATAGGTTTTAGAACTTGTGCTCGTTCCGGAAGGTGATTGTGATTTTTCAATTATTGTGATTTATACTTTGCAGTACTCTCTATTTACGAGTTCAGAATTTATTTTATTGAGTTACAGCCAGCAGAACTCAATAAATCGTATACTGTTACAATATATATATATATCATAGTAGGATGTAGAATAGGTTGTAGAATTTGTCCTCGTTCCGGAAGGTGACTGTGATTTTTCAATTATTTATACTTTGCGGTAGTCGCTATTTACGAGATCAAAATTTATTTTCTTGGGTTACAGCCAGCAGAACTCAATAAATCGTATACTGTTACAATAGATAGATATCATACTAGGATGTAGAATAGGTTTTAGAACTTGTGCTCGTTCCGGAAGGTGATTGTGATTTTTCAATTATTGTGATATATACTTTGCAGTACTCTCTATTTACGAGTTCAGAATTTATTTTATTGAGTTACAGCCAGCAAAACTCAATAAATCGTATACTGTTACAATAGATAGATGTCATAGTAGGATGCAGAATAGGTTTTAGAATTTGTGTTCGTTCCGGAAGGTGACTGTGAGTTTTCAATTATTTATACTTTGTGGTACTCGCTATTTACGAGTTCAAAATTTATTTTCTTGAGTTACAGCAAGCAGAATTAAATAAATCGTATACTGTTACAATAGGTAAATATCATAGTAGGATGTAGAATAGGTTTTGGAATTTGTGCTGGTTCCGGAAGGTGATTGTGATTTTTAAATTTGTTATTCTTTGCGGTACTCGCTATTTACGAGTTCGAAATTTATTTTCTTGAGTTACAGCCAGCAGAACTCAAATAATCGTATACTGTTAAAATAGATAGATATCATAGTAGGATGTAGAATAGGTTTTAGAATTTGTGCTCGTTCTGGAAGGTGATTGTGATTTTTAAATTTGTTATACTTTGCGGTACTCGCTATTTACGAGTTTGAAATTTATTTTCTTGAGTTACAGCCAGCAGAACTCAATAAATCGTATACTGTTACAATATATATATATATATCATAGTACGATGTAGAATAGGTTGTAGAATTTGTCCTCGTTCCGGAAGGTGACTGTGATTTTTCAATTATTTATACTTTGCGGTAGTCTCTATTTACGAGATCAAAATTTATTTTCTTGGGTTACAGCCAGCAGAACTCAATAAATCGTATACTGTTACAATAGATAGATATCATACTAGGATGTAGAATAGGTTTTAGAACTTGTGCTCGTTCCGGAAGGTGATTGTGATTTTTCAATTATTGTGATTTATACTTTGCAGTACTCTCTATTTACGAGTTCAGAATTTATTTTATTGAGTTACAGCACGCAGAACTCAATAAATCGTATACTGTTACAATAGATAGATGTCATAGTAGGATGCAGAATAGGTTTTAGAATTTGTGTTCGTTCCGGAAGGTGACTGTGAGTTTTCAATTATTTATACTTTGTGGTACTCGCTATTTACGAGTTCAAAATTTATTTTCTTGAGTTACAGCAAGCAGAATTAAATAAATCGTATACTGTTACAATAGGTAAATATCATAGTAGGATGTAGAATAGGTTTTGGAATTTGTGCTCGTTCCGGAAGGTGATTGTGATTTTTAAATTTGTTATTCTTTACGGTACTCGCTATTTACGAGTTCGAAATTTATTTTCTTGAGTTACAGCCAGCAGAACTCAAATAATCGTATACTGATAAAATAGATAGATATCATAGTAGGATGTAGAATAGGTTTTAGAATTTGTGCTCGTTCTGGAAGGTGATTGTGATTTTTAAATTTGTTATACTTTGCGGTACTCGCTATTTACGAGTTTGAAATTTATTTTCTTAAGGTACAGCCAGCAGAACTCAATAAATCGTATACTGTTACAATAGATAGATATCATAGTAGGATGTAGATTAGGTTTTAGAATTTGTGCTCGTTCCGGAAGGTGACTGTGATTTTTCAATTATTTATACTTTGCGGTACTCGCTATTTACGAGTTCGAAATTTATTTTCTTGAGTTACAGCCAGCAGAACTCAATAAATCGTATACTGTTACAATAGATAAATATCATAGTAGGATATCGAATAGGTTTTAGAATTTGTGCTCGTTCCGGATGGTGATTGTGACTTTTCAATTATTTATACTTTGCAGTACTCTCTATTTACGAGTTCCGAATTTATTTTCCTGAGTTACAGCCAGCAGAACTCAATAAATCGTATACTGTTACAATAGATATATATCATAGTAGGATGTAGAATAGGTTTTAGAATTTGTCCTCGTTCCGGAAGGTGACTGTGATTTTTCAATTATTGTGATTTATACTTTGCAGTACTCTCTATTTACGAGTTCAGAATTTATTTTATTGAGTTACAGCCAGCAAAACTCAATAAATCGTATACTGTTACAATGGATAGATGTCATAGTAGGATGCAGAATAGGTTTTAGAATTTGTGTTCGTTCCGGAAGGTGACTGTGAGTTTTCAATTATTTATACTTTGTGGTACTCGCTATTTACGAGTTCAAAATTTATTTTCTTGAGTTACAGCAAGCAGAATTAAATAAATCGTATACTGTTACAATAGGTAAATATCATAGTAGGATGTAGAATAGGTTTTGGAATTTGTGCTCGTTCCGGAAGGTGATTGTGATTTTTAAATTTGTTATTCTTTGCGGTACTCGCTATTTACGAGTTCGAAATTTATTTTCTTGAGTTACAGCCAGCAGAACTCAAATAATCGTATACTGTTAAAATAGATAGATATCATAGTAGGATGTAGAATAGGTTTTAGAACTTGTGCTCGTTCCGGAAGGTGATTGTGATTTTTCAATTATTGTGATTTATACTTTGCAGTACTCTCTATTTACGAGTTCAGAATTTATTTTATTGAGTTACAGCCAGCAAAACTCAATAAATCGTATACTGTTACAATAGATAGATGTCATAGTAGGATGCAGAATAGGTTTTAGAATTTGTGTTCGTTCCGGAAGGTGACTGTGAGTTTTCAATTATTTATACTTTGTGGTACTCGCTATTTACGAGTTCAAAATTTATTTTCTTGAGTTACAGCAAGCAGAATTAAATAAATCGTATACTGTTACAATAGGTAAATATCATAGTAGGATGTAGAATAGGTTTTGGAATTTGTGCTGGTTCCGGAAGGTGATTGTGATTTTTAAATTTGTTATTCTTTGCGGTACTCGCTATTTACGAGTTCGAAATTTATTTTCTTGAGTTACAGCCAGCAGAACTCAAATAATCGTATACTGTTAAAATAGATAGATATCATAGTAGGATGTAGAATAGGTTTTAGAATTTGTGCTCGTTCTGGAAGGTGATTGTGATTTTTAAATTTGTTATACTTTGCGGTACTCGCTATTTACGAGTTTGAAATTTATTTTCTTGAGTTACAGCCAGCAGAACTCAATAAATCGTATACTGTTACAATATATATATATATATCATAGTACGATGTAGAATAGGTTGTAGAATTTGTCCTCGTTCCGGAAGGTGACTGTGATTTTTCAATTATTTATACTTTGCGGTAGTCTCTATTTACGAGATCAAAATTTATTTTCTTGGGTTACAGCCAGCAGAACTCAATAAATCGTATACTGTTACAATAGATAGATATCATACTAGGATGTAGAATAGGTTTTAGAACTGGTGCTCGTTCCGGAAGGTGATTGTGATTTTTCAATTATTGTGATTTATACTTTGCAGTACTCTCTATTCACGAGTTCAGAATTTATTTTATTGAGTTACAGCCAGCAGAACTCAATAAATCGTATACTGTTACAATAGATAGATGTCATAGTAGGATGCAGAATAGGTTTTAGAATTTGTGTTCGTTCCGGAAGGTGACTGTGAGTTTTCAATTATTTATACTTTGTGGTACTCGCTATTTACGAGTTCAAAATTTATTTTCTTGAGTTACAGCAAGCAGAATTAAATAAATCGTATACTGTTACAATAGGTAAATATCATAGTAGGATGTAGAATAGGTTTTGGAATTTGTGCTGGTTCCGGAAGGTGATTGTGATTTTTAAATTTGTTATTCTTTGCGGTACTCGCTATTTACGAGTTCGAAATTTATTTTCTTGAGTTACAGCCAGCAGAACTCAAATAATCGTATACTGTTAAAATAGATAGATATCATAGTAGGATGTAGAATAGGTTTTAGAATTTGTGCTCGTTCTGGAAGGTGATTGTGATTTTTAAATTTGTTATACTTTGCGGTACTCGCTATTTACGAGTTTGAAATTTATTTTCTTGAGTTACAGCCAGCAGAACTCAATAAATCGTATACTGTTACAATATATATATATATATATCATAGTACGATGTAGAATAGGTTGTAGAATTTGTCCTCGTTCCGGAAGGTGACTGTGATTTTTCAATTATTTATACTTTGCGGTAGTCTCTATTTACGAGATCAAAATTTATTTTCTTGGGTTACAGCCAGCAGAACTCAATAAATCGTATACTGTTACAATAGATAGATATCATACTAGGATGTAGAATAGGTTTTAGAACTGGTGCTCGTTCCGGAAGGTGATTGTGATTTTTCAATTATTGTGATTTATACTTTGCAGTACTCTCTATTCACGAGTTCAGAATTTATTTTATTGAGTTACAGCCAGCAGAACTCAATAAATCGTATACTGTTACAATAGATAGATGTCATAGTAGGATGCAGAATAGGTTTTAGAATTTGTGTTCGTTCCGGAAGGTGACTGTGAGTTTTCAATTATTTATACTTTGTGGTACTCGCTATTTACGAGTTCAAAATTTATTTTCTTGAGTTACAGCAAGCAGAATTAAATAAATCGTATACTGTTACAATAGGTAAATATCATAGTAGGATGTAGAATAGGTTTTGGAATTTGTGCTCGTTCCGGAAGGTGATTGTGATTTTTAAATTTGTTATTCTTTGCGGTACTCGCTATTTACGAGTTCGAAATTTATTTTCTTGAGTTACAGCCAGCAGAACTCAAATAATCGTATACTGATAAAATAGATAGATATCATAGTAGGATGTAGAATAGGTTTTAGAATTTGTGCTCGTTCGGGAAGGTGATTGTGATTTTTAAATTTGTTATACTTTGCGGTACTCGCTATTTACGAGTTTGAAATTTATTTTCTTAAGGTACAGCCAGCAGAACTCAATAAATCGTATACTGTTACAATAAATAGATATCATAGTAGGATGTAGATTAGGTTTTAGAATTTGTGCTCGTTCCGGAAGGTGACTGTGATTTTTCAATTATTTATACTTTGCGGTACTCGCTATTTACGAGTTCGAAATTTATTTTCTTGAGTTACAGCCAGCAAAACTCAATAAATCGTATACTGTTACAATAGATAAATATCATAGTAGGATATCGAATAGGTTTTAGAATTTGTGCTCGTTCCGGAAGGTGATTGTGACTTTTCAATTATTTATACTTTGCAGTACTCTCTATTTACGAGTTCCGAATTTATTTTCTTGAGTTACAGCCAGCAGAACTCAATAAATCGTATACTGTTACAATAGATATATATCATAGTAGGATGTAGAATAGGTTTTAGAATTTGTCCTCGTTCCGGAAGGTGACTGTGATTTTTAAATTTGTTATACTTTGCGGTACTCCCTATTTACGAGTTTGAAATTTATTTTCTTGAGGTACAGCCAGCAGAACTCAATAAATCGTATACTGTTACAATAGATAGATATCATACTAGGATGTAGAATAGGTTTTAGAACTTGTGCTCGTTCCGGAAGGTGATTGTGATTTTTCAATTATTGTGATTTATACTTTGCAGTACTCTCTATTTACGAGTTCAGAATTTATTTTATTGAGTTACAGCCAGCAAAACTCAATAAATCGTATACTGTTACAATAGATAGATGTCATAGTAGGATGCAGAATAGGTTTTAGAATTTGTGTTCGTTCCGGAAGGTGACTGTGAGTTTTCAATTATTTATACTTTGTGGTACTCGCTATTTACGAGTTCAAAATTTATTTTCTTGAGTTACAGCAAGCAGAATTAAATAAATCGTATACTGTTACAATAGGTAAATATCATAGTAGGATGTAGAATAGGTTTTGGAATTTGTGCTCGTTCCGGAAGGTGATTGTGATTTTTAAATTTGTTATTCTTTGCGGTACTCGCTATTTACGAGTTCGAAATTTATTTTCTTGAGTTACAGCCAGCAGAACTCAAATAATCGTATACTGTTAAAATAGATAGATATCATAGTAGGATGTAGAATAGGTTTTAGAATTTGTGCTCGTTCTGGAAGGTGATTGTGATTTTTAAATTTGTTATACTTTGCGGTACTCGCTATTTACGAGTTTGAAATTTATTTTCTTGAGTTAAAGCCAGCAGAACTCAATAAATCGTATACTGTTACAATATATATATATATATCATAGTACGATGTAGAATAGGTTGTAGAATTTGTCCTCGTTCCGGAAGGTGACTGTGATTTTTCAATTATTTATACTTTGCGGTAGTCTCTATTTACGAGATCAAAATTTATTTTCTTGGGTTACAGCCAGCAGAACTCAATAAATCGTATACTGTTACAATAGATAGATATCATACTAGGATGTAGAATAGGTTTTAGAACTTGTGCTCGTTCCGGAAGGTGATTGTGATTTTTCAATTATTGTGATTTATACTTTGCAGTACTCTCTATTTACGAGTTCAGAATTTATTTTATTGAGTTACAGCACGCAGAACTCAATAAATCGTATACTGTTACAATAGATAGATGTCATAGTAGGAGACAGAATAGGTTTTAGAATTTGTGTTCGTTCCGGAAGGTGACTGAGTTTTCAATTATTTATACTTTGTGGTACTCGCTATTTACGAGTTCAAAATTTATTTTCTTGAGTTACAGCAAGCAGAATTAAATAAATCGTATACTGTTACAATAGGTAAATATCATAGTAGGATGTAGAATAGGTTTTGGAATTTGTGCTCGTTCCGGAAGGTGATTGTGATTTTTAAATTTGTTATTCTTTGCGGTACTCGCTATTTACGAGTTCGAAATTTATTTTCTTGAGTTACAGCCAGCAGAACTCATATAATCGTATACTGATAAAATAGATAGATATCATAGTAGGATGTAGAATACGTTTTAGAATTTGTGCTCGTTCTGGAAGGTGATTGTGATTTTTAAATTTGTTATACTTTGCGGTACTCGCTATTTACGAGTTTGAAGTTTATTTTCTTAAGGTACAGCCAGCAGAACTCAATAAATCGTATACTGTTACAATAGATAGATATCATAGTAGGATGTAGATTAGGTTTTAGAATTTGTGCTCGTTCCGGAAGGTGACTGTGATTTTTCAATTATTTATACTTTGCGGTACTCGCTATTTACGAGTTCGAAATTTATTTTCTTGAGTTACAGCCAGCAGAACTCAATAAATCGTATACTGTTACAATAGATAAATATCATAGTAGGATATCGAATAGGTTTTAGAATTTGTGCTCGTTCCGGAAGGTGATTGTGACTTTTCAATTATTTATACTTTGCAGTACTCTCTATTTACGAGTTCCGAATTTATTTTCTTGAGTTACAGCCAGCAGAACTCAATAAATCGTATACTGTTACAATAGATATATATCATAGTAGGATGTAGAATAGGTTTTAGAATTTGTCCTCGTTCCGGAAGGTGACTGTGATTTTTCAATTATTTATACTTTGCAATACTCGCTATTTACGAGTTCAAAATTTATTTTCTTGAGTTACAGCAAGCAGAATTAAATAAATCGTATACTGTTACAATAGATAAATATCATAGTAGGATGTAGAATAGGTTTTGGAATTTGTGCTCGTTCCGGAAGGTGATTGTGATTTTTAAATTTGTTATACTTTGCGGTACTCGCTATTTACGAGTTTGAAATTTATTTTCTTGAGGTACAGCCAGCAGAACTCAATAAATCGTATACTGTTACAATAGATAGATATCATAGTAGGATGTAGAATAGGTTTTAGAATTTGTGCTCGTTCCGGAAGGTGACTGTGATTTTTCAATTATTTATACTTTGCGGTACTCGCTATTTACGAGTTTGAAATTTATTTTCTTGAGGTACAGCCAGCAGAACACAATAAATCGTATACTGTTACAATAGATATATATCATAGTAGGATGTAGAATAGGTTTTAGAATGTGTGCTCTTTGCGGAACGTGATTGTGATTTTTAAATTTGTTATTCTTTGCGGTACTCGCTATTTACGAGTTCAAAATTTGTTTTCTTGAGGTAGAGATAGCAGAACTAAATAAATCGGATACTGTTACAATAGATAGATATCATAGTACGATGTAGAATAGGTTTTAGAACTTGTGCTCGTTCCGGAAGGTGATTGTGACTTTTCAATTATTTATACTTTGCAGTACTCTCTATTTACGAGTTTCGAATTTATTTTCTTGAGTTACAGCCTGCAGAACTCAATAAATCGTATACTGTTACAATATATATATATATCATAGTACGATGTAGAATAGGTTGTAGAATTTGTCCTCGTTCCGGAAGGTGACTGTGATTTTTCAATTATTTATACTTTGCGGTAGTCGCTATTTACGAGATCAAAATTTATTTTCTTGGGTTACAGCCAGCAGAACTCAATAAATCGTATACTGATACAATAGATAGATATCATAGTAGGATGTAGAATAGGTTTTAGAATGTGTGCTCTTTGCGGAACGTGATTGTGATATTTAAATTTGTTATTCTTTGCGGTACTCGCTATTTACGAGTTCAAAATTTATTTTCTTGAGGTAGAGATAGCAGAACTAAATAAATCGGATACTGTTACAATAGATAGATATCATAGTAGGATGTAGAATAGGTTTTAGAACTTGTGCTCGTTCTGGAAGGTGATTGTGACTTTTCAATTATTTATACTTTGCAGTACTCTCTATTTACGAGTTCCGAATTTATTTTCTTGAGTTAAGCCAGCAGAACTCAATAAATCGTATACTGTTACAATAGATATATATCATAGTAGGATGTAGAATAGGTTGTAGAATTTGTCCTCGTTCCGGAAGGTGACTGTGATTTTTCAATTATTTATACTTTGCGGTAGTCGCTATTTACGAGATCAAAATTTATTTTCTTGGGTTACAGCCAGCAGAACTCAATAAATCGTATACTGTTACAATAGATATATATCATAGTAGGATGTAGAATAGGTTGTAGAATTTGTCCTCGTTCCGGAAGGTGATTGTGATTTTCCAATTATTTATACTTTGCAGTACTCTCTATTTACGAGTTCAGAATTTATTTTCTTGAGTTACAGCCAGCAGAACTCAATAAATCGTATACTGTTACAATAGATAGATGTCATAGTAGGATGTAGAATAGGTTTTGGAATTTGTCCTCGTTCCGGAAGGTGATTGTGATTTTTAAATTTGTTATACTTTGCGGTACTCGCTATTTACGAGTTCGAAATTTATTTTCTTGAGGTACAGCCAGCAGAACTCAATAAATCGTATACTGTTACAATAGATAGATATCATAGTAGGATGTAGAATAGGTTTTAGAACTTGTGCTCGTTCCGGAAGGTGACTGTGATTTTTAATTATTTATACTTTTCGGTACTCGCTATTTACGAGTTCGAAATTTATTTTCTTGAGTTACAGCCAGCAGAACTCAATAAATCGTATACTGTTACAATAGATAGATATCATAGTAGGATGTAGAATAGGTTTTAGAATTTGTGCTCGTTCTGGAAGGTGATTGTGATTTTTAAATTTGTTATACTTTGCGGTACTCGCTATTTACGAGTTCGAAATTTATTTTCTTGAGTTACAGCCAGCAGAACTCAAATAATCGTATACTGTTACAATAGATAGATATCATAGTAGGATGTAGAATAGGTTTTAGAACTTGTGCTCGTTCCGGAAGGTGATTGTGACTTTTCAATTATTTATACTTTGCAGTACTCTCTATTTACGAGTTCCGAATTTATTTTCTTGAGTTACAGCCAGCAGAACTCAATAAATCGTATACTGTTACAATAGATAGATATCATAGTAGGATGTAGAATAGGTTTTAGAATGTGTGCTCTTTGCGGAACGTGATTGTGATTTTTAAATTTGTTATTCTTTGCGGTACTCGCTATTTACGAGTTCAAAATTTATTTTCTTGAGGTAGAGATAGCAGAACTAAATAAATCGGATACTGTTACAATAGATAGATATCATAGTAGGATGTAGAATAGGTTTTAGAACTTGTGCTCGTTCCGGAAGGTGATTGTGACTTTTCAATTATTTATACTTTACAGTACTCTCTATTTACGAGTTCCGAATTTATTTTCTTGAGTTACAGATAGCAGAACTCAATAAATCGTATACTGTTACAATAGATATATATCATAGTAGGATGTAGAATAGGTTGTAGAATTTGTCCTCGTTCCGGAAGGTGACTGTGATTTTTCAATTGTTTATACTTTGCGGTAGTCGCTATTTACGAGATCAAAATTTATTTTCTTGGGTTACAGCCAGCAGAACTCATTAAATCGTATTCTGTTACAATAGATAGATATCATAGTAGGATGTAGAATAGGTTTTAGAATGTGTGCTCTTTGCGGAACGTGATTGTGATTTTTAAATTTGTTATTCTTTGCGGTACTCGCTATTTACGAGTTCAAAATTTATTTTCTTGAGGTAGAGATAGCAGAACTAAATAAATCGGATACTGTTACAATAGATAGATATCATAGTAGGATGTAGAATAGGTTTTAGAACTTGTGCTCGTTCCGGAAGGTGACTGTGATTTTTCAATTATTTATACTTTGCGGTAGTCGCTATTTACGAGATCAATATTTATTTTCTTGGGTTACAGCCAGCAGAACTCAATAAATCGTATACTGTTACAATAGATATATATCATAGTAGGATGTAGAATAGGTTGTAGAATTTGTCCTCGTTCCGGAAGGTGATTGTGATTTTCCAATTATTTATACTTTGCAGTACTCTCTATTTACGAGTTCAGAATTTATTTTCTTGAGTTACAGCCAGCAGAACTCAATAAATCGTATACTGTTACAATAGATAGATGTCATAGTAGGATGCAGAATAGGTTTTAGAGTTTGTGTTCGTTCCGGAAGGTGACTGTGATTTTTCAATTATTTATACTTTGCGGTACTCGCTATTTACGAGTTCAAAATTTATTTTCTTGAGTTACAGCAAGCAGAATTAAATAAATCGTATACTGTTACAATAGGTAAATATCATAGTAGGATGTAGAATAGGTTTTAGAATTTGTGCTCGTTCCGAAAGGTGATTGTGATTTTTAAATTTGTTATACTTTGCGGTACTCGCTATTTACGAGTTCGAAATTTATTTTCTTGAGGTACAGCAAGCAGAACTCAATAAATCGTATACTGTTACAATAGCTAGATATCATAGTAGGATGTAGAATAGGTTTTAGAATTTGTGCTCGTTCCGGAAGGTGACTGTGATTTTTAATTATTTATACTTTGCGGTACTCGCTATTTACGAGTTCGAAATTTATTTTCTTGAGTTACAGCCAGCAGAACTCAATAAATCGTATACTGTTACAATAGATAGATATCATAGTAGGATGTAGAATAGGTTTTAGAATGTGTGCTCTTTGCGGAACGTGATTGTGATTTTTAAATTTGTTATTCTTTGCGGTACTCGCTATTTACGAGTTCAAAATTTATTTTCTTGAGGTAGAGCTAGCAGAACTAAATAAATCGGATACTGTTACAATAGATAGATATCATAGTAGGATGTAGAATAGGTTTTAGAACTTGTGCTCGTTCCGGAAGGTGATTGTGACTTTTTAATTATTTATACTTTGCGGTACTCGCTATTTACGAGTTCAAAATTTATTTTCTTGAGTTACAGCAAGCAGAATTAAATAAATCGTATTCTGTTACAATAGGTAAATATCATAGTAGGATGTAGAATAGGTTTTGGAATTTGTGCTCGTTCCGGAAGGTGATTGTGATTTTTAAATTTGTTATACTTTGCGGTAGTCGCTATTTACGAGATCAAAATTTATTTTCTTGGGTTACAGCCAGCAGAACTCAATAAATCGTATACTGTTACAATAGATATATATCATAGTAGGATGTAGAATAGGTTGTAGAATTTGTGCTCGTTCCGGAAGGTGATTGTGATTTTCCAATTATTTATACTTTGCAGTACTCTCTATTTACGAGTTCAGAATTTATTTTCTTGAGTTACAGCCAGCAGAACTCAATAAATCGTATACTGTTACAATAGATAGATATCAGAGTAGGATGTAGAATAGGTTTTAGAATTTGTGCTCGTTCTGGAAGGTGATTGTGATTTTTAAATTTGTTATACTTTGCGGTACTCGCTATTTACGAGTTCGAAATTTATTTTCTTGAGTTACAGCCAGCAGAACTCAAATAATCGTATACTGTTACAATAGATAGATATCATAGTAGGATGTAGAATAGGTTTTAGAACTTGTGCTCGTTCCGGAAGGTGATTGTGACTTTTCAATTATTTATACTTTGCAGTACTCTCTATTTACGAGTTCCGAATTTATTTTCTTGAGTTACAGCCAGCAGAACTCAATAAATCGTATACTGTTACAATAGATAGATATCATAGTAGGATGTAGAATAGGTTTTAGAATTTGTGCTCGTTCTGGAAGGTGATTGTGATTTTTAAATTTGTTATACTTTGCGGTACTCGCTATTTACGAGTTCGAAATTTATTTTCTTGAGTTACAGCCAGCAGAACTCAAATAATCGTATACTGTTACAATAGATAGATATCATAGTAGGATGTAGAATAGGTTTTAGAACTTGTGCTCGTTCCGGAAGGTGATTGTGACTTTTCAATTATTTATACTTTGCAGTACTCTCTATTTACGAGTTCCGAATTTATTTTCTT
This sequence comes from Aelia acuminata, assembly GCA_911387785.2. Taxonomy (NCBI): domain Eukaryota; kingdom Metazoa; phylum Arthropoda; class Insecta; order Hemiptera; family Pentatomidae; genus Aelia; species Aelia acuminata. Next base: position 83,214,615 of record OU426980.1, read on the forward strand.
GAGTTACAGCCAGCAGAACTCAATAAATCGTATACTGTTACAATAGATAGATATCATAGTACGATGTAGAATAGGTTTTAGAATGTGTGCTCTTTGCGGAACGTGATTGTGATTTTTAAATTTGTTATTCTTTGCGGTACTCGCTATTTACGAGTTCAAAATTTATTTTCTTGAGGTAGAGATAGCAGAACTAAATAAATCGGATACTGTTACAATAGATAGATATCATAGTAGGATGTAGAATAGGTTTTAGAACTTGTGCTCGTTCCGGAAGGTGATTGTGACTTTTCAATTATTTATACTTTACAGTACTCTCTATTTACGAGTTCCGAATTTATTTTCTTGAGTTACAGATAGCAGAACTCAATAAATCGTATACTGTTACAATAGATATATATCATAGTAGGATGTAGAATAGGTTGTAGAATTTGTCCTCGTTCCGGAAGGTGACTGTGATTTTTCAATTGTTTATACTTTGCGGTAGTCGCTATTTACGAGATCAAAATTTATTTTCTTGGGTTACAGCCAGCAGAACTCAATAAATCGTATTCTGTTACAATAGATAGATATCATAGTAGGATGTAGAATAGGTTTTAGAATGTGTGCTCTTTGCGGAACGTGATTGTGATTTTTAAATTTGTTATTCTTTGCGGTACTCGCTATTTACGAGTTCAAAATTTATTTTCTTGAGGTAGAGATAGCAGAACTAAATAAATCGGATACTGTTACAATAGATAGATATCATAGTAGGATGTAGAATAGGTTTTAGAACTTGTGCTCGTTCCGGAAGGTGACTGTGATTTTTCAATTATTTATACTTTGCGGTAGTCGCTATTTACGAGATCAATATTTATTTTCTTGGGTTACAGCCAGCAGAACTCAATAAATCGTATACTGTTACAATAGATATATATCATAGTAGGATGTAGAATAGGTTGTAGAATTTGTCCTCGTTCCGGAAGGTGATTGTGATTTTCAAATTATTTATACTTTGCAGTACTCTCTATTTACGAGTTCAGAATTTATTTTCTTGAGTTACAGCCAGCAGAACTCAATAAATCGTATACTGTTACAATAGATAGATATCATAGTAGGATGCAGAATAGGTTTTAGAGTTTGTGTTCGTTCCGGAAGGTGACTGTGATTTTTCAATTATTAATACTTTGCGGTACTCGCTATTTACGAGTTCAAAATTTATTTTCTTGAGTTACAGCAAGCAGAATTAAATAAATCGTATACTGTTACAATAGGTAAATATCATAGTAGGATGTAGAATAGGTTTTAGAATTTGTGCTCGTTCCGAAAGGTGATTGTGATTTTTAAATTTGTTATACTTTGCGGTACTCGCTATTTACGAGTTCGAAATTTATTTTCTTGAGGTACAGCAAGCAGAACTCAATAAATCGTATACTGTTACAATAGCTAGATATCATAGTAGGATGTAGAATAGGTTTTAGAATTTGTGCTCGTTCCGGAAGGTGACTGTGATTTTTAATTATTTATACTTTGCGGTACTCGCTATTTACGAGTTCGAAATTTATTTTCTTGAGTTACAGCCAGCAGAACTCAATAAATCGTATACTGTTACAATAGATAGATATCATAGTAGGATGTAGAATAGGTTTTAGAATGTGTGCTCTTTGCGGAACGTGATTGTGATTTTTAAATTTGTTATTCTTTGCGGTACTCGCTATTTACGAGTTCAAAATTTATTTTCTTGAGGTAGAGCTAGCAGAACTAAATAAATCGGATACTGTTACAATAGATAGATATCATAGTAGGATGTAGAATAGGCTTTAGAACTTGTGCTCGTTCCGGAAGGTGATTGTGACTTTTTAATTATTTATACTTTGCGGTACTCGCTATTTACGAGTTCAAAATTTATTTTCTTGAGTTACAGCAAGCAGAATTAAATAAATCGTATTCTGTTACAATAGGTAAATATCATAGTAGGATGTAGAATAGGTTTTGGAATTTGTGCTCGTTCCGGAAGGTGATTGTGATTTTTAAATTTGTTATACTTTGCGGTAGTCGCTATTTACGAGATCAAAATTTATTTTCTTGGGTTACAGCCAGCAGAACTCAATAAATCGTATACTGTTACAATAGATATATATCATAGTAGGATGTAGAATAGGTTGTAGAATTCGTCCTCGTTCCGGAAGGTGATTGTGATTTTCCAATTATTTATACTTTGCAGTACTCTCTATTTACGAGTTCAGAATTTATTTTCTTGAGTTACAGCCAGCAGAACTCAATAAATCATATACTGTTACAATAGATAGATATCAGAGTAGGATGTAGAATAGGTTTTAGAATTTGTGCTCGTTCTGGAAGGTGATTGTGATTTTTAAATTTGTTATACTTTGCGGTACTCGCTATTTACGAGTTCGAAATTTATTTTCTTGAGTTACAGCCAGCAGAACTCAAATAATCGTATACTGTTACAATAGATAGATATCATAGTAGGATGTAGAATAGGTTTTAGAACTTGTGCTCGTTCCGGAAGGTGATTGTGACTTTTCAATTATTTATACTTTGCAGTACTCTCTATTTACGAGTTCCGAATTTATTTTCTTGAGTTACAGCCAGCAGAACTCAATAAATCGTATACTGTTACAATAGATAGATATCATAGTACGATGTAGAATAGGTTTTAGAATGTGTGCTCTTTGCGGAACGTGATTGTGATTTTTAAATTTGTTATTCTTTGCGGTACTCGCTATTTACGAGTTCAAAATTTGTTTTCTTGAGTTACAGCCAGCAGAACTCAATAAATCGTATACTGTTACAATAGATAGATATCATAGTACGATGTAGAATAGGTTTTAGAATGTGTGCTCTTTGCGGAACGTGATTGTGATTTTTAAATTTGTTATTCTTTGCGGTACTCGCTATTTACGAGTTCAAAATTTGTTTTCTTGAGTTACAGCAAGCAGAATTAAATAAATCGTATACTGTTACAATAGGTAAATATCATAGTAGGATGTAGAATAGGTTTTAGAATTTGTGCTCGTTCCGAAAGGTGATTGTGATTTTTAAATTTGTTATACTTTGCGGTACTCGCTATTTACGAGTTCGAAATTTATTTTCTTGAGGTACAGCAAGCAGAACTCAATAAATCGTATACTGTTACAATAGCTAGATATCATAGTAGGATGTAGAATAGGTTTTAGAATTTGTGCTCGTTCCGGAAGGTGACTGTGATTTTTAATTATTTATACTTTGCGGTACTCGCTATTTACGAGTTCAAAATTTATTTTCTTGAGTTACAGCCAGCAGAACTCAATAAATCGTATACTGTTACAATAGATAGATATCATAGTAGGATGTAGAATAGGTTTTAGAATGTGTGCTCTTTGCGGAACGTGATTGTGATTTTTAAATTTGTTATTCTTTGCGGTACTCGCTATTTACGAGTTCAAAATTTATTTTCTTGGGGTAGAGCTAGCAGAACTAAATAAATCGGATACTGTTACAATAGATAGATATCATAGTAGGATGTAGAATAGGTTTTAGAACTTGTGCTCGTTCCGGAAGGTGATTGTGACTTTTTAATTATTTATACTTTGCGGTACTCGCTATTTACGAGTTCAAAATTTATTTTCTTGAGTTACAGCAAGCAGAATTAAATAAATCGTATTCTGTTACAATAGGTAAATATCATAGTAGGATGTAGAATAGGTTTTGGAATTTGTGCTCGTTCCGGAAGGTGATTGTGATTTTTAAAGTTGTTATACTTTGCGGTAGTCGCTATTTACGAGATCAAAATTTATTTTCTTGGGTTACAGCCAGCAGAACTCAATAAATCGTATACTGTTACAATAGATATATATCATAGTAGGATGTAGAATAGGTTGTAGAATTTGTCCTCGTTCCGGAAGGTGATTGTGATTTTCCAATTATTTATACTTTGCAGTACTCTCTATTTACGAGTTCAGAATTTATTTTCTTGAGTTACAGCCAGCAGAACTCAATAAATCGTATACTGTTACAATAGATAGATATCAGAGTAGGATGTAGAATAGGTTTTAGAATTTGTGCTCGTTCTGGAAGGTGATTGTGATTTTTAAATTTGTTATACTTTGCGGTACTCGCTATTTACGAGTTCGAAATTTATTTTCTTGAGTTACAGCCAGCAGAACTCAAAAAATCGTATACTGTTACAATAGATAGATATCATAGTAGGATGTAGAATAGGTTTTAGAACTTGTGCTCGTTCCGGAAGGTGATTGTGACTTTTCAATTATTTATACTTTGCAGTACTCTCTATTTACGAGTTCCGAATTTATTTTCTTGAGTTACAGCCAGCAGAACTCAATAAATCGTATACTGTTACAATAGATAGATATCATAGTACGATGTAGAATAGGTTTTAGAATGTGTGCTCTTTGCGGAACGTGATTGTGATTTTTAAATTTGTTATTCTTTGCGGTACTCGCTATTTACGAGTTCAAAATTTATTTTCTTGAGGTAGAGATAGCAGAACTAAATAAATCGGATACTGTTACAATAGATAGATATCATAGTAGGATGTAGAATAGGTTTTAGAACTTGTGCTCGTTCCGGAAGGTGATTGTGACTTTTCAATTATTTATACTTTGCAGTACTCTCTATTTACGAGTTCGGAATTTATTTTCTTGAGTTACAGCCAGCAGAACTCAATAAATCGTATACTGTTACAATAGATAGATATCATAGTACGATGTAGAATAGGTTTTAGAATGTGTGCTCTTTGCGGAACGTGATTGTGATTTTTAAATTTGTTATTCTTTGCGGTACTCGCTATTTACGAGTTCAAAATTTATTTTCTTGAGGTAGAGATAGCAGAACTAAATAAATCGGATACTGTTACAATAGATAGATATCATAGTAGGATGTAGAATAGGTTTTAGAACTTGTGCTCGTTCCGGAAGGTGATTGTGACTTTTCAATTATTTATACTTTACAGTACTCTCTATTTACGAGTTCCGAATTTATTTTCTTGAGTTACAGATAGCAGAACTCAATAAATCGTATACTGTTACAATAGATATATATCATAGTAGGATGTAGAATAGGTTGTAGAATTTGTCCTCGTTCCGGAAGGTGACTGTGATTTTTCAATTATTTATACTTTGCGGTAGTCGCTATTTACGAGATCAAAATTTATTTTCTTGGGTTACAGCCAGCAGAACTCAATAAATCGTATACTGTTACAATAGATAGATATCATAGTAGGATGTAGAATAGGTTTTAGAATGTGTGCTCTTTGCGGAACGTGATTGTGATTTTTAAATTTGTTATTCTTTGCGGTACTCGCTATTTACGAGTTCAAAATTTATTTTCTTGAGGTAGAGATAGCAGTACTAAATAAATCGGATACTGTTACAATAGATAGATATCATAGTAGGATGTAGAATAGGTTTTAGAACTTGTGCTCGTTCCGGAAGGTGACTGTGATTTTTCAATTATTTATACTTTGCGGTAGTCGCTATTTACGAGATCAAAATTTATTTTCTTGGGTTACAGCCAGCAGAACTCAATAAATCGTATACTGTTACAATAGATATATATCATAGTAGGATGTAGAATAGGTTGTAGAATTTGTCCTCGTTCCGGAAGGTGATTGTGATTTTCCAATTATTTATACTTTGCAGTACTCTCTATTTACGAGTTCAGAATTTATTTTCTTGAGTTACAGCCAGCAGAACTCAATAAATCGTATACTGTTACAATAGATAGATGTCATAGTAGGATGCAGAATAGGTTTTAGAATTTGTGTTCGTTCCGGAAGGTGACTGTGATTTTTCAATTATTTATACTTTGCGGTACTCGCTATTTACGAGTTCAAAATTTATTTTCTTGAGTTACAGCAAGCAGAATTAAATAAATCGTATACTGTTACAATAGGTAAATATCATAGTAGGATGTAGAATAGGTTTTAGAATTTGTGCTCGTTCCGAAAGGTGATTGTGATTTTTAAATTTGTTATACTTTGCGGTACTCGCTATTTACGAGTTCGAAATTTATTTTCTTGAGGTACAGCCAGCAGAACTCAATAAATCGTATACTGTTACAATAGATAGATTTCATAGTAGGATGTAGAATAGGTTTTAGAATGTGTGCTCTTTGCGGAACGTGATTGTGATTTTTAAATTTGTTATTCTTTGCGGTACTCGCTATTTACGAGTTCAAAATTTATTTTCTTGAGGTAGAGCTAGCAGAACTAAATAAATCGGATACTGTTACAATAGATAGATATCATAGTAGGATGTAGAATAGGTTTTAGAACTTGTGCTCGTTCCGGAAGGTGATTGTGACTTTTTAATTATTTATACTTTGCGGTACTCGCTATTTACGAGTTCAAAATTTATTTTCTTGAGTTACAGCAAGCAGAATTAAATAAATCGTATACTGTTACAATAGGTAAATATCATAGTAGGATGTAGAATAGGTTTTGGAATTTGTGCTCGTTCCGGAAGGTGATTGTGATTTTTAAATTTGTTATACTTTGCGGTAGTCGTTATTTACGAGATCAAAATTTATTTTCTTGGGTTACAGCCAGCAGAACTCAATAAATCGTATACTGTTACAATAGGTATATATCATAGTAGGATGTAGAATAGGTTGTAGAATTTGTCCTCGTTCCGGAAGGTGATTGTGATTTTCCAATTATTTATACTTTGCAGTACTCTCTATTTACGAGTTCAGAATTTATTTTCTTGAGTTACAGCCAGCAGAACTCAATAAATCGTATACTGTTACAATAGATAGATGTCATAGTAGGATGTAGAATAGGTTTTGGAATTTGTCCTCGTTCCGGAAGGTGATTGTGATTTTTAAATTTGTTATACTTTGCGGTACTCGCTATTTACGAGTTCGAAATTTATTTTCTTGAGGTACAGCCAGCAGAACTCAATAAATCGTATACTGTTACAATAGATAGATATCATAGTAGGATGTAGAATAGGTTTTAGAACTTGTGCTCGTTCCGGAAGGTGACTGTGATTTTTAATTATTTATACTTTGCGGTACTCGCTATTTACGAGCTCGAAATTTAATTTCTCGAGTTACAGCCAGCAGAACTCAATAAATCGTATACTGTTACAATAGATAGATATCATAGTAGGATGTAGAATAGGTTTTAGAATTTGTGCTCGTTCTGGAAGGTGATTGTGATTTTTAAATTTGTTATACTTTGCGGTACTCGCTATTTACGAGTTCGAAATTTATTTTCTTGAGTTACAGCCAGCAGAACTCAAATAATCGTATACTGTTACAATAGATAGAAATCATAGTAGGATGTAGAATAGGTTTTAGAATGTGTGCTCGTTCTGGAAGGTGATTGTGATTTTTAAATTTGTTATACTTTGCGGTACTCGCTATTTACGAGTTCGAAATTTATTTTCTTGAGTTACAGCCAGCAGAACTCAAATAATCGTATACTGTTACAATAGATAGATATCATAGTAGGATGTAGAATAGGTTTTAGAACTTGTGCTCGTTCCGGAAGGTGATTGTGACTTTTCAATTATTTATACTTTGCAGTACTCTCTATTTACGAGTTCGGAATTTATTTTCTTGAGTTACAGCCAGCAGAACTCAATAAATCGTATACTGTTACAATAGATAGATATCATAGTACGATGTAGAATAGGTTTTAGAATGTGTGCTCTTTGCGGAACGTGATTGTGATTTTTAAATTTGTTATTCTTTGCGGTACTCGCTATTTACGAGTTCAAAATTTATTTTCTTGAGGTAGAGATAGCAGAACTAAATAAATCGGATACTGTTACAATAGATAGATATCATAGTAGGATGTAGAATAGGTTTTAGAACTTGTGCTCGTTCCGGAAGGTTATTGTGACTTTTCAATTATTTATACTTTACAGTACTCTCTATTTACGAGTTCCGAATTTATTTTCTTGAGTTACAGATAGCAGAACTCAATAAATCGTATACTGTTACAATAGATATATATCATAGTAGGATGTAGAATAGGTTGTAGAATTTGTCCTCGTTCCGGAAGGTGACTGTGATTTTTCAATTATTTATACTTTGCGGTAGTCGCTATTTACGAGATCAAAATTTATTTTCTTGGGTTACAGCCAGCAGAACTCAATAAATCGTATACTGTTACAATAGATAGATATCATAGTAGGATGTAGAATAGGTTTTAGAATGTGTGCTCTTTGCGGAACGTGATTGTGATTTTTAAATTTGTTATTCTTTGCGGTACTCGCTATTTACGAGTTCAAAATTTATTTTCTTGAGGTAGAGATAGCAGTACTAAATAAATCGGATACTGTTACAATAGATAGATATCATAGTAGGATGTAGAATAGGTTTTAGAACTTGTGCTCGTTCCGGAAGGTGACTGTGATTTTTCAATTATTTATACTTTGCGGTAGTCGCTATTTACGAGATCAAAATTTATTTTCTTGGGTTACAGCCAGCAGAACTCAATAAATCGTATACTGTTACAATAGATATATATCATAGTAGGATGTAGAATAGGTTGTAGAATTTGTGCTCGTTCCGGAAGGTGATTGTGATTTTCCAATTATTTATACTTTGCAGTACTCTCTATTTACGAGTTCAGAATTTATTTTCTTGAGTTACAGCCAGCAGAACTCAATAAATCGTATACTGTTACAATAGATAGATGTCATAGTAGGATGCAGAATAGGTTTTAGAATTTGTGTTCGTTCCGGAAGGTGACTGTGATTTTTCAATTATTTATACTTTGCGGTACTCGCTATTTACGAGTTCAAAATTTATTTTCTTGAGTTACAGCAAGCAGAATTAAATAAATCGTATACTGTTACAATAGGTAAATATCATAGTAGGATGTAGAATAGGTTTTAGAATTTGTGCTCGTTCCGAAAGGTGATTGTGATTTTTAAATTTGTTATACTTTGCGGTACTCGCTATTTACGAGTTCGAAATTTATTTTCTTGAGGTACAGCAAGCAGAACTCAATAAATCGTATACTGTTACAATAGCTAGATATCATAGTAGGATGTAGAATAGGTTTTAGAATTTGTGCTCGTTCCGGAAGGTGACTGTGATTTTTAATTATTTATACTTTGCGGTACTCGCTATTTACGAGTTCGAAATTTATTTTCTTGAGTTACAGCCAGCAGAACTCAATAAATTGTATACTGTTACAATAGATAGATATCATAGTAGGATGTAGAATAGGTTTTAGAATGTGTGCTCTTTGCGGAACGTGATTGTGATTTTTAAATTTGTTATTCTTTGCGGTACTCGCTATTTACGAGTTCGGAATTTATTTTCTTGAGGTACAGCCAGCAGAACTCAATAAATCGTATACTGTTACAATAGATAGATATCATAGTAGGATGTAGAATAGGTTTTAGAACTTGTGCTCGTTCCGGAAGGTGATTGTGACTTTTTAATTATTTATACTTTGCGGTACTCGCTATTTACGAATTCAAAATTTATTTTCTTGAGTTACAGCAAGCAGAATTAAATAAATCGTATACTGTTACAATAGGTAAATATCATAGTAGGATGTAGAATAGGTTTTGGAATTTGTGCTCGTTCCGGAAGGTGATTGTGATTTTTAAATTTGTTATACTTTGCGGTAGTCGTTATTTACGAGATCAAAATTTATTTTCTTGGGTTACAGCCAGCAGAACTCAATAAATCGTATACTGTTACAATAGATATATATCATAGTAGGATGTAGAATAGGTTGTAGAATTTGTCCTCGTTCCGGAAGGTGATTGTGATTTTCCAATTATTTATACTTTGCAGTACTCTCTATTTACGAGTTCAGAATTTATTTTCTTGAGTTACAGCCAGCAGAACTCAATAAATCGTATACTGTTACAATAGATAGATGTCATAGTAGGATGTAGAATAGGTTTTGGAATTTGTCCTCGTTCCGGAAGGTGATTGTGATTTTTAAATTTGTTATACTTTGCGGTACTCGCTATTTACGAGTTCGAAATTTATTTTCTTGAAGTACAGCCAGCAGAACTCAATAAATCGTATACTGTTACAATAGATAGATATCATAGTAGGATGTAGAATAGGTTTTAGAACTTGTGCTCGTTCCGGAAGGTGACTGTGATTTTTAATTATTTATACTTTGCGGTACTCGCTATTTACGAGTTCGAAATTTAATTTCTCGAGTTACAGCCAGCAGAACTCAATAAATCGTATACTGTTACAATAGATAGATATCATAGTAGGATGTAGAATAGGTTTTAGAATTTGTGCTCGTTCTGGAAGGTGATTGTGATTTTTAAATTTGTTATACTTTGCGGTACTCGCTATTTACGAGTTCGAAATTTATTTTCTTGAGTTACAGCCAGCAGAACTCAAATAATCGTATACTGTTACAATAGATAGAAATCATAGTAGGATGTAGAATAGGTTTTAGAATGTGTGCTCTTTGCGGAACGTGATTGTGATTTTTAAATTTGTTATTCTTTGCGGTACTCGCTATTTACGAGTTCAAAATTTATTTTCTTGAGGTAGAGCTAGCAGAACTAAATAAATCGGATACTGTTACAATAGATAGATATCATAGTAGGATGTAGAATAGGTTTTAGAACTTGTGCTCGTTCCGGAAGGTGATTGTGACTTTTTAATTATTTATACTTTGCGGTACTCGCTATTTACGAGTTCAAAATTTATTTTCTTGAGTTACAGCAAGCAGAATTAAATAAATCGTATTCTGTTACAATAGGTAAATATCATAGTAGGATGTAGAATAGGTTTTGGAATTTGTGCTCGTTCCGGAAGGTGATTGTGATTTTTAAATTTGTTATACTTTGCGGTAGTCGCTATTTACGAGATCAAAATTTATTTTCTTGGGTTACAGCCAGCAGAACTCAATAAATCGTATACTGTTACAATAGATATATATCATAGTAGGATGTAGAATAGGTTGTAGAATTTGTCCTCGTTCCGGAAGGTGATTGTGATTTTCCAATTATTTATACTTTGCAGTACTCTCTATTTACGAGTTCAGAATTTATTTTCTTGAGTTACAGCCAGCAGAACTCAATAAATCGTATACTGTTACAATAGATAGATATCAGAGTAGGATGTAGAATAGGTTTTAGAATTTGTGCTCGTTCTGGAAGGTGATTGTGATTTTTAAATTTGTTATACTTTGCGGTACTCGCTATTTACGAGTTCGAAATTTATTTTCTTGAAGTACAGCCAGCAGAACTCAAATAATCGTATTCTGTTACAATAGATAGATATCATAGTAGGATGTAGAATAGGTTTTAGAACTTGTGCTCGTTCCGGAAGGTGATTGTGACTTTTCAATTATTTATACTTTGCAGTACTCTCTATTTACGAGTTCCGAATTTATTTTCTTGAGTTACAGCCAGCAGAACTCAATAAATCGTATACTGTTACAATAGATAGATATCATAGTACGATGTAGAATAGGTTTTAGAATGTGTGCTCTTTGCGGAACGTGATTGTGATTTTTAAATTTTTTATTCTTTGCGGTACTCGCTATTTACGAGTTCAAAATTTATTTTCTTGAGGTAGAGATAGCAGAACTAAATAAATCGGATACTGTTACAATAGATAGATATCATAGTAGGATGTAGAATAGGTTTTAGAACTTGTGCTCGTTCCGGAAGGTGATTGTGACTTTTCAATTATTTATACTTTGCAGTACTCTCTATTTACGAGTTCGGAATTTATTTTCTTGAGTTACAGCCAGCAGAACTCAATAAATCGTATACTGTTACAATAGATAGATATCATAGTACGATGTAGAATAGGTTTTAGAATGTGTGCTCTTTGCGGAACGTGATTGTGATTTTTAAATTTGTTATTCTTTGCGGTACTCGCTATTTAAGAAGAAGAAGAAGAAAAGTAATTTTTATTCTGGGACATTTAGTCCCCTAAGAATAACAATAATGAACAAATTAATAGCCATTTGTCTGGTTATTTGGAAAAAATATAATAAAAACAATAGAAAGAAATAAAGAATTAAAATATAAGGTAGACACAAAAAAGAAAAGTAATACAGTAAAGATAACAAAGACAGAATGTAGAAAGAAAAAATGTAAGATCAACATGCGGATGTACAGTACAAAACTTCAGCTTTTGAGCTTAAGAGATATATATAAATAGAAATAATATATATAATAAAAATCAAATAGATTTATCCTTAATGCTGTTTTCACTATTTACATATTTACATAGCCATCGGGGATTGGAGAATTAGGAGGTGATGAAATAGTAGGGTTTTGAAGGATGTGAGGGATGAAGTTTTTCGGATAGAGACAGGTAATGAATTCCAGAAGGTGGCAGCACGGATGATGAAGGATTTTGTAAAGGATGCAGATCGGTAAAAAGGGATATACAGGTTAGAGGTTTGGGATCTGGTATTTAGAGAATGTATAGAGGAGCAGGGTTTGAACAAACTGAGGATATAAGGAGGTTTCTTGGTTCTGAAGGTTTGGAAAAGGTATACACCTAGGAAGTATTGCCGTCGGAAAACTGGGTAGAGCCACTTCAATTCTGCATACCAGCTGGAGACGTGGGAGCGCCTGGGGACACCGAAGATGAATCTAATGAAACAATTCATTAGTCTCTTCAACCTCATTTCATGCATGCCAGACAGTCCCCCGTATACAAGGCAGCAGTAGTCAAAATGGGGAAATATAAGAGAGGAAACTAGGAGTTGCCGGGTTTTTGGGGACAAGCAATCACGTGATCTAAGGAACTGTTTGAGGATAGCTATGGATTTTCTGGTGATTTCGGAAATATGATTACTCCACGACAAGTGCTGGTCAAAGACCACACCGAGGTTTCTGACATAGGATTGGAGCTGAATGGTTTGATTATTAAGACGGAGTAAGGGATAGTAAGGGAGGGAATTAAGAAGATGCCTGGAGCCAATTAGGATTGCCTTAGTTTTTTGTACGTTCAGTCTTAACTCATTTTTTTCTGCCCAGGCGTTGATGCTGTTTATATGTTCTTGAACTTTTCGGATTGCCTCTAGCATTTTGGAGGGATGGAAGGATAGGTAGATTTGGAGGTCGTCTGCGTATAAGTGGTATTGTGAATGGTTTATGGACTCGGGGAGATCGTTAATATAAACAGAGAAGAGAGTTGGAGAAAGTGAGGAACCCTGTGGTACACCTCGTGTTAGTAAAAGAGATGAGGAAGGGGGTTTATCGGGAATGTGAACTGTTTGTGAACGTTGGGATAGGAAGGAGAGGAACCACTTCAAGACGCTGTTTGACATGGAGAGGTTTTGGAGTTTAGAAAGAAGGATCTCATGATTGACGGTATCGAACGCCTTTGTGAAATCAAAGAGAATTAGGATGGTGATTTTATGTTCATCTATAGAGGATTGAAGATCCTGAGTGATCTTCAACAAAGCAGATTGTGTGGAGTAATGAGAACGGAAACCGGATTGGAGAGGGTTGAGGAGAGAATTTCTTTCTAGGAAGTCATTGAGCTGGGAGTGGACAATTCTTTCAAGCGGTTTGGATAGGTTAGAAAGAATGGAGATAGGTCTATAGTCGGAGGCTAAAGTGGGAACTGGTACTTTGTTCAACGGACGGACTATCACTTTTTTCCAGGCTTTTGGGAAAACGGAGTTTTGTAAGGAAAAGTTATAGATATGTAAAAGAGCAGGAAAGATGACAGGGAGACATAATTTAATAATCTTTACAGGGATTTGATCGGGCCCATAGTCGTTGGTTTTGGATTTAAGGACAGAGGAAAGTAGGTCTTCAGGCGAGATGTTTAGGAAATAGAAGTTATCCGGGTTGAAGGTTCGTGTGAAAAAGTATGGGGAGGGGTGAGGAATAGAAGGTGAGTTGGCGAAATGGGAATTTAAATCATCTGGGTCAATAGGATAATGAGTACAGGATTTGGATTTCACGATTGATAATTTTTTAAGGATTTTCCATTTGGACTTGGGATCGTGGGCTTGTGATATGGAGTGATGGAAAAACTGTGCCTTAGCACGCCGTAAGGAAGATTGAGTTAGATTGCGTAGGGACTTGAAAAAGGAGTAATCTTCAGCGGAACGGGTGCGTCGGAAACGTCTTCTGGCGGCATCTCTTTTCCTCATCAGCTCTCTGATTTCGGAACTTATCCAGGAAGCGGCTGGACGTCTAAAAGTTAGGGTTTTGAGGGGGGCGTGTTGGTTTAGGAACGAGGAAAGATTGGATGAGAGGCATTCGACCATTTCATCAATATTTACGAGTTCAAAATTTATTTTCTTGAGGTAGAGATAGCAGAACTAAATAAATCGGATACTGTTACAATAGATAGATATCATAGTAGGATGTAGAATAGGTTTTAGAACTTGTGCTCGTTCCGGAAGGTGATTGTGACTTTTCAATTATTTATACTTTACAGTACTCTCTATTTACGAGTTCCGAATTTATTTTCTTGAGTTACAGATAGCAGAACTCAATAAATCGTATACTGTTACAATAGATATATATCATAGTAGGATGTAGAATAGGTTGTAGAATTTGTCCTCGTTCCGGAAGGTGACTGTGATTTTTCAATTATTTATACTTTGCGGTAGTCGCTATTTACGAGATCAAAATTTATTTTCTTGGGTTACAGCCAGCAGAACTCAATAAATCGTATACTGTTACAATAGATAGATATCATAGTAGGATGTAGAATAGGTTTTAGAATGTGTGCTCTTTGCGGAACGTGATTGTGATTTTTAAATTTGTTATTCTTTGCGGTACTCGCTATTTACGAGTTCAAAATTTATTTTCTTGAGGTAGAGATAGCAGAACTAAATAAATCGGATACTGTTACAATAGATAGATATCATAGTAGGATGTAGAATAGGTTTTAGAACTTGTGCTCGTTCCGGAAGGTGACTGTGATTTTTCAATTATTTATACTTTGCGGTAGTCGCTATTTACGAGATCAAAATTTATTTTCTTGGGTTACAGCCAGCAGAACTCAATAAATCGTATACTGTTACAATAGATATATATCATAGTAGGATGTAGAATAGGTTGTAGAATTTGTCCTCGTTCCGGAAGGTGATTGTGATTTTCCAATTATTTATACTTTGCAGTACTCTCTATTTACGAGTTCAGAATTTATTTTCTTGAGTTACAGCCAGCAGAACTCAATAAATCGTATACTGTTACAATAGATAGATGTCATAGTAGGATGCAGAATAGGTTTTAGAATTTGTGTTCGTTCCGGAAGGTGACTGTGATTTTTCAATTATTTATACTTTGCGGTACTCGCTATTTACGAGTTCAAAATTTATTTTCTTGAGTTACAGCAAGCAGAATTAAATAAATCGTATACTGTTACAATAGGTAAATATCATAGTAGGATGTAGAATAGGTTTTAGAATTTGTGCTCGTTCCGAAAGGTGATTGTGATTTTTAAATTTGTTATACTTTGCGGTACTCGCTATTTACGAGTTCGAAATTTATTTTCTTGAGGTACAGCAAGCAGAACTCAATAAATCGTATACTGTTACAATAGCTAGATATCATAGTAGGATGTAGAATAGGTTTTAGAATTTGTGCTCGTCCTGGAAGGTGACTGTGATTTTTAATTATTTATACTTTGCGGTACTCGCTATTTACGAGTTCGAAATTTATTTTCTTGAGTTACAGCCAGCAGAACTCAATAAATCGTATACTGTTACAATAGATAGATATCATAGTAGGATGTAGAATAGGTTTTAGAATGTGTGCTCTTTGCGGAACGTGATTGTGATTTTTAAATTTGTTATTCTTTGCGGTACTCGCTATTTACGAGTTCAAAATTTATTTTCTTGAGGTAGAGCTAGCAGAACTAAATAAATCGGATACTGTTACAATAGATAGATATCATAGTAGGATGTAGAATAGGTTTTAGAACTTGTGCTCGTTCCGGAAGGTGATTGTGACTTTTTAATTATTTATACTTTGCGGTACTCGCTATTTACGAGTTCAAAATTTATTTTCTTCAGTTACAGCAAGCAGAATTAAATAAATCGTATACTGTTACAATAGGTAAATATCATAGTAGGATGTAGAATAGGTTTTGGAATTTGTGCTCGTTCCGGAAGGTGATTGTGATTTTTAAATTTGTTATACTTTGCGGTAGTCGTTATTTACGAGATCAAAATTTATTTTCTTGGGTTACAGCCAGCAGAACTCAATAAATCGTATACTGTTACAATAGATATATATCATAGTAGGATGTAGAATAGGTTGTAGAATTTGTCCTCGTTCCGGAAGGTGATTGTGATTTTCCAATTATTTATACTTTGCAGTACTCTCTATTTACGAGTTCAGAATTTATTTTCTTGAGTTACAGCCAGCAGAACTCAATAAATCGTATACTGTTACAATAGATAGATGTCATAGTAGGATGTAGAATAGGTTTTGGAATTTGTCCTCGTTCCGGAAGGTGATTGTGATTTTTAAATTTGTTATACTTTGCGGTACTCGCTATTTACGAGTTCGAAATTTATTTTCTTGAGGTACAGCCAGCAGAACTCAATAAATCGTATACTGTTACAATAGATAGATATCATAGTAGGATGTAGAATAGGTTTTAGAACTTGTGCTCGTTCCGGAAGGTGACTGTGATTTTTAATTATTTATACTTTGCGGTACTCGCTATTTACGAGTTCGAAATTTAATTTCTTGAGTTACAGCCAGCAGAACTCAATAAATCGTATACTGTTACAATAGATAGATATCATAGTAGGATGTAGAATAGGTTTTAGAATTTGTGCTCGTTCTGGAAGGTGATTGTGATTTTTAAATTTGTTATACTTTGCGGTACTCGCTATTTACGAGTTCGAAATTTATTTTCTTGAGTTACAGCCAGCAGAACTCAAATAATCGTATACTGTTACAATAGATAGAAATCATAGTAGGATGTAGAATAGGTTTTAGAACTTGTGCTCGTTCCGGAAGGTGATTGTGACTTTTCAATTATTTATACTTTGCAGTACTCTCTATTTACGAGTTCCGAATTTATTTTCTTGAGTTACAGCCAGCAGAACTCAATAAATCGTATACTGTTACAATAGATAGATATCATAGTACGATGTAGAATAGGTTTTAGAATGTGTGCTCTTTGCGAAACGTGATTGTGATTTTTAAATTTGTTATTCTTTGCGGTACTCGCTATTTACGAGTTCAAAATTTATTTTCTTGAGGTAGAGATAGCAGAACTAAATAAATCGGATACTGTTACAATAGATAGATATCATAGTAGGATGTAGAATAGGTTTTAGAACTTGTGCTCGTTCCGGAAGGTGATTGTGACTTTTCAATTATTTATACTTTACAGTACTCTCTATTTACGAGTTCCGAATTTATTTTCTTGAGTTACAGATAGCAGAACTCAATAAATCGTATACTGTTACAATAGATATATATCATAGTAGGATGAAGAATAGGTTGTAGAATTTGTCCTCGTTCCGGAAGGTGACTGTGATTTTTCAATTATTTATACTTTGCGGTAGTCGCTATTTACGAGATCAAAATTTATTTTCTTGGGTTACAGCCAGCAGAACTCAATAAATCGTATACTGTTACAATAGATAGATATCATAGTAGGATGTAGAATACGTTTTAGAATGTGTGCTCTTTGCGGAACGTGATTGTGATTTTTAAATTTGTTATTCTTTGCGGTACTCGCTATTTACGAGTTCAAAATTTATTTTCTTGAGGTAGAGATAGCAAAACTAAATAAATCGGATACTGTTACAATAGATAGATATCATAGTAGGATGTAGAATAGGTTTTAGAACTTATGCTCGTTCTGGAAGGTGATTGTGACTTTTCAATTATTTATACTTTGCAGTACTCTCTATTTACGAGTTCCGAATTTATTTTCTTGAGTTAAGCCAGCAGAACTCAATAAATCGTATACTGTTACAATAGATATATATCATAGTAGGATGTAGAATAGGTTGTAGAATTTGTCCTCGTTCCGGAAGGTGACTGTGATTTTTCAATTATTTATACTTTGCGGTAGTCGCTATTTACGAGATCAAAATTTATTTTCTTGGGTTACAGCCAGCAGAACTCAATAAATCGTATACTGTTACAATAGATATATATCATAGTAGGATGTAGAATAGGTTGTAGAATTTGTCCTCGTTCCGGAAGGTGATTGTGATTTTCCAATTATTTGTACTTTGCAGTACTCTCTATTTACGAGTTCAGAATTTATTTTCTTGAGTTACAGCCAGCAGAACTCAATAAATCGTATACTGTTACAATAGATAGATGTCATAGTAGGATGCAGAATAGGTTTTGGAATTTGTGCTCGTTCCGGAAGGTGATTGTGATTTTTAAATTTGTTATACTTTGCGGTACTCGCTATTTACGAGTTCGAAATTTATTTTCTTGAGGTACAGCCAGCAGAACTCAATAAATCGTATACTGTTACAATAGATAGATATCATAGTAGGATGTAGAATAGGTTTTAGAATTTGTGCTCGTTCCGGAAGGTGACTGTGATTTTTAATTATTTATACTTTGCGGTACTCGCTATTTACGAGTTCGAAATTTATTTTCTTGAGTTACAGCCAGCAGAACTCAAATAATCGTATACTGTTACAATAGATAGATATCATAGTAGGATGTAGAATAGGTTTTAGAATTTGTGCTCGTTCTGGAAGGTGATTGTGATTTTTAAATTTGTTATACTTTGCGGTACTCGCTATTTACGAGTTCGGAATTTATTTTCTTGAGGTACAGCCAGCAGAACTCACTAAATCGTATACTGTTACAATAGATAGATATCATAGTAGGATGTAGAATAGGTTTTAGAATGTGTGCTCTTTGCGGAACGTGATTGTGATTTTTAAATTTGTTATTCTTTGCGGTACTCGCTACTTATGAGTTCAAAATTTATTTTCTTGAGGTAGAGCTAGCAGAACAAAATAAATCGGATACTGTTACAATAGATAGATATTATAGTAGGATGTAGAATAGGTTTTAGAACTTGTGCTCGTTCCGGAAGGTGATTGTGACTTTTCAATTATATATACTTTGAAGTACTCTTTATTTACGAGTTCCGAATTTATTTTCTTGAGTTACAGCCAGCAGAACTCAATAAATCGTATACTGTTACAATAGATATATATCATAGTAGGATGTAGAATAGGTTTTAGAATTTGTCCTCGTTCGGGAAGGTGACTGTGATTTTTCAATTATTTATACTTTGCGGTACTCGCTATTTACGAGATCAAAATTTATTTTCTTGGGTTACAGCCAGCAGAACTCAATAAATCGTATACTGTTACAATAGATAGATATCATAGTAGGATGTAGAATAGGTTTTAGAATGTGTGCTCTTTGCGGAACGTGATTGTGATTTTTAAATTTGTTATTCTTTGCGGTACTCGCTATTTACGAGTTCAAAATTTATTTTCTTGAGGTAGAGCTAGCAGAACTCAATAAATCGGATACTGTTACAATAGATAGATATCATAGTAGGATGTAGAATAGGTTTTAGAACTTGTACTCGTTCCGGAAGGTGATTGTGACTTTTCAATTATTTATACTTTGCAGTACTCTCTATTTACGAGTTCCGAATTTATTTTCTTGAGATACAGCCAGCAGAACTCAATAAATCGTATACTGTTACAATATATATATATCATAGTAGGATGTAGAATAGGTTTTAGAATTTGTCCTCGTTCCGGAAGGTGACTGTGATTTTTCAATTATTTATACTTTGCGGTACTCGCTATTTACGAGATCAAAATTTATTTTCTTGGGTTACAGCCAGCAGAACTCAAAAAATCGGACACTGTTACAATAGATAGATATCATAGTAGGATGTAGAATAGGTTTTAGAACTTGTGCTCGTTCCGGAAGGTGATTGTGACTTTTCAATTATTTATACTTTGCAGTACTCTCTATTTACGAGTTCCGAATTTATTTTCTTGAGTTACAGCCAGCAGAACTCAATAAATCGTATACTGTTACAATAGATATATATCATAGTAGGATGTAGAATAGGTTTTTAGAATTTGTCCTCGTTCCGGAAGGTGACTGTAATTTTTCAATTATTTATACTTTGCGGTACTCGCTATTTACGAGTTCAAAATTTATTTTCTTGAGTTACAGCCAGCAGAACTCAATAAATCGTATACTGTTACAATAGATAGATATCATAGTAGGATGTAGAATAGGTTTTAGAATTTGTGCTCGTTCTGGAAGGTGATTGTGATTTTTAAATTTGTTATACTTTGCGGTACTCGCTATTTACGAGTTCGGAATTTATTTTCTTGAGGTACAGCCAGCAGAACTCAATAAATCGTATACTGTTACAATAGATAGATATCATAGTAGGATGTAGAATAGGTTTTAGAATGTGTGCTCTTTGCGGAACGTGATTGTGATTTTTAAATTTGTTATTCTTTGCGGTACTCGCTACTTATGAGTTCAAAATTTATTTTCTTGAGGTAGAGCTACCAGAACAAAATAAATCGGATACTGTTACAATAGATAGATATTATAGTAGGATGTAGAATAGGTTTTAGAACTTGTGCTCGTTCCGGAAGGTGATTGTGACTTTTCAATTATTTATACTTTGAAGTACTCTTTATTTACGAGTTCCGAATTTATTTTCTTGAGTTACAGCCAGCAGAACTCAAATAATCGTATACTGTTACAATAGATAGATATCATAGTAGGATGTAGAATAGGTTTTAGAATTTGTGCTCGTTCTGGAAGGTGATTGTGATTTTTAAATTTGTTATACTTTGCGGTACTCGCTATTTACGAGTTCGGAATTTATTTTCTTGAGTTACAGCCAGCAGAACTCACTAAATCGTATACTGTTACAATAGATAGATATCATAGTAGGATGTAGAATAGGTTTTAGAATGTGTGCTCTTTGCGGAACGTGATTGTGATTTTTAAATTTGTTATTCTTTGCGGTACTCGCTACTTATGAGTTCAAAATTTATTTTCTTGAGGTAGAGCTAGCAGAACAAAATAAATCGGATACTGTTACAATAGATAGATATTATAGTAGGATGTAGAATAGGTTTTAGAACTTGTGCTCGTTCCGGAAGGTGACTGTGATTTTTCAATTATTTATACTTTGCGGTACTCGCTATTTACGAGTTCGAAATTTATTTTCTTGAGTTACAGCCAGCAGAACTCAATAAATCGTATACTGTTACAATAGATATATATCATAGTAGGATGTAGAATAGGTTGTAGAATTTGTCCTCGTTCCGGAAGGTGACTGTGATTTTTCAATTATTTATACTTTGCGGTAGTCGCTATTTACGAGATCAAAATTTATTTTCTTGGGTTACAGCCAGCAGAACTCAATAAATCGTATACTGTTACAATAGATATATATCATAGTAGGATGTAGAATAGGTTGTAGAATTTGTCCTCGTTCCGGAAGGTGATTGTGATTTTCCAATTATTTGTACTTTGCAGTACTCTCTATTTACGAGTTCAGAATTTATTTTCTTGAGTTACAGCCAGCAGAACTCAATAAATCGTATACTGTTACAATAGATAGATGTCATAGTAGGATGCAGAATAGGTTTTGGAATTTGTGCTCGTTCCGGAAGGTGATTGTGATTTTTAAATTTGTTATACTTTGCGGTACTCGCTATTTACGAGTTCGAAATTTATTTTCTTGAGGTACAGCCAGCAGAACTCAATAAATCGTATACTGTTACAATAGATAGATATCATAGTAGGATGTAGAATAGGTTTTAGAATTTGTGCTCGTTCCGGAAGGTGACTGTGATTTTTAATTATTTATACTTTGCGGTACTCGCTATTTACGAGTTCGAAATTTATTTTCTTGAGTTACAGCCAGCAGAACTCAAATAATCGTATACTGTTACAATAGATAGATATCATAGTAGGATGTAGAATAGGTTTTAGAATGTGTGCTCTTTGCGGAACGTGATTGTGATTTTTAAATTTGTTATTCTTTGCGGTACTCGCTACTTATGAGTTCAAAATTTATTTTCTTGAGGTAGAGCTAGCAGAACAAAATAAATCGGATACTGTTACAATAGATAGATATTATAGTAGGATGTAGAATAGGTTTTAGAACTTGTGCTCGTTCCGGAAGGTGATTGTGACTTTTCAATTATATATACTTTGAAGTACTCTTTATTTACGAGTTCCGAATTTATTTTCTTGAGTTACAGCCAGCAGAACTCAATAAATCGTATACTGTTACAATAGATATATATCATAGTAGGATGTAGAATAGGTTTTAGAATTTGTCCTCGTTCGGGAAGGTGACTGTGATTTTTCAATTATTTATACTTTGCGGTACTCGCTATTTACGAGATCAAAATTTATTTTCTTGGGTTACAGCCAGCAGAACTCAATAAATCGTATACTGTTACAATAGATAGATATCATAGTAGGATGTAGAATAGGTTTTAGAATGTGTGCTCTTTGCGGAACGTGATTGTGATTTTTAAATTTGTTATTCTTTGCGGTACTCGCTATTTACGAGTTCAAAATTTATTTTCTTGAGGTAGAGCTAGCAGAACTCAATAAATCGGATACTGTTACAATAGATAGATATCATAGTAGGATGTAGAATAGGTTTTAGAACTTGTACTCGTTCCGGAAGGTGATTGTGACTTTTCAATTATTTATACTTTGCAGTACTCTCTATTTACGAGTTCCGAATTTATTTTCTTGAGATACAGCCAGCAGTGTTTTATATTTAATATATAAATTAAAAATACATTTAATATTTTAACCACGCTCAGGTCAAAACTGAATTTTATTTTTTGCAACCTTTACAATTCCATCATGTGGTAAATCCCATATGACATCTTCCCTCCGAGGATTGTTAAAGATCAAGCCGATTAGGTGGCTTGATAATCCGTCCGTATCTGGTTACCTGAAAGTTATGTCCTCTACATTCTTGTGAATCTTGAGGCGAAGAATGTTCTGAGTTTTCAGGTTCAGTGTTCTCCTCTGCTTCAGGAAAGAGTAGCATATCTGCTGACGTCGTTCTGTCCCTAGGGTTAGGTTTAGTAAAAGATCTTTTCATTTGAGAAGTGTTTCTCCTCAGGAGCCTCTTGTCATCATCTCTTGAAATCCAGTAGGATCTAGGCTCTTCTCCTTTTCTCTCCACCTTCCCTTTTATCCAGTGTTCGTCATTCCTTGTTCGGAAAACGATATCATCTCCCTTTACAAACGATGATTCCTTTTTAAGTCGGTGTCGGTCATGAATATCCTTGGTTATGCCCTGTTTGATCTTTAAGAGTTCTCTGATATTGTTTTGAATATGAGGCTGAAGAATCTCTCTGGTACATGGCAATTCTGATCTGAGAACACGACTGTTAAGGATCTGGGATGGAGAACAATTAAGACCGGTTATAGGAGAGTTGTTATATTCAAAGATATATTCTCTAAAGTCACTTCCATCTTCAAAACTTTTCTTCAACATTTTCTTGGAAATACCCACTGCTCTTTCTGACATACCATTGCTTTTTGGATAATGTGGGGTACTGTTGATTAGTGTTATCCCTTTCTTTTGACAATAAGTTTTGCATTGGAATGATGAGAACGGGTTATTGTCTGCTATAATGGTCTTAGGGTAGCCAAAATGCGTGAAGACTTCTGTCCATTGATCAATTATACTTGATGAAGACTTGTTTGTGAGAGGTCGTAGCTCAATCCAATGGGAGAAGTGGTCGATCACAACAAGATAACTTTTTTGCCCAAACTCGAGAATATCACATCCAACTGTTTCAAACCTCAATTCCGGAATTTCATGGGGCATAAGGGGTTCCGGTAAATTTTGGTTGCTATACTTTTCACAGGTCCTGCACATTCTAACAATTGATTCGACATCGCGGCTCATTGATGGCCAAAAATACAGTTGTCTTGCTTTCTGTAATCCTTTAGTAATTCCAGGATGTCCTTTATGTAAAGAATGTAATATCGGCACTTTCAAACCCTCAGGTACAACTATTTTATCCTGATAGAACAATATGCCATCTTCAAAAAACAGATCTTCTTGTATCTTGGAAAAAGGTAAAAGTTCCATTTGTAGCTTAGTTTCCTTAGGCCAACCATCCCGGCAGTATTCTAGAACCTTAACTAGTATTCTATCAGAAGCGGTGGCAAGTCGCAGTCTCTTCTTTTGGTCGCTGCTTAAAGGCAGATTTTTACTGACACTATGCACCATTTCAAACATTTCTTCGTCTTCTTCAGTTTCTTTTAGAAAATTTCTTGAAAGTAGGTCCGGAAAATGAAAATGATGCCGACAATTGAAGACGTAGCCCTGAAGCTCAGAGGAAAAAAATATTTTTCTGTCTTTGATCTCTCGGAAGGTTTTCATCATTTACCACTTACTGATGAGTCTTCATGGAAGTGCTGTTTTGCAACTCCTTTTGGAGTTTTCCGATATATAGTTCTTCCTTTCGGGGTTTCCAACGCTCCCGAAGAATTTCAAGTCAATAACTCAATAAATCGTATACTGTTACAATATATATATATCATAGTAGGATGTAGAATAGGTTTTAGAATTTGTCCTCGTTCCGGAAGGTGACTGTGATTTTTCAATTATTTATACTTTGCGGTACTCGCTATTTACGAGATCAAAATTTATTTTCTTGGGTTACAGCCAGCAGAACTCAAAAAATCGGACACTGTTACAATAGATATATATCATAGTAGGATGTAGAATAGGTTTTAGAATTTGTCCTCGTTCCGGAAGGTGACTGTGATTTTTCAATTATTTTTACTTTGCGGTACTCGCTATTTACGAGTTCAAAATTTATTTTCTTGAGTTACAGCCAGCAGAACTCAATAAATCGTATACTGTTACAATAGATAGATATCATAGTAGGATGTAGAATAGGTTTTAGAATGTGTGCTCTTTGCGGAACGTGATTGTGATTTTTAAATTTGTTATTCTTTGCGGTACTCGCTATTTACGAGTTCCGAATTTATTTTCTTGAGATACAGCCAGCAGAACTAAATAAATCGTATACTGTTACAATATATATATATCATAGTAGGATGTAGAATAGGTTTTAGAATTTGTCCTCGTTCCGGAAGGTAACTGTGATTTTTCAATTATTTATACTTTGCGGTACTCGCTATTTACGAGTTCAAAATTTATTTTCTTGAGTTACAGCTAGGAGAATTAAATAAATCGTATACTGTTACAATAGATAGATATCATAGTAGGATGTAGAATAGGTTTTAGAATTTGTCCTCGTTCCGGAAGGTGACTGTGATTTTTCAATTATTTATACTTTGCGGTACTCGCTATTTACGAGTTCAAAATTTATTTTCATGAGTTACAGCTAGGAGAATTAAATAAATCGTATACTGTTACAATAGATAAATATCATAGTAGGATGTAGAATAGGTTTTGGAATTTGTGCTCGTTCCGGAAGGTGATTGTGATTTTTAAATCTGTTATACTTTGCGGTACTCGCTATTTACGAGTTCGAAATTTATTTTCTTGAGTTACAGCCAGCAGAACTCAATAAATCGTATACTGTTACAATAGATAGATATCATAGTAGGATGTAGAATAGGTTTTAGAATGTGTGCTCTTTGCGGAACGTGATTGTGATTTTTAAATTTGTTATTCTTTGCGGTACTCGCTATTTACGAGTTCAAAATTTATTTTCTTGAGGTAGAGCTAGCAGAACTCAATAAATCGGATACTGTTACAATAGATAAATATCATAGTAGGATGTAGAATAGGTTTTAGAATGTGTGCTCTTTGCGGAACGTGATTGTGATTTTTAAATTTGTTATTCTTTGCGGTACTCGCTATTTACGAGTTCAAAATTTGTTTTCTTGAGGTAGAGATAGCAGAACTAAATAAATCGGATACTGTTACAATAGATAGATATCATAGTACGATGTAGAATAGGTTTTAGAACTTGTGCTCGTTCCGGAAGGTGATTGTGACTTTTTAATTATTTATACTTTGCGGTACTCGCTATTTACGAGTTCAAAATTTATTTTCTTGAGTTACAGCAAGCAGAATTAAATAAATCGTATACTGTTACAATAGGTAAATATCATAGTAGGATGTAGAATAGGTTTTGGAATTTGTGCTCGTTCCGGAAGGTGATTGTGATTTTTAAATTTGTTATACTTTGCGGTAGTCGCTATTTACGAGATCAAAATTTATTTTCTTGGGTTACAGCCAGCAGAACTCAATAAATCGTATACTGTTACAATAGATATATATCATAGTAGGATGTAGAATAGGTTTTGGAATTTGTCCTCGTTCCGGAAGGTGATTGTGATTTTTAAATTTGTTATACTTTGCGGTACTCGCTATTTACGAGTTCGAAATTTATTTTCTTGAGGTACAGCCTGCAGAACTCAATAAATCGTATACTGTTACAATAGATATATATCATAGTAGGATGTAGAATAGGTTTTAGAATTTGTCCTCGTTCCGGAAGGTAACTGTGATTTTTCAATTATTTATACTTTGCGGTAGTCGCTATTTACGAGATCAAAATTTATTTTCTTGGGTTACAGCCAGCAGAACTCAATAAATCGTATACTGTTACAATAGATAGATATCATAGTAGGATGTAGAATAGGTTTTAGAATGTGTGCTCTTTGCGGAACGTGATTGTGATTTTTAAATTTGTTATTCTTTGCGGTACTCGCTTTTTACGAGTTCAAAATTTATTTTCTTGAGGTAGAGATAGCAAAACTAAATAAATCGGATACTGTTACAATAGATAGATATCATAGTAGGATGTAGAATAGGTTTTAGAACTTGTGCTCGTTCTGGAAGGTGATTGTGACTTTTCAATTATTTATACTTTGCAGTACTCTCTATTTACGAGTTCCGAATTTATTTTCTTGAGTTAAGCCAGCAGAACTCAATAAATCGTATACTGTTACAATAGATATATATCATAGTAGGATGTAGAATAGGTTGTAGAATTTGTCCTCGTTCCGGAAGGTGACTGTGATTTATCAATTATTTATACTTTGCGGTAGTCGCTATTTACGAGATCAAAATTTATTTTCTTGGGTTACAGCCAGCAGAACTCAATAAATCGTATACTGTTACAATAGATAGATATCATAGTAGGATGTAGAATAGGTTTTAGAATATGTGCTCTTTGCGGAACGTGATTGTGATTTTTAAATTTGTTATTCTTTGCGGTACTCGCTTTTTACGAGTTCAAAATTTATTTTCTTGAGGTAGAGATAGCAAAACTAAATAAATCGGATACTGTTACAATAGATAGATATCATAGTAGGATGTAGAATAGGTTTTAGAACTTGTGCTCGTTCTGGAAGGTGATTGTGACTTTTCAATTATTTATACTTTGCAGTACTCTCTATTTACGAGTTCCGAATTTATTTTCTTGAGTTAAGCCAGCAGAACTCAATAAATCGTATACTGTTACAATAGATATATATCATAGTAGGATGTAGAATAGGTTGTAGAATTTGTCCTCGTTCCGGAAGGTGACTGTGATTTATCAATTATTTATACTTTGCGGTAGTCGCTATTTACGAGATCAAAATTTATTTTCTTGGATTACAGCCAGCAGAACTCAATAAATCGTATACTGTTACAATAGATATATATCATAGTAGGATGTAGAATAGGTTGTAAAATTTGTCCTCGTTCCGGAAGGTGATTGTGATTTTCCAATTATTTATACTTTGCAGTACTCTCTATTTACGAGTTCAGAATTTATTTTCTTGAGTTACAGCCAGCAGAACTCAATAAATCGTATACTGTTACAATAGCTAGATATCATAGTAGGATGTAGAATAGGTTTTAGAATTTGTGCTCGTTCCGGAAGGTGACTGTGATTTTTAATTATTTATACTTTGCGGTACTCGCTATTTACGAGTTCAAAATTTATTTTCTTGAGTTACAGCAAGCAGAATTAAATAAATCGTATACTGTTACAATAGGTAAATATCATAGTAGGATGTAGAATAGGTTTTGGAATTTGTGCTCGTTCCGGAAGGTGATTGTGATTTTTAAATTTGTTATACTTTGCGGTACTCGCTATTTACGAGTTCGAAATTTATTTTCTTGAGGTACAGCCAGCAGAACTCAATAAATCGTATACTGTTACAATAGATAGATATCATAGTAGGATGTAGAATAGGTTTTAGAATTTGTGCTCGTTCCGGAAGGTGACTGTGATTTTTAATTATTTATACTTTGCGGTACTCGCTATTTACGAGTTCGAAATTTATTTTCTTGAGTTACAGCCAGCAGAACTCAAATAATCGTATACTGTTACAATAGATAGATATCATAGTAGGATGTAGAATAGGTTTTAGAATTTGTGCTCTTTGCGGAACGTGATTGTGATTTTTAAATTTGTTATTCTTTGCGGTACTCGCTATTTACGAGTTCAAAATTTATTTTCTTGAGGTAGAGCTAGCAGAACTCAATAAATCGGATACTGTTAAAATAGATAGATATCATAGTAGGATGTAGAATAGGTTTTAGAACTTGTACTCGTTCCGGAAGGTGATTGTGATTTTTAAATTTGTTATACTTTGCGGTACTCGCTATTTACGAGTTCGAAATTTATTTTCTTGAGGTACAGCCAGCAGAACTCAATAAATCGTATACTGTTACAATAGATATATATCATAGTAGGATGTAGAATAGGTTTTAGAATTTGTCCTCGTTCCGGAAGGTAACTGTGATTTTTCAATTATTTATACTTTGCGGTAGTCGCTATTTACGAGATCAAGATTTATTTTCTTGTGTTACAGCCAGCAGAACTCAATAAATCGTATGCTGTTACAATAGATAGATATCATAGTAGGATGTAGAATAGGTTTTAGAATGTGTGCTCTTTGCGGAACGTGATTGTGATTTTTAAATTTGTTATTCTTTGCGGTACTCGCTATTTACGAGTTCAAAATTTATTTTCTTGAGGTAGAGATAGCAAAACTAAATAAATCGGATACTGTTACAATAGATAGATATCATAGTAGGATGTAGAATAGGTTTTAGAACTTGTGCTCGTTCTGGAAGGTGATTGTGACTTTTCAATTATTTATACTTTGCAGTACTCTCTATTTACGAGTTCCGAATTTATTTTCTTGAGTTAAGCCAGCAGAACTCAATAAATCGTATACTGTTACAATAGATATATATCATAGTAGGATGTAGAATAGGTTGTAGAATTTGTCCTCGTTCCGGAAGGTGACTGTGATTTATCAATTATTTATACTTTGCGGTAGTCGCTATTTACGAGATCAAAATTTATTTTCTTGGGTTACAGCCAGCAGAACTCAATAAATCGTATACTGTTACAATAGATATATATCATAGTAGGATGTAGAATAGGTTGTAAAATTTGTCCTCGTTCCGGAAGGTGATTGTGATTTTCCAATTATTTATACTTTGCAGTACTCTCTATTTACGAGTTCAGAATTTATTTTCTTGAGTTACAGCCAGCAGAACTCAATAAATCGTATACTGTTACAATAGCTAGATATCATAGTAGGATGTAGAATAGGTTTTAGAATTTGTGCTCGTTCCGGAAGGTGACTGTGATTTTTAATTATTTATACTTTGCGGTACTCGCTATTTACGAGTTCAAAATTTATTTTCTTGAGTTACAGCAAGCAGAATTAAATAAATCGTATACTGTTACAATAGGTAAATATCATAGTAGGATGTAGAATAGGTTTTGGAATTTGTGCTCGTTCCGGAAGGTGATTGTGATTTTTAAATTTGTTATACTTTGCGGTACTCGCTATTTACGAGTTCGAAATTTATTTTCTTGAGGTACAGCCAGCAGAACTCAATAAATCGTATACTGTTACAATAGATAGATATCATAGTAGGATGTAGAATAGGTTTTAGAATTTGTGCTCGTTCCGGAAGGTGACTGTGATTTTTAATTATTTATACTTTGCGGTACTCGCTATTTACGAGTTCGAAATTTATTTTCTTGAGTTACAGCCAGCAGAACTCAAATAATCGTATACTGTTACAATAGATAGATATCATAGTAGGATGTAGAATAGGTTTTAGAATTTGTGCTCTTTGCGGAACGTGATTGTGATTTTTAAATTTGTTATTCTTTGCGGTACTCGCTATTTACGAGTTCAAAATTTATTTTCTTGAGGTAGAGCTAGCAGAACTCAATAAATCGGATACTGTTAAAATAGATAGATATCATAGTAGGATGTAGAATAGGTTTTAGAACTTGTACTCGTTCCGGAAGGTGATTGTGATTTTTAAATTTGTTATACTTTGCGGTACTCGCTATTTACGAGTTCGAAATTTATTTTCTTGAGGTACAGCCAGCAGAACTCAATAAATCGTATACTGTTACAATAGATATATATCATAGTAGGATGTAGAATAGGTTTTAGAATTTGTCCTCGTTCCGGAAGGTAACTGTGATTTTTCAATTATTTATACTTTGCGGTAGTCGCTATTTACGAGATCAAGATTTATTTTCTTGGGTTACAGCCAGCAGAACTCAATAAATCGTATGCTGTTACAATAGATAGATATCATAGTAGGATGTAGAATAGGTTTTAGAATGTGTGCTCTTTGCGGAACGTGATTGTGATTTTTAAATTTGTTATTCTTTGCGGTACTCGCTATTTACGAGTTCAAAATTTATTTTCTTGAGGTAGAGATAGCAAAACTAAATAAATCGGATACTGTTACAATAGATAGATATCATAGTAGGATGTAGAATAGGTTTTAGAACTTGTGCTCGTTCTGGAAGGTGATTGTGACTTTTCAATTATTTATACTTTGCAGTACTCTCTATTTACGAGTTCCGAATTTATTTTCTTGAGTTAAGCCAGCAGAACTCAATAAATCGTATACTGTTACAATAGATATATATCATAGTAGGATGTAGAATAGGTTGTAGAATTTGTCCTCGTTCCGGAAGGTGACTGTGATTTTTCAATTATTTATACTTTGCGGTAGTCGCTATTTACGAGATCAAAATTTATTTTCTTGGGTTACAGCCAGCAGAACTCAAAAAATCGTATACTGTTACAATAGATATATATCATAGTAGGATGTAGAATAGGTTGTAAAATTTGTCCTCGTTCCGGAAGGTGATTGTGATTTTCCAATTATTTATACTTTGCAGTACTCTCTATTTACGAGTTCAGAATTTATTTTCTTGAGTTACAGCCAGCAGAACTCAATAAATCGTATACTGTTACAATAGATAGATGTCATACTAGGATGCAGAATAGGTTTTAGAATTTGTGTTCGTTGGGGAAGGTGACTGTGATTTTTCAATTATTTATACTTTGCGGTACTCGCTATTTACGAGTTCAAAATTTAATTTCTTGAGTTACAGCAAGCAGAATTAAATAAATCGTATACTGTTACAATAGGTAAATATCATAGTAGGATGTAGAATAGGTTTTAGAATTTGTGCTCGTTCCGAAAGGTGATTGTGATTTTTAAATTTGTTATACTTTGCGGTACTCGCTATTTACGAGTTCGAAATTTATTTTCTTGAGTTACAGCAAGCAGAATTAAATAAATCGTATACTGTTACAATAGGTAAATATCATAGTAGGATGTAGAATAGGTTTTGGAATTTGTGCTCGTTCCGGAAGGTGATTGTGATTTTTAAATTTGTTATACTTTGCGGTACTCGCTATTTACGAGTTCGAAATTTATTTTCTTGAGGTACAGCCAGCAGAACTCAATAAATCGTATACTGTTACAATAGATAGATATCATAGTAGGATGTAGAATAGGTTTTAGAATTTGTGCTCGTTCCGGAAGGTGACTGTGATTTTTCAATTATTTATACTTTGCGGTACTCGCTATTTACGAGTTCAAAATTTAATTTCTTGAGTTACAGCAAGCAGAATTAAATAAATCGTATACTGTTACAATAGATAGATATCATAGTAGGATGTAGAATAGGTTTTAGAATTTGTGCTCGTTCTGGAAGGTGATTGTGATTTTTAAATTTGTTATACTTTGCGGTACTCGCTATTTACGAGTTCGGAATTTATTTTCTTGAGGTACAGCCAGCAGAACTCAATAAATCGTATACTGTTACAATAGATAGATATCATAGTAGGATGTAGAATAGGTTTTAGAATTTGTGCTCGTTCTGGAAGGTGATTGTGATTTTTAAATTTGTTATACTTTGCGGTACTCGCTATTTACGAGTTCGGAATTTATTTTCTTGAGGTACAGCCAGCAGAACTCAATAAATCGTATACTGTTACAATAGATAGATATCATAGTAGGATGTAGAATAGGTTTTAGAATTTGTGCTCGTTCCGGAAGGTGACTGTGATTTTTCAATTATTTATACTTTGCGGTACTCGCTATTTACGAGTTCGAAATTTATTTTCTTGAGTTACAGCCAGCAGAACTCAATAAATCGTATACTGTTACAATAGATAGATATCATAGTAGGATGTAGAATAGGTTTTAGAATGTGTGCTCTTTGCGGAACGTGATTGTGATTTTTAAATTTGTTATTCTTTGCGGTACTCGCTACTTATGAGTTCAAAATTTATTTTCTTGAGGTAGAGCTAGCAGAACAAAATAAATCGGATACTGTTACAATAGATAGATATCATAGTAGGATGTAGAATAGGTTTTAGAACTTGTGCTCGTTCCGGAAGGTGATTGTGACTTTTCAATTATTTATACTTTGAAGTACTCTTTATTTACGAGTTCCGAATTTATTTTCTTGAGTTACAGCTAGGAGAATTAAATAAATCGTATACTGTTACAATAGATAAATATCATAGTAGGATGTAGAATAGGTTTTGGAATTTGTGCTCGTTCCGGAAGGTGATTGTGATTTTTAAATCTGTTATACTTTGCGGTACTCGCTATTTACGAGTTCGAAATTTATTTTCTTGAGTTACAGCCAGCAGAACTCAATAAATCGTATACTGTTACAATAGATAGATATCATAGTAGGATGTAGAATAGGTTTTAGAATGTGTGCTCTTTGCGGAACGTGATTGTGATTTTTAAATTTGTTATTCTTTGCGGTACTCGCTATTTACGAGTTCAAAATTTATTTTCTTGAGGTAGAGCTAGCAGAACTCAATAAATCGGATACTGTTACAATAGATAAATATCATAGTAGGATGTAGAATAGGTTTTAGAATTTGTGCTCGTTCCGGAAGGTGATTGTGATTTTTAAATTTGTTATACTTTGCGGTACTCGCTATTTACGAGTTCAAAATTTGTTTTCTTGAGGTAGAGATAGCAGAACTAAATAAATCGGATACTGTTACAATAGATAGATATCATAGTACGATGTAGAATAGGTTTTAGAACTTGTGCTCTTTGCGGAACGTGATTGTGATTTTTAAATTTGTTATACTTTTCGGTACTCGCTATTTACGAGTTCGGAATTTATTTTCTTGAGGTACAGCCAGCAGAACTCAATAAATCGTATACTGTTACAATAGATAGATATCATAGTAGGATGTAGAATAGGTTTTAGAATTTGTCCTCGTTCCGGAAGGTGACTGTGATTTTTCAATTATTTATACTTTGCGGTACTCGCTATTTACGAGATCAAAATTTATTTTCTTGGGTTACAGCCAGCAGAACTCAAAAAATCGGACACTGTTACAATAGATAGATATCATAGTAGGATGTAGAATAGGTTTTAGAACTTGTTCTCGTTCCGGAAGGTGATTGTGACTTTTCAATTATTTATACTTTGCAGTACTCTCTATTTACGAGTTCCGAATTTATTTTCTTGAGCTACAGCCAGCAGAACTCAATAAATCGTGTACTGTTACAATAGATATATATCATAGTAGGATGTAGAATAGGTTTTAGAATTTGTCCTCGTTCCGGAAGGTGACTGTGATTTTTCAATTATTTATACTTTGCGGTACTCGCTATTTACGAGTTCAAAATTTATTTTCTTGAGTTACAGCCAGCAGAACTCAATAAATCGTATACTGTTACAATAGATAGATATCATAGTAGGATGTAGAATAGGTTTTAGAATGTGTGCTCTTTGCGGAACGTGATTGTGATTTTTAAATTTGTTATTCTTTGCGGTACTCGCTACTTATGAGTTCAAAATTTATTTTCTTGAGTTACAGCTAGGAGAATTAAATAAATCGTATACTGTTACAATAGATAGATATCATAGTAGGATGTAGAATAGGTTTTAGAATTTGTCCTCGTTCCGGAAGGTGACTGTGATTTTTCAATTATTTATACTTTGCGGTACTCGCTATTTACGAGTTCAAAATTTATTTTCTTGAGTTACAGCTAGGAGAATTAAATAAATCGTATACTGTTACAATAGATAAATATCATAGTAGGATGTAGAATAGGTTTTGGAATTTGTGCTCGTTCCGGAAGGTGATTGTGATTTTTAAATCTGTTATACTTTGCGGTACTCGCTATTTACGAGTTCGAAATTTATTTTCTTGAGTTACAGCCAGCAGAACTCAATAAATCGTATACTGTTACAATAGATAGATATCATAGTAGGATGTAGAATAGGTTTTAGAATGTGTGCTCTTTGCGGAACGTGATTGTGATTTTTAAATTTGTTATTCTTTGCGGTACTCGCTATTTACGAGTTCAAAATTTATTTTCTTGAGGTAGAGCTAGCAGAACTCAATAAATCGGATACTGTTACAATAGATAAATATCATAGTAGGATGTAGAATAGGTTTTAGAATGTGTGCTCTTTGCGGAACGTGATTGTGATTTTTAAATTTGTTATTCTTTGCGGTACTCGCTATTTACGAGTTCAAAATTTGTTTTCTTGAGGTAGAGATAGCAGAACTAAATAAATCGGATACTGTTACAATAGATAGATATCATAGTACGATGTAGAATAGGTTTTAGAACTTGTGCTCTTTGCGGAACGTGATTGTGATTTTTAAATTTGTTATACTTTTCGGTACTCGCTATTTACGAGTTCGGAATTTATTTTCTTGAGGTACAGCCAGCAGAACTCAATAAATCGTATACTGTTACAATAGATAGATATCATAGTAGGATGTAGAATAGGTTTTAGAATTTGTCCTCGTTCCGGAAGGTGACTGTGATTTTTCAATTATTTATACTTTGCGGTACTCGCTATTTACGAGATCAAAATTTATTTTCTTGGGTTACAGCCAGCAGAACTCAAAAAATCGGACACTGTTACAATAGATAGATATCATAGTAGGATGTAGAATAGGTTTTAGAACTTGTTCTCGTTCCGGAAGGTGATTGTGACTTTTCAATTATTTATACTTTGCAGTACTCTCTATTTACGAGTTCCGAATTTATTTTCTTGAGCTACAGCCAGCAGAACTCAATAAATCGTGTACTGTTACAATAGATATATATCATAGTAGGATGTAGAATAGGTTTTAGAATTTGTCCTCGTTCCGGAAGGTGACTGTGATTTTTCAATTATTTATACTTTGCGGTACTCGCTATTTACGAGTTCAAAATTTATTTTCTTGAGTTACAGCCAGCAGAACTCAATAAATCGTATACTGTTACAATAGATAGATATCATAGTAGGATGTAGAATAGGTTTTAGAATGTGTGCTCTTTGCGGAACGTGATTGTGATTTTTAAATTTGTTATTCTTTGCGGTACTCGCTATTTACGAGTTCCGAATTTATTTTCTTGAGATACAGCCAGCAGAACTAAATAAATCGTATACTGTTACAATATACATATATCATAGTAGGATGTAGAATAGGTTTTAGAATTTGTCCTCGTTCCAGAAGGTGACTGTGATTTTTCAATTATTTATACTTTGCGGTACTCGCTATTTACGAGTTCAAAATTTATTTTCTTGAGTTACAGCTAGGAGAATTAAATAAATCGTATACTGTTACAATAGATAGATATCATAGTAGGATGTAGAATAGGTTTTAGAATTTGTCCTCGTTCCGGAAGGTGACTGTGATTTTTCAATTATTTATACTTTGCGGTACTCGCTATTTACGAGTTCAAAATTTATTTTCTTGAGTTACAGCTAGGAGAATTAAATAAATCGTATACTGTTACAATAGATAAATATCATAGTAGGATGTAGAATAGGTTTTGGAATTTGTGCTCGTTCCGGAAGGTGATTGTGATTTTTAAATCTGTTATACTTTGCGGTACTCGCTATTTACGAGTTCGAAATTTATTTTCTTGAGTTACAGCCAGCAGAACTCAATAAATCGTATACTGTTACAATAGATAGATATCATAGTAGGATGTAGAATAGGTTTTAGAATGTGTGCTCTTTGCGGAACGTGATTGTGATTTTTAAATTTGTTATTCTTTGCGGTACTCGCTATTTACGAGTTCAAAATTTATTTTCTTGAGGTAGAGCTAGCAGAACTCAATAAATCGGATACTGTTACAATAGATAAATATCATAGTAGGATGTAGAATAGGTTTTAGAATGTGTGCTCTTTGCGGAACGTGATTGTGATTTTTAAATTTGTTATTCTTTGCGGTACTCGCTATTTACGAGTTCAAAATGTGTTTTCTTGAGGTAGAGATAGCAGAACTAAATAAATCGGATACTGTTACAATAGATAGATATCATAGTACGATGTAGAATAGGTTTTAGAACTTGTGCTCGTTCCGGAAGGTGATTGTGACTTTTCAATTATTTATACTTTGCAGTACTCTCTATTTACGAGTTCCGAATTTATTTTCTTGAGTTACAGCCAGCAGAACTCAATAAATCGTATACTGTTACAATAGATAGATATCATAGTAGGATGTAGAATAGGTTTTAGAATTTGTGCTCGTTCTGGAAGGTGATTGTGATTTTTAAATTTGTTATACTTTGCGGTACTCGCTATTTACGAGTTCGGAATTTATTTTCTTGAGGTACAGCCAGCAGAACTCAATAAATCGTATACTGTTACAATAGATAGATATCATAGTAGGATGTAGAATAGGTTTTAGAATTTGTGCTCGTTCCGGAAGGTGACTGTGATTTTTCAATTTGTTATTCTTTGCGGTACTCGCTATTTACGAGTTCAAAATTTATTTTCTTGAGGTAGAGCTAGCAGAACTCAATAAATCGGATACTGTTACAATAGATAAATATCATAGTAGGATGTAGAATAGGTTTTAGAATGTGTGCTCTTTGCGGAACGTGATTGTGATTTTTAAATTATTTATACTTTGAAGTACTCTCTATTTACGAGTTCCGAATTTATTTTCTTGAGTTACAGCCAGCAGAACTCAATAAATCGTATACTGTTACAATAGATATATATCATAGTAGGATGTAGAATAGGTTTTAGAATTTGTCCTCGTTCCGGAAGGTGACTGTGATTTTTCAATTATTTATACTTTGCGGTACTCGCTATTTACGAGATCAAAATTTATTTTCTTGGGTTACAGCCAGCAGAACTCAAAAAATCGGACACTGTTACAATAGATAGATATCATAGTAGGATGTAGAATAGGTTTTAGAACTTGTGCTCGTTCCGGAAGGTGATTGTGACTTTTCAATTATTTATACTTTGCAGTACTCTCTATTTACGAGTTCCGAATTTATTTTCTTGAGCTACAGCCAGCAGAACTCAATAAATCGTGTACTGTTACAATAGATATATATCATAGTAGGATGTAGAATAGGTTTTAGAATTTGTCCTCATTCCGGAAGGTGACTGTGATTTTTCAATTATTTATACTTTGCGGTACTCGCTATTTACGAGTTCAAAATTAATTTTCTTGAGTTACAGCCAGCAGAACTCAATAAATCGTATACTGTTACAATAGATAGATATCATAGTAGGATGTAGAATAGGTTTTAGAATGTGTGCTCTTTGCGGAACGTGATTGTGATTTTTAAATTTGTTATTCTTTGCGGTACTCGCTATTTACGAGTTCCGAATTTATTTTCTTGAGATACAGCCAGCAGAACTAAATAAATCGTATACTGTTACAATATATATATATCATAGTAGGATGTAGAATAGGTTTTAGAATTTATCCTCGTTCCGGAAGGTGACTGTGATTTTTCAATTGTTTATACTTTGCGGTACTCGCTATTTACGAGTTCAAAATTTATTTTCTTGAGTTACAGCTAGGAGAATTAAATAAATCGTATACTGTTACAATAGATAGATATCATAGTAGGATGTAGAATAGGTTTTAGAATTTGTCCTCGCTCCGGAAGGTGACTGTGATTTTTCAATTATTTATACTTTGCGGTACTCGCTATTTACGAGTTCAAAATTTATTTTCTTGAGTTACAGCTAGGAGAATTAAATAAATCGTATACTGTTACAATAGATAAATATCATAGTAGGATGTAGAATAGGTTTTGGAATTTGTGCTCGTTCCGGAAGGTGATTGTGATTTTTAAATCTGTTATACTTAGCGGTACTCGCTATTTACGAGTTCGAAATTTATTTTCTTGAGTTACAGCCAGCAGAACTCAATAAATCGTATACTGTTACAATAGATAGATATCATAGTAGGATGTAGAATAGGATTTAGAATGTGTGCTCTTTGCGGAACGTGATTGTGATTTTTAAATTTGTTATTCTTTGCGGTACTCGCTATTTACGAGTTCAAAATTTATTTTCTTGAGGTAGAGCTAGCAGAACTCAATAAATCGGATACTGTTACAATAGATAAATATCATAGTAGGATGTAGAATAGGTTTTAGAATGTGTGCTCTTTGCAGAACGTGATTGTGATTTTTAAATTTGTTATTCTTTGCGGTACTCGCTATTTACGAGTTCAAAATTTGTTTTCTTAAGGTAGAGATAGCAGAACTAAATAAATCGGATACTGTTACAATAGATAGATATCATAGTACGATGTAGAATAGGTTTTAGAACTTGTGCTCTTTGCGGAACGTGATTGTGATTTTTAAATTTGTTATTCTTTGCGGTACTCGCTATTTACGAGTTCAAAATTTGTTTTCTTGAGGTAGAGATAGCAGAACTAAATAAATCGGATACTGTTACAATAGATAGATATCATAGTACGATGTAGAATAGGTTTTAGAACTTGTGCTCTTTGCGGAACGTGATTGTGATTTTTAAATTTGTTATACTTTGCGGTACTCGCTATTTACGAGTTCGGAATTTATTTTCTTGAGGTACAGCCAGCAGAACTAAATAAATCGTATACTGTTACAATAGATAGATATCATAGTAGGATGTAGAATAGTTTTTAGAATTTGTCCTCGTTCCGGAAGGTGATTGTGACTTTTCAATTATTTATACTTTGCGGTAGTCGCTATTTACGAGATCAAAATTTATTTTCTTGGGTTACAGCCAGCAGAACTCAAAAAATCGGACACTGTTACAATAGATAGATATCATAGTAGGATGTAGAATAGGTTTTAGAACTTGTGCTCGTTCCGGAAGGTGATTGTGACTTTTCAATTATTTATACTTTGCAGTACTCTCTATTTACGAGTTCCGAATTTATTTTCTTGAGCTACAGCCAGCAGAACTCAATAAATCGTGTACTGTTACAATAGATATATATCATAGTAGGATGTAGAATAGGTTTTAGAATTTGTCCTCGTTCCGGAAGGTGACTGTGATTTTTCAATTATTTATACTTTGCGGTACTCGCTATTTACGAGTTCAAAATTAATTTTCTTGAGTTACAGCCAGCAGAACTCAATAAATCGGATACTGTTACAATAGATAAATATCATAGTAGGATGTAGAATAGGTTTTAGAATGTGTGCTCTTTGCGGAACGTGATTGTGATTTTTAAATTTGTTATTCTTTGCGGTACTCGCTATTTACGAGTTCCGAATTTGTTTTCTTAAGGTAGAGATAGCAGAACTAAATAAATCGGATACTGTTACAATAGATAGATATCATAGTACGATGTAGAATAGGTTTTAGAACTTGTGCTCTTTGCGGAACGTGATTGTGATTTTTAAATTTGTTATTCTTTGCGGTACTCGCTATTTACGAGTTCAAAATTTGTTTTCTTGAGGTAGAGATAGCAGAACTCAATAAATCGTATTCTGTTACAATAGATATATATCATAGTAGGATGTAGAATAGGTTTTAGAATTTGTCCTCGTTCCGGAAGGTGACTGTGATTTTTCAATTATTTATACTTTGCGGTACTCGCTATTTACGAGATCAAAATTTATTTTCTTGGGTTACAGCCAGCAGAACTCAAAAAATCGGACACTGTTACAATAGATAGATATCATAGTAGGATGTAGAATAGGTTTTAGAACTTGTGCTCGTTCCGGAAGGTGATTGTGACTTTTCAATTATTTATACTTTGCAGTACTCTCTATTTACGAGTTCCGAATTTATTTTCTTGAGCTACAGCCAGCAGAACTCAATAAATCGTGTACTGTTACAATAGATATATATCATAGTAGGATGTAGAATAGGTTTTAGAATTTGTCCTCGTTCCGGAAGGTGACTGTGATTTTTCAATTATTTATACTTTGCGGTACTCGCTATTTACGAGTTCAAAATTAATTTTCTTGAGTTACAGCCAGCAGAACTCAATAAATCGTATACTGTTACAATAGATAGATATCATAGTAGGATGTAGAATAGGTTTTAGAATGTGTGCTCTTTGCGGAACGTGATTGTGATTTTTAAATTTGTTATTCTTTGCGGTACTCGCTATTTACGAGTTCCGAATTTATTTTCTTGAGATACAGCCAGCAGAACTAAATAAATCGTATACTGTTACAATATATATATATCATAGTAGGATGTAGAATAGGTTTTAGAATTTATCCTCGTTCCGGAAGGTGACTGTGATTTTTCAATTGTTTATACTTTGCGGTACTCGCTATTTACGAGTTCAAAATTTATTTTCTTGAGTTACAGCTAGGAGAATTAAATAAATCGTATACTGTTACAATAGATAGATATCATAGTAGGATGTAGAATAGGTTTTAGAATTTGTCCTCGCTCCGGAAGGTGACTGTGATTTTTCAATTATTTATACTTTGCGGTACTCGCTATTTACGAGTTCAAAATTTATTTTCTTGAGTTACAGCTAGGAGAATTAAATAAATCGTATACTGTTACAATAGATAAATATCATAGTAGGATGTAGAATAGGTTTTGGAATTTGTGCTCGTTCCGGAAGGTGATTGTGATTTTTAAATCTGTTATACTTAGCGGTACTCGCTATTTACGAGTTCGAAATTTATTTTCTTGAGTTACAGCCAGCAGAACTCAATAAATCGTATACTGTTACAATAGATAGATATCATAGTAGGATGTAGAATAGGTTTTAGAATGTGTGCTCTTTGCGGAACGTGATTGTGATTTTTAAATTTGTTATTCTTTGCGGTACTCGCTATTTACGAGTTCAAAATTTATTTTCTTGAGGTAGAGCTAGCAGAACTCAATAAATCGGATACTGTTACAATAGATAAATATCATAGTAGGATGTAGAATAGGTTTTAGAATGTGTGCTCTTTGCGGAACGTGATTGTGATTTTTAAATTTGTTATTCTTTGCGGTACTCGCTATTTACGAGTTCAAAATTTGTTTTCTTAAGGTAGAGCTAGCAGAACTCAATAAATCGGATACTGTTACAATAGATAGATATCATAGTACGATGTAGAATAGGTTTTAGAACTTGTGCTCTTTGCGGAACGTGATTGTGATTTTTAAATTTGTTATTCTTTGCGGTACTCGCTATTTACGAGTTCAAAATTTGTTTTCTTGAGGTAGAGATAGCAGAACTAAATAAATCGGATACTGTTACAATAGATAGATATCATAGTACGATGTAGAATAGGTTTTAGAACTTGTGCTCTTTGCGGAACGTGATTGTGATTTTTAAATTTGTTATACTTTGCGGTACTCGCTATTTACGAGTTCGGAATTTATTTTCTTGAGGTACAGCCAGCAGAACTCAATAAATCGTATACTGTTACAATAGATAGATATCATAGTAGGATGTAGAATAG
This sequence comes from Aelia acuminata, assembly GCA_911387785.2. NCBI lineage: Eukaryota > Metazoa > Arthropoda > Insecta > Hemiptera > Pentatomidae > Aelia > Aelia acuminata. The sequence goes on from OU426980.1 coordinate 83,256,466, forward strand.
TTTTTAGAATTTGTCCTCGTTCCGGAAGGTGACTGTGATTTTTCAATTATTTATACTTTGCGGTACTCGCTATTTACGAGATCAAAATTTATTTTCTTGGGTTACAGCCAGCAGGACTCAAAAAATCGGACACTGTTACAATAGATAGATATCATAGTAGGATGTAGAATAGGTTTTAGAACTTGTGCTCGTTCCGGAAGGTGATTGTGACTTTTCAATTATTTATACTTTGCAGTACTCTCTATTTACGAGTTCGAAATTTATTTTCTTGAGTTACAGCCAGCAGAACTCAATAAATCGTATACTGTTACAATAGATAGATATCATAGTAGGATGTAGAATAGGTTTTAGAATGTGTGCTCTTTGCGGAACGTGATTGTGATTTTTAAATTTGTTATTCTTTGCGGTACTCGCTATTTACGAGTTCAAAATTTATTTTCTTGAGGTAGAGCTAGCAGAACTCAATAAATCGGATACTGTTACAATAGATAAATATCATAGTAGGATGTAGAATAGGTTTTAGAATGTGTGCTCTTTGCGGAACGTGATTGTGATTTTTAAATTTGTTATTCTTTGCGGTACTCGCTATTTACGAGTTAAAAATTTGTTTTCTTGAGGTAGAGATATCAGAACTAAATAAATCGGATACTGTTACAATAGATAGATATCATAGTACGATGTAGAATAGGTTTTAGAACTTGTGCTCTTTGCGGAACGTGATTGTGATTTTTAAATTTGTTATACTTTGCGGTACTCGCTATTTACGAGTTCGGAATTTATTTCCTTGAGATACAGCCAGCAGAACTCAATAAATCGTATACTGTTACAATATATATATATCATAGTAGGATGTAGAATAGGTTTTAGAATTTCTCCTCGTTCCGGAAGGTGATTGTGACTTTTCAATTATTTATACTTTGCAGTACTCTCTATTTACGAGTTCCGAATTTATTTTCTTGAGCTACAGCCAGCAGAACTCAATAAATCGTGTACTGTTACAATAGATATATATCATCCTCGTTCCGGAAGGTGACTGTGATTTTTCAATTATTTATACTTTGCGGTACTCGCTATTTACGAGTTCAAAATTTATTTTCTTGAGTTACAGCTAGGAGAATTAAATAAATCGTATACTGTTACAATAGATAAATAACATAGTAGGATGTAGAATAGGTTTTGGAATTTGTGCTCGTTCCGGAAGGTGATTGTGATTTTTAAATCTGTTATACTTTGCGGTACTCGCTATTTACGAGTTCGAAATTTATTTTCTTGAGTTACAGCCAGCAGAACTCAATAAATCGTATACTGTTACAATAGATAGATATCATAGTAGGATGTAGAATAGGTTTTAGAATTTTTCCTCGTTCCGGAAGGTGACTGTGATTTTTCAATTATTTATACTTTGCGGTACTCGCTATTTACGAGATCAAAATTTATTTTCTTGGGTTACAGCCAGCAGAACTCAATAAATCGGATACTGTTACAATAGATAGATATCATAGTAGGATGTAGAATAGGTTTTAGAACTTGTACTCGTTCCGGAAGGTGATTGTGACTTTTCAATTATTTATACTTTGCAGTACTCTCTATTTACGAGTTCCGAATTTATTTCCTTGAGATACAGCCAGCAGAACTCAATAAATCGTATACTGTTACAATATATATATATCATAGTAGGATGTAGAATAGGTTTTAGAATTTGTCCTCGTTCCGGAAGGTGACTGTGATTTTTCAATTATTTATACTTTGCGGTACTCGCTATTTACGAGATCAAAATTTATTTTCTTGGGTTACAGCCAGCAGAACTAAATAAATCGTATACTGTTATAATATATATATATCATAGTAGGATGTAGAATAGGTTTTAGAATTTGTCCTCGTTCCGGAAGGTGACTGTGATTTTTCAATTATTTATACTTTGCGGTACTCGCTATTTACGAGTTCAAAATTTATTTTCTTGAGTTACAGCTAGGAGAATTAAATAAATCGTATACTGTTACAATAGATAGATATCATAGTAGGATGTAGAATAGGTTTTAGAATTTGTCCTCGTTCCGGAAGGTGACTGTGATTTTTCAATTATTTATACTTTGCGGTACTCGCTACTTACGAGTTCAAAATTTATTTTCTTGAGTTACAGCTAGGAGAAATAAATAAATCGTATACTGTTACAATAGATAAATATCATAGTAGGATGTAGAATAGGTTTTGGAATTTGTGCTCGTTCCGGAAGGTGATTGCGATTTTTAAATCTGTTATACTTTGCGGTACTCGCTATTTACGAGTTCGAAATTTATTTTCTTGAGTTACAGCCAGGAGAACTCAATAAATCGTATACTATTACAATAGATAGATATCATAGTAGGATGTAGAATAGGTTTTAGAATGTGTGCTCTTTGCGAAACGTGATTGTGATTTTTAAATTTGTTATTCTTTGCGGTACTCGCTATTTACGAGTTCAAAATTTATTTTCTTGAGGTAGAGCTAGCAGAACTCAATAAATCGGATACTGTTACAATAGATAAATATCATAGTAGGATGTAGAATAGGTTTTAGAATGTGTGCTCTTTGCGGAACGTGATTGTGATTTTTAAATTTGTTATTCTTTGCGGTACTCGCTATTTACGAGTTCAAAATTTGTTTTCTTGAGGTAGAGATAGCAGAACTAAATAAATCGGATACTGTTACAATAGATAGATATCATAGTACGATGTAGAATAGGTTTTAGAACTTGTGCTCGTTCCGGAAGGTGATTGTGACTTTTCAATTATTTATACTTTGCAGTACTCTCTATTTACGAGTTCCGAATTTATTTTCTTGAGTTACAGCCAGCAGAACTCAATAAATCGTATACTGTTACAATAGATAGATATCATAGTAGGATGTAGAATAGGTTTTAGAATTTGTGCTCGTTCCGCAAGGTGACTGTGATTTTTCAATTTGTTATTCTTTGCGGTACTCGCTATTTACGAGTTCAAAATTTATTTTCTTGAGGTAGAGCTAGCAGAACTCAATAAATCGGATACTGTTACAATAGATAAATATCATAGTAGGATGTAGAATAGGTTTTAGAATGTGTGCTCTTTGCGGAACGTGATTGTGATTTTTAAATTTGTTATTCTTTGCGGTACTCGCTATTTACGAGTTCAAAATTTATTTTCTTGAGGTAGAGCTAGCAGAACAAAATAAATCGGATACTGTTACAATATATATATATCATAGTAGGATGTAGAATAGGTTTTAGAATTTGTCCTCGTTCCGGAAGGTGACTGTGATTTTTCAATTATTTATACTTTGCGGTACTCGCTATTTACGAGATCAAAATTTATTTTCTTGGGTTACAGCCAGCAGAACTAAATAAATCGTATACTGTTATAATATATATATATCATAGTAGGATGTAGAATAGGTTTTAGAATTTGTCCTCGTTCCGGAAGGTGACTGTGATTTTTCAATTATTTATACTTTGCGGTACTCGCTATTTACGAGTTCAAAATTTATTTTCTTGAGTTACAGCTAGGAGAATTAAATAAATCGTATACTGTTACAATAGATAGATATCATAGTAGGATGTAGAATAGGTTTTAGAATTTGTCCTCGTTCCGGAAGGTGACTGTGATTTTTCAATTATTTATACTTTGCGGTACTCGCTACTTACGAGTTCAAAATTTATTTTCTTGAGTTACAGCTAGGAGAAATAAATAAATCGTATACTGTTACAATAGATAAATATCATAGTAGGATGTAGAATAGGTTTTGGAATTTGTGCTCGTTCCGGAAGGTGATTGCGATTTTTAAATCTGTTATACTTTGCGGTACTCGCTATTTACGAGTTCAAAATTTATTTTCTTGAGATACAGCCAGCAGAACTCAATAAATCGTATACTGTTACAATATATATATATCATAGTAGGATGTAGAATAGGTTTTAGAATTTGTCCTCGTTCCGGAAGGTGACTGTGATTTTTCAATTATTTATACTTTTCGGTACTCGCTATTTACGAGATCAAAATTTATTTTCTTGGGTTACAGCCAGCAGAACTAAATAAATCGTATACTGTTATAATATATATATATCATAGTAGGATGTAGAATAGGTTTTAGAATTTGTCCTCGTTCCGGAAGGTGACTGTGATTTTTCAATTATTTATACTTTGCGGTACTCGCTATTTACGAGTTCAAAATTTATTTTCTTGAGTTACAGCTAGGAGAATTAAATAAATCGTATACTGTTACAATAGATAGATATCATAGTAGGATGTAGAATAGGTTTTAGAATTTGTCCTCGTTCCGGAAGGTGACTGTGATTTTTCAATTATTTATACTTTGCGGTACTCGCTACTTACGAGTTCAAAATTTATTTTCTTGAGTTACAGCTAGGAGAAATAAATAAATCGTATACTGTTACAATAGATAAATATCATAGTAGGATGTAGAATAGGTTTTGGAATTTGTGCTCGTTCCGGAAGGTGATTGCGATTTTTAAATCTGTTATACTTTGCGGTACTCGCTATTTACGAGTTCGAAATTTATTTTCTTGAGTTACAGCCAGCAGAACTCAATAAATCGTATACTATTACAATAGATAGATATCATAGTAGGATGTAGAATAGGTTTTAGAATGTGTGCTCTTTGCGAAACGTGATTGTGATTTTTAAATTTGTTATTCTTTGCGGTACTCGCTATTTACGAGTTCAAAATTTATTTTCTTGAGGTAGAGCTAGCAGAACTCAATAAATCGGATACTGTTACAATAGATAAATATCATAGTAGGATGTAGAATAGGTTTTAGAATGTGTGCTCTTTGCGGAACGTGATTGTGATTTTTAAATTTGTTATTCTTTGCGGTACTCGCTATTTACGAGTTCAAAATTTGTTTTCTTGAGGTAGAGATAGCAGAACTAAATAAATCGGATACTGTTACAATAGATAGATATCATAGTACGATGTAGAATAGGTTTTAGAACTTGTGCTCGTTCCGGAAGGTGATTGTGACTTTTCAATTATTTATACTTTGCAGTACTCTCTATTTACGAGTTCCGAATTTATTTTCTTGAGTTACAGCCAGCAGAACTCAATAAATCATATACTGTTACAATAGATAGATATCATAGTACGATGTAGAATAGGTTGTAGAATTTGTCTTCGTTCCGGAAGGTGACTGTGATTTTTCAATTATTTATACTTTGCGGTAGTCGCTATTTACGAGATCAAAATTTATTTTCTTGGGTTACAGCCAGCAGAACTCAAATAATCGTATACTGTTACAATAGATAGATATCATAGTAGGATGTAGAATAGGTTTTAGAATTTGTGCTCGTTCTGGAAGGTGATTGTGATTTTTAAATTTGTTATACTTTGCGGTACTCGCTATTTACGAGTTCGGAATTTATTTTCTTGAGGTACAGCCAGCAGAACTCAATAAATCGTATACTGTTACAATAGATAGATATCATAGTAGGATGTAGAATAGGTTTTAGAATTTGTGCTCGTTCCGCAAGGTGACTGTGATTTTTCAATTTGTTATTCTTTGCGGTACTCGCTATTTACGAGTTCAAAATTTATTTTCTTGAGGTAGAGCTAGCAGAACTCAATAAATCGGATACTGTTACAGTAGATAAATATCATAGTAGGATGTAGAATAGGTTTTAGAATGTGTGCTCTTTGCGGAACGTGATTGTGATTTTTAAATTTGTTATTCTTTGCGGTACTCGCTATTTACGAGTTCAAAATTTATTTTCTTGAGGTAGAGCTAGCAGAACAAAATAAATCGGATACTGTTACAATATATATATATCATAGTAGGATGTAGAATAGGTTTTAGAATTTGTCCTCGTTCCGGAAGGTGACTGTGATTTTTCAATTATTTATACTTTGCGGTACTCGCTATTTACGAGATCAAAATTTATTTTCTTGGGTTACAGCCAGCAGAACTAAATAAATCGTATACTGTTACAATATATATATATCATAGTAGGATGTAGAATAGGTTTTAGAATTTGTCCTCGTTCCGGAAGGTGACTGTGATTTTTCAATTATTTATACTTTGCGGTACTCGCTATTTACGAGTTCAAAATTTATTTTCTTGAGTTACAGCTAGGAGAATTAAATAAATCGTATACTGTTACAATAGATAGATATCATAGTAGGATGTAGAATAGGTTTTAGAATTTGTCCTCGTTCCGGAAGGTGACTGTGATTTTTCAATTATTTATACTTTGCGGTACTCGCTACTTACGAGTTCAAAATTTATTTTCTTGAGTTACAGCTAGGAGAAATAAATAAATCGTATACTGTTACAATAGATAAATATCATAGTAGGATGTAGAATAGGTTTTGGAATTTGTGCTCGTTCCGGAAGGTGATTGCGATTTTTAAATCTGTTATACTTTGCGGTACTCGCTATTTACGAGTTCGAAATTTATTTTCTTGAGTTACAGCCAGCAGAACTCAATAAATCGTATACTATTACAATAGATAGATATCATAGTAGGATGTAGAATAGGTTTTAGAATGTGTGCTCTTTGCGGAACGTGATTGTGATTTTTAAATTTGTTATTCTTTGCGGTACTCGCTATTTACGAGTTCAAAATTTATTTTCTTGAGGTAGAGCTAGCAGAACTCAATAAATCGGATACTGTTACAATAGATAAATATCATAGTAGGATGTAGAATAGGTTTTAGAATGTGTGCTCTTTGCGGAACGTGATTGTGATTTTTAAATTTGTTATTCTTTGCGGTACTCGCTATTTACGAGTTCAAAATTTGTTTTCTTGAGGTAGAGATAGCAGAACTAAATAAATCGGATACTGTTACAATAGATAGATATCATAGTACGATGTAGAATAGGTTTTAGAACTTGTGCTCGTTCCGGAAGGTGATTGTGATTTTTCAATTATTTATACTTTGCGGTACTCGCTATTTACGAGATCAAAATTTATTTTCTTGGGTTACAGCCAGCAGAACTCAAAAAATCGGACACTGTTACAATAGATAGATATCATAGTAGGATGTAGAATAGGTTTTAGAACTTGTTCTCGTTCCGGAAGGTGATTGTGACTTTTCAATTATTTATACTTTGCAGTACTCTCTATTTACGAGTTCCGAATTTATTTTCTTGAGCTACAGCCAGCAGAACTCAATAAATCGTGTACTGTTACAATAGATATATATCATAGTAGGATGTAGAATAGGTTTTAGAATTTGTCCTCGTTCCGGAAGGTGATTGTGATTTTTAAATTTGTTATTCTTTGCGGTACTCGCTATTTACGAGTTCAAAATTTATTTTCTTGAGGTAGAGCTAGCAGAACTCAATAAATCGGATACTGTTACAATAGATAAATATCATAGTAGGATGTAGAATAGGTTTTAGAATGTGTGCTCTTTGCGGAACGTGATTGTGATTTTTAAATTTGTTATTCTTTGCGGTACTCGCTATTTACGAGTTCAAAATTTGTTTTCTTGAGGTAGAGATAGCAGAACTAAATAAATCGGATACTGTTACAATAGATAGATATCATAGTACGATGTAGAATAGGTTTTAGAACTTGTGCTCGTTCCGGAAGGTGATTGTGACTTTTCAATTATTTATACTTTGCAGTACTCTCTATTTACGAGTTCCGAATTTATTTTCTTGAGTTACAGCCAGCAGAACTCAATAAATCGTATACTGTTACAATAGATAGATATCATAGTACGATGTAGAATAGGTTGTAGAATTTGTCTTCGTTCCGGAAGGTGACTGTGATTTTTCAATTATTTATACTTTGCGGTAGTCGCTATTTACGAGATCAAAATTTATTTTCTTGGGTTACAGCCAGCAGAACTCAAGTAATCGTATACTGTTACAATAGATAGATATCATAGTAGGATGTAGAATAGGTTTTAGAATTTGTGCTCGTTCTGGAAAGTGATTGTGATTTTTAAATTTGTTATACTTTGCGGTACTCGCTATTTACGAGTTCGGAATTTATTTTCTTGAGGTACAGCCAGCAGAACTCAATAAATCGTATACTGTTACAATAGATAGATATCATAGTAGGATGTAGAATAGGTTTTAGAATTTGTGCTCGTTCCGCAAGGTGACTGTGATTTTTCAATTTGTTATTCTTTGCGGTACTCGCTATTTACGAGTTCAAAATTTATTTTCTTGAGGTAGAGCTAGCAGAACTCAATAAATCGGATACTGTTACAATAGATAAATATCATAGTAGGATGTAGAATAGGTTTTAGAATGTGTGCTCTTTGCGGAACGTGATTGTGATTTTTAAATTTGTTATTCTTTGCGGTACTCGCTATTTACGAGTTCAAAATTTATTTTCTTGAGGTAGAGCTAGCAGAACAAAATAAATCGGATACTGTTACAATAGATAGATATCATAGTAGGATGTAGAATAGGTTTTAGAACTTGTGCTCGTTCCGGAAGGTGATTGTGACTTTTCAATTATTTATACTTTGAAGTACTCTCTATTTACGAGTTCCGAATTTATTTTCTTGAGTTACAGCCAGCAGAACTCAATAAATCGTATACTGTTACAATAGATATATATCATAGTAGGATGTAGAATAGGTTTTAGAATTTGTCCTCGTTCCGGAAGGTAACTGTGATTTTTCAACTATTTATACTTTGCGGTACTCGCTATTTACGAGATCAAAATTTATTTTCTTGGGTTACAGCCAGCAGAACTCAATAAATCGTATACTGTTACAATAGATAGATATAATAGTAGGATGTAGAATAGGATTTAGAATGTGTGCTCTTTGCGGAACGTGATTGTGATTTTTAAATTTGTTATTCTTTGCGGTACTCGCTATTTACGAGTTCAAAATTTATTTTCTTGAGGTAGAGCTAGCAGAACTCAATAAATCGGATACTGTTACAATAGATAGATATCATAGTAGGATGTAGAATAGGTTTTAGAACTTGTACTCGTTCCGGAAGGTGATTGTGACTTTTCAATTATTTATACTTTGCAGTACTCTCTATTTACGAGTTTCGAATTTATTTCCTTGAGATACAGCCAGCAGAACTCAATAAATCGTATACTATTACAATATATATATATCATAGTAGGATGTAGAATAGGTTTTAGAATTTGTCCTCGTTCCGGAAGGTGACTGTGATTTTTCAATTATTTATACTTTGCGGTACTCGCTATTTACGAGATCAAAATTTATTTTCTTGGGTTACAGCCAGCAGAACTCAAAAAATCGGACACTGTTACAATAGATAGATATCATAGTAGGATGTAGAATAGGTTTTAGAACTTGTGCTCGTTCCGGAAGGTGATTGTGACTTTTCAATTATTTATACTTTGCAGTACTCTCTATTTACGAGTTCCGAATTTATTTTCTTGAGCTACAGCCAGCAGAACTCAATAAATCGTGTACTGTTACAATAGATATATATCATAGTAGGATGTAGAATAGGTTTTAGAATTTGTCCTCGTTCCGGAAGGTGACTGTGATTTTTCAATTATTTATACTTTGCGGTACTCGCTATTTACGAGTTCAAAATTTATTTTCTTGAGTTACAGCCAGCAGAACTCAATAAATCGTATACTGTTACAATAGATAGATATCATAGTAGGATGTAGAATAGGTTTTAGAATGTGTGCTCTTTGCGGAACGTGATTGTGATTTTTAAATTTGTTATTCTTTGCGGTACTCGCTATTTACGAGTTCCGAATTTATTTTCTTGAGATACAGCCAGCAGAACTAAATAAATCGTATACTGTTACAATATATATATATCATAGTAGGATGTAGAATAGGTTTTAGAATTTGTCCTCGTTCCGGAAGGTGACTGTGATTTTTCAATTATTTATACTTTGCGGTACTCGCTATTTACGAGTTCAAAATTTATTTTCTTGAGTTACAGCTAGGAGAATTAAATAAATCGTATACTGTTACAATAGATAGATATCATAGTAGGATGTAGAATAGGTTTTAGAATTTGTCCTCGTTCCGGAAGGTGACTGTGATTTTTCAATTATTTATACTTTGCGGTACTCGCTATTTACGAGTTCAAAATTTATTTTCTTGAGTTACAGCTAGGAGAATTAAATAAATCGTATACTGTTACAATAGGTAAATATCATAGTAGGATGTAGAATAGGTTTTGGAATTTGTGCTCGTTCCGGAAGGTGATTGTGATTTTTAAATTTGTTATACTTTGCGGTACTCGCTATTTACGAGTTCGAAATTTATTTTCTTGAGGTACAGCCAGCAGAACTCAATAAATCGTATACTGTTACAATAGATAGATATCATAGTAGGATGTAGAATAGGTTTTAGAATTTGTGCTCGTTCCGGAAGGTGACTGTGATTTTCCATTTTTTATACTTTGCGGTACCCGCTATTTACGAGTTCAAAATTTATTTTCTTGAGTTACAGCAAGCAGAATTAAATAAATCGTATACTGTTACAATAGGTAAATATCATAGTAGGATGTAGAATAGGTTTTGGAATTTGTGCTCGTTCCGGAAGGTGATTGTGATTTTTAAATTTGTTATACTTTGCGGTACTCGCTATTTACGAGTTCGAAGTTTATTTTCTTGAGGTACAGCCAGCAGAACTCAATAAATCGTATACTGTTACACTAGATAGATATCATAGTAGGATGTAGAATAGGTTTTAGAATGTGTGCTCTTTGCGGAACGTGATTGTGATTTTTAAATTTGTTATTCTTTGCGGTACTCGCTATTTACGAGATCAAAATTTATTTTCTTGGGTTACAGCCAGCAGAACTCAATAAATTGGACACTGTTACAATAGATAGATATCATAGTAGGATGTAGAATAGGTTTTAGAACTTGTGCTCGTTCCGGAAGGTAATTGTGACTTTTCAATTTTTTATACTTTGCAGTACTCGCTATTTACGAGTTCGGAATTTATTTTCTTGAGGTACAGCCAGCAGAACTCAATAAATCGTATACTGTTACAATAGATAGATATCATAGTAGGATGTAAAATAGGTTTTAGAATTTGTGCTCGTTCCGGAAGGTGACTGTGATTTTTCTATTATTTATACTTTGCGGTACTCGCTATTTACGAGTTCGAAATTTATTTTCTTGAGTTACAGCCAGCAGAACTCAATAAATCGTATACTGTTACAATAGATAGATATCATAGTAGGATGTAGAATAGGTTTTAGAATGTGTGCTCTTTGCGGAACGTGATTGTGATTTTTAAATTTGTTATTCTTTGCGGTACTCGCTATTTACGAGTTCAAAATTTATTTTCTTGAGGTAGAGCTAGCAGAACTAAATAAATCGGATACTGTTACAATAGATAGATATCATAGTAGGATGTAGAATAGGTTTTAGAACTTGTGCTCGTTCCGGAAGGTGACTGTGATTTTTCAATTATTTATACTTTGCGGTACTCGCTATTTACGAGATCAAAATTTATTTTCTTGGGTTACAGCCAGCAGAACTCAATAAATCGTATACTGTTACAATAGATAGATATCATAGTAGGATGTAGAATAGGTTTTAGAATTTGTGCTCGTTCTGGAAGGTGATTGTGATTTTTAAATTTCTTATACTTTGCGGTACTCGCTATTTACGAGTGCGAAATTTATTTTCTTGAGTTACAGCAGGCAGAACTCAATAAATCGTATACTGTTACAATAGATATATATCATAGTAGGATGTTGAATAGGTTTTAGAATTTGTCCTCGTTCCGGAAGGTGACTGTGATTTTTCAATTATTTATACTTTGCGGTACTCGCTATTTACGAGTTCAAAATTTATTTTCTTGAGTTACAGCTAGTAGAATTAAATAAATCGTATACTGTTACAATAGATAAATATCATAGTAGGATGTAGAATAGGTTTTGGAATTTGTGCTCGTTCCGGAAGGTGGTTGTGATTTTTAAATTTGTTACACTTTGCGGTACTCGCTATTTACGAGTTCGAAATTTATTTTCTTGAGGTACAGCCAGCAGAACTCAATAAATCGTATACTGTTACAATAGATAGATATCATAGTAGAATGTAGAATAGGTTTTAGAATTTGTGCTCGTTCCGGAAGGTGACTGTGATTTTTCAATTATTTATACTTTGCAGTACTCTCTATTTACGAGTTCAGAATTTATTTTCTTGAGTTACAGCCAGCAGAACTCAATAAATCGTATACTGTTACAATAGATATATGTCATAGTAGGATGCAGAATAGGTTTTAGAATTTGTGTTCTTTCCGGAAGGTGACTGTGATTTTTCAATTATTTATACTTTGCGGTACTCGCTATTTACGAGTTCAAAATTTCTTTTCTTGAGTTACAGTCAGCAGAACTCAATAAATCGTATACTGTTACAATAGATAAATATCATAGTAGTATGTAGAATAGGTTTTAGAATTTGTGCTCTTTCCGGAAGGTGACTGTGATTTTTCAATTATTTATACTTTGCGGTACTCGCTATTTACGAGTTCAAATTTTTTTTTCTTGAGTTACAGCCATCAGAACTCAATAAATCGTATACTGTTGGATTAGATAAATGTCATAGTAGTATGTAGAATAGGTTTTAGAATTTGTGCTCGTTCCGGAAGGCGACTGTGATTTTTCAATTATTTATACTTTGCGGTACTCGCTATTTACGAATTCAAAATTTATTTTCTTGAGTTATAGCCTGCAGAACTCAATAAATCGCATACTGTTACAATAGATAGATATCATAGTAGGATGTAGAATAGGTTTTAGAATTTTTGCTCATTGCGGAACGTGATTGTGATTTTTAAATTTGTTATTCTTTGTGGTACCCAGTAATCTGAGTATAAAAATTATTATAAAACATATTAAAATACAAGTATGAATCGTACACTATTATGTTTGCTCTATATCACACCTTTAGAATAAATAGTTTTTGGAATTTTTGCAGGTTCCGAATAGAGATGTTTTTTGAGGAGGCTTTGCCAGGCTCACATAAATAATCAAAGAAAAGAGACCAGTCCAAATGATAAAGAAGAAATAAAAAAGATTGAGAGCAAAATTTCCCTGAAAGATTTTAAAATCAGAGTGAATGACCAAATATTATCATATTGTCGCGTTAAACACTTGTTTGCAAGGGAAAAGAAATTGCTTTTTTGAAGAGCATTCATAGAAATAAGTTGAAAATAAAACGCATATTATTATAAAATAGTTACTTTGTGCAAATAAAAGAGTTTTAAACAAGATAAGCAAACTTTATTTTATTAAACACCTAATCCAGTGACCTCCTTAACTTGGCAATGTACCATATATGGTACCATACCAATAAACTTTTATGTATTCACAAACCGACACAAAAAAAAAAAAAAAAAAACCGACACCAATCTGTTTAGTGTCACTTGATAATACTGAAAAAGCCATTGAGAATTTTCATTTGAATAATTTATTTTATACCATTATCTCAGTAGAACCTTAACACCGAAACAATGATATACGCACTTGTGCCAACTGCCAAAGATATGATCATACAAAAAAATATTGTCGATTGGAACCGACGTGTGTTAAATGTAAAGATAGACATCATTTCTCAAAATTTCAAAATTTACTGACAAACCGTACTGTGTAAATTGTAATAGAGCACATGCAGCTAGCTAGCATTCTAACCACAATCACAAAAATTATCATTGATTCCATAAGACCATTTTTTTTCACAAATAATCATTTAAGTCCCCTCGTTACCTACTTCTTCACAAGTAGGCCTTAATGCAAACAATAGGCTATCTACTGCTATAATACCTTACCATCCCATAACAATATACATGTTTACTATTCTATTTCTAAATCTATTTTTAACCGACTTCGAACGAAAGAGGAGGTTACTCTATTCGATAGGTATGTGACTTTTTTTTTTTTTGCTTTTTTTTTTTTTTCTATGTATGTTCACCGTTTACGCAGAGATGGATGGACCAATTGGAACGAAACCTTTTGCATCTTGTAGAGTATTTTCCCAAGGTGGTCCCATTGAAACCTTCTTTGGGTTCTTAATTTATTTAAGAAGTTATCGGGAAATAACATTAAATTAATTATTTAATTATCGCTCAAAATGTTTACTTATTGGAAAAACATATGGCATATGTAACATAAGGTATGCTCTAACAAGTTATTAAAACTAATTGATAACTAACAAATCTCAATATTGTTTTACTGCTGGATGCATCAATTGGGAAAACCAACCAATCAAATTCAGAATCAAAAGAGTAGGAGGAGAACATGAGCAGTCTGTTAGTTATCGATGTGTTTTAAGTGCTTGTTGGAACAACCCTATACATAACCTTAACCAATATTTCAAAAATAGATTTAAATATGATATATAATATCGCAGTCGTTTACTGTAGCGATAATAGCATAAGTATTAGATAGATATATATATTCACCGATAACAGTAAACCTTAATTTAGATCTAATCGACGGTTGGACACCATAATCATAAGACCAAAAAATTCGTGGAATTCCAAGAAAGGCTGAGTATTGATAATCGTTTTAAAGCAGAATTTAAGACTTCAAGTTCCTGAAAGATCGTTTAGATTTAAAATCGTAGCTATTATTGATTTAAATTAGATTTTGATTTCTATCTTTTACTGACGATGCACATTAAAAATGAATACAATAATTCCTGGAAAAGCTTATTTTCAGTTTACTTAACAAAGGATTCAGATACCTCGGTCTTCTTCCGGATACACACTCGGTCACTGTTAAATATCTTGTCGGAGATCTTGTGTCGATTCTTCATGGGTGACACTTCTGTTATGTTATCCGGATTACTATTATCGGTTTTTAATTTTGTTTCTACAACTATTGAGGCTTTTGCTGATGTCCATCCATCAATAAAAAATACCAAGTAAAACTTGATAACTCCCCGAAAACAACGTCATTGCATGAAAGTCCCCTCAGCGAAAATTTGGCAGTCATTAAAATGATGGATAAAAATGATGATAAATGCTACGCCATTAGAATTGAAGCAACAGTGTTTAGCAATTTACTTTCTGAATAATGTTTTATTACGAAGGATATAATTCTTAGTACTTATAAATTTATATAATAATGAATAAATAAATTTAGTCAAAAATTCATCGAAGGGAATTACGAACATAATTGACTCAAACTTTTGAATTAAATCAGTAGGCTAATATCGAGAATAATAATATCCTTCGTAATAATAAATTAACCATAAAATGAGTCCCAAACTCTGTTGCTTCTATCCTAGCGGGGCAGTCTTTTTGCTATCGATCAATTTTATGGCTGCCCCTTTTTTGCTGGGACTTCTATCCAATGATGTTGTTTAATCTACTTTTCCAACGATCGGTTTAAATAAATCAATATTAACGGTCCCTACCGGGAGCCGTTAATATAATATCGCCATAGTTTTCAGAAGGATATTCAAGCAATCATAATTCCAAAATTACTTTCCAATTTATTATAGGTCATATTACCATCCTCATCGATTCTCCATTAACGATATCTTGTCTAAAACCGGCCAAAATCTCGATTGTTAAGTGACGTATCTACTTCATCTTGGAATGGCCGGATTTATGTATTTATGTATATTTAACTCAACACATCTCGGAACACTGATGATGTATGTAAATGACAAGTAGTGACGACAATATTTAGCAAAGGATAAATATTGTCATTGTGGAAAAACACTTTGTGTGTTCCCTTCCCAATGGAACATTGATCTTCTTAAAAAAAAATCCATTTATAATCATAAAACGTAGTGTGTTGAAACTTGTATAATAGACCGCTTTCCCACTTTTCTGTGTGTATTCATAAAATTGAAAAGGTGACTGTTTATATAATTATTGTATTATATAAAGGCCTGGGAAAGACAAACCTGGTAGAGCGTAAAAAGATTTTGAATTTTTTTTTAAACCAACGTACGGTTTTCTACATTTGTTATCTTCTCCAACTAAAAAGTGTGAAATAAAACACATTTTATAAAAAATATTAAACCGACTTCGAAACCTAGAAACCAGTAAAAATAAATTCACTGAAAAGTATGAAATAATTACCTTCTGATTTTTATGAATACACACCAATTTTGAAAATGGTATAAAAAGTGGAAAAATGCAATAAGACGAATAATTTTATTTTGATTTGTACAAATACACACTAATTGTTAATAAAAATTATTAAATTAAAATATTAAATACTATGTTCAATACAACACAATCTTTTCGAAGGCGGCGCAAAATTTAAAATTTTTAACACTAGACATTATGAAAATCATCTAAATGGATCTTCTCTTCCCATCTATTGATTTCAATGCCCACTAATGGAATTATATCAGTAACATGTTATTTCTATTTTGTGCCGCCTCCGAAAAGATTTTGTTGTATTGAAATACTATGTTCAATAATAATTCAATAATTCCATTAGTGGGCATTGAAATCAATAGATGGGAAGAGAAGATCCATTTAGATGATTTTCATAATGTCTAGTGTTAAAAATTTTAAATTTTGCGCCGCCTTCGAAAAGATTGTGTTGTATTGAACATAGTATTTAATATTTTAATTTAATAATTTTTATTAACAATTAGTGTGTATTTGTACAAATCAAAATAAAATTATTCGTCTTATTGCATTTTTCCACTTTTTATACCATTTTCAAAATTGGTGTGTATTCATAAAAATCAGAAGGTAATTATTTCATACTTTTCAGTGAATTTATTTTTACTGGTTCCTAGGTTTCGAAGTCGGTTTAATATTTTTTATAAAATGTGTTTTTATAAATCTATTTTTATAGATTTATTCTATTTTATAAATTTACTATAAAACGTAATTTTAAAATTTTATTCTTATCATATGCCTCCTGAATTAAGAAAATTAAAACTTTTAAACTGGAATGCCAACGGTGTTTCTTCACAAAAGAGTGAATTCAGATATTTTCTTGAATAAAACTCCTTTGACGTAATATGTGTTTCTGAAACACATTTTTCAGCAAATACCAAATTTAATATGGTATTTTAATAAAAGCCTTCTTTTATAGTATCTGCATTCCTGGTCCAAACATTGTTGTTTTGGGTGATAATTAGTTTGGGTGACCTGCTTTGTGTACATTAGTCCAGTTTCTAATAAGTTATCGTACATTATCTTCTTAAAGTTATCTTACAAGAGGTTCACATCCTCTGAATAGAAATAGATTTTTTCTGAGCACGAAATTTTATCAGAGAACCGGCATACTTTTTCCTCATTTCAATCTGTATATTTTGTGACTAAATAATTCGTTTTCCAGGGTTTTTTATGAGTTGGAGGCTTATTCGCGTCCATATATTGTATGGAGGTAACGCAAGCCATGTGATCCAAAGTATCTGATATATTAATAATTTCCATATCCAAAAATAGGTCCAGCAGGTTTTCATTTATCCAAACCAAGGCTATTATAGATCTTCCTTTGGTTGTGATGAAAGAAAATTTACCTGGTCTGTCCCATATACTCCGGACATTGCAAAGAATCATTCCCAGGGATTCCAAAGCTTCCACTAGAAGCTTGCCTCGCCTGTTTACCTGGTTGTGGTAGGATAATCTTTTGCTATAAATACAAGTAACCTCTAAAAGCTCCTTATCTAGATCATTAAGCTCACCTACATGCCCATTGAAGTCACTATTTAGAACAACGCAGCTATGAGGATAATTTGATTTAAGTCGTGTGATTACTCCATGAAGCTCATCTAAGCAGGAGCTAATATCACTGTTTGGTGACAGGTAGATATTTCCTATTATTAATGTTGTATTAGCCAATTGTACTTTCGATTCGATACAATGATTCGTGTTCGTTCAATGTACGTTTCGCCCTTAGTATATCATATCTTATTAAAACTGACGAAAATTTAAGAATCACTAAGTCTTTGTTTTTTAATAATCTTATATCTACTATATCATATTTTCTTACATCTAACTTTAAGAACCTTATACCTTGTCCTTCGATCCTATCTCTCGAATCGTTCCTTTCAAGTCCGCTGCAGTACAGAACTCTCCAATTATTATCCAATTCAGGCCGGCGTCCCTCAAGGCAGCGTCCTGGGTCCCGTTCTCTACATCCTCTATACCGCCGATATCCCTACGAACCCCAACACCTTTCTTGCAACCTTTGCCGATGATATCGCCATCCTTTCATCCCATCCGAATCCTGAAACAGCATCCCTGAACCTCCAAAGTCACCTCTCCTTGATTGAGCACTGGTGCAGCAACTGGCGCATCAAAATAAACGAATCAAAATGTAATCATATCACCTTCACCCTTCGACGTAGATCCTGTCCTCCAATCCTCTTCAACTCAATACCACTCCCTGTCTCAGACACAGTCCGGTATCTGGGATTCCTTTTAGACAAAAGACTAACATGGAACCCACATACAAGACTCAAAAGACAAGAACTGAACCGACGATTTGGACAATTATATAGACTATTAAACAAAACATCCCATCTTTCAACCGACAACAAATTATTAATTTACAAGACAATATTGAAATCCATCTGGACCTATGGCATCGAACTCTGGGGAACGGCAAAACCTTCGAACATCAAACGCATCCAGTCATTCCAGTCCAAAGTCCTTCGAACCATAGTCAATGCCCCATATTACGTCACAAACAAAACCCTACATCACGACCTCAACATTCCATTTGTCCTGGACCTTATCCCATCCAAATTCTCTAAATTTCATCAGAACCTTTCTTATCATCCTAATCCTTCAGCCCAATCCCTATCATCCCTACAATCCTCCCAGAAGGCTGAAACGGCAGTGGCCAAGAGAACACTTGTAACTTGCTTTTGGAATCCTGGCAATGGCCAGCTTCTCCACTCAAGTCCTGCCTGCTTGTAGCTGAGTGCTCTCACCTAGTCACCACTGGTTTTAATCACAGTGACGAGGCTGGGAGAGAAGCACTGGGATCTCCCAGGGTCTTGTTTTGCCTTCCTTAGTGGGAGGCAGAGCGGGACTCGGAGCTTCCCTGGCTGAATGTATATATTGTAAATAGGTTTTAATGTAGACTGTATCATTTTTGTGACTGTTATTTGTTATTATTTTCTTATTTATTTTTCTTTTTTCTTTTCTTCTTCTTTTTTCGAGGCTTACATTTTATTTATTATTATTAGGTTTATTTTTTATTTTTTTTTTTTTTTTTATGTACATTTGTATATAGTTATTGTGTGAAAGATTTACCTTACAGCACTAATATAAATGCCCTTGACTGTGGCAGAATGTATTATTTCTTTCAATAATAAAAAATAAAAATAAAATAAAAATCTTTAAGAAGGCAAATATATTCATTAAAGTCGATACGGCTACGTGATTATTACGTGCTTCTAATCCAGTGTCAACAATATTTAGCCCCTTTTGACGATTTTGACACTGCTTAACTTATGAAATCTCTTTGATATTTTCTACCTCTGTAATGATTTCAGTTCGAAGATTATCAACTTTAGCTTTTATTGGGGGGATAGCTGTTACCATACTAAGAATTTGGTTGATTTTGTCTTCCATTTTATATTAACACATTATGAGCGGGGCAGGTACTAGTACCCGTTCCGCACATTGTCACTTAAAAGAGGGACAGGTATATTAGTACCAGACTGAGGCTTCTTGGTTTAAAATTACATTTTTTTTCTTATTAGCATGCTTTTTAAACTGTGAACCTTCTATCCCATTTTTTCAGTTGACTCGGCCTTATTTTCGGGAGAGGATTCCTCACTTCTTGGTCTTTTAGTCCCATCTATTTTTTCTCTATTTATTAATTCTTCTAATGTGTAAAGCGTGCCGTCGATAAATAATTTGTACCCGTTGCGAGGATTGCCACTTAAAAGCGGGACAGGTATTAGTACCCGTTTAAAATAAGTAATTTTAAGTGACACAATGGAAGAATAATGTTTTATCAAATATACTTATCAGTGTATTTTTATAAATATACTAACTTTATTTATAAAAACTTTATTAATAGTCTAATATTGTCCTGTATATACATAGCATTATATTTTTGAAATGCTTATTGTATTGTTTTGTGTATAATTTTTTCATAAGAAACTCGTATTTTTATAAAACAAGTGAGGCCTGCAGAATCTCACGAATTTCTGAAATATATTTGTCGGTTTCAAATAATACTTTATTAAAGTCTTCAAACCCTTATCATTTTTGTAAATATTTAAAACAGTATTTTTCTGAAATATCATTTTAAATGATTACTACAATATTTATCAAATATAAAAATATAAATAAATGTATATAAAATATAGTTGCAAATAAGACCCATTACCAAATTTAGCAAAAATCTAACCATTACTTTTACGTCTATCAAGTTTATTTTCACACGCATATATTTTCTTAGCTGGCAAATAGGCCCGCTACGCAGCACTGCCCTATATCCTAAGCTAGCCGCTCATAATGTGTTAATATGAATAAAAGAAAATCAGTGTTGGTTATGAAGTAAATAACGTATTGATGCTTAGTGTTTACCCGTTAAGTAGCTAGTTGCTAGTAAGTTATACACGAAGGCTTTGCTGCGCTAGATAAATAATGGGCGGAGCTTCCCCATCCCCTGGCTGGCCTAGGCTAGATCCACCAAATAGTATAATTTATCTTACCTTAATTAAAGGCTTTATTCCAGGCAAATACTAAAGAAACTTATTGAGTGTCTTCTATAATTTAAACACTATAAACCTATAGTCGTACAGTTTCAATCGTTAAAAGTCCGGATATCCACATATACTGATTTAAAATTCACAGAGGCGATCCTCAACGTGTCTGTAGTATGATTTTGAGGGTACTGGGACACATTTTTGCGCGCCCGTCTGCTCCGTAAGTACCATGTGCACCATTCCTATCTATACTTTAGATTTTAGTCACGTGACCACGCCTCTTGTTGGGTTTTACTATAGCTTAACCACCTAATTTAAATGACCTTCAGCATTTTAATCCCCCCCTTCCCTAGGTGAAGGGTTAGGTACCTATAGAATATTGTTATCTCGCCATATTTTAGCTTTTCTCTTGCTTATCCCCCCCTACCTAGTAATTAGGAACTTGTCCACCATTTTGTTTTTCCTTATCCTGTTTTGTTTTTGGAAAGCGCGACCTCACTCTTTCTCATTCTGTTAAGTGCTGCGCTAGAGTGAACATCGACTAGTCTCCTTAACAGCTTTTGTAAAAAATCGTTTCTTATATTTATTTTTGTGAAGTTAAATTATTTTTTTCTTATTGTTATTTTTTTCACTTTATTATATTCATTTCCTTTTTTTTTTTCCAGGGTAGATTCATATTGTACATTAGCGGTGGATTTTTTTTTTGTTTTTTTACAAATAATTTATAATTTTTCTTTTCTTTGTTTTAATATCTTCGAAAGTTATTTGATTTTAATCTTTTCATTTGTTTTTTATTACTACTTTTTAGTATATTGAATTAATTATTTCGTGAGTTTAAAAATATTTTTTTAATCATGGAATGCAAATTTTGTGCAAAAGTATTTAGTCGAGAACCTGACGGTAGTGGTAGGCATTTAGCCAAATGTCAGGCACGTGAGCAACAGCGTAAATGCTCAAATTGCGGTGAAAAGTATATATAAAAAAAGACGCTCATTGCCCATATCCGTCGCTGCGGTTATGAAATATCCACCATGGCAAAGAGGGCCCGTATCGATGCTGCTAGGGGGCATCTCTATGAGGTGAAAAATTCACATGGGGTATCCTGAAAACGACTTTCTTTCTTCCATCCACTGAAAGCACAGATGCAATAGAATTCCTGAATTCCCAGACAGAGATAATACATAGCTTGCTTAAAGATTATATGGAAGAAACTATTTCCCCTGTGAAATACAATTTGGTCTTGGAGGCAACTTTCGAAAATATTGTGGGTGGATCTTGTGATAGAGCATTTAAAACAAAGAACATAATATTATATGAAGACTCGTCCATTTTTGGATAGTTTGAACTCCAGCTACAACAAGATAAAAACTGAGATGGAGGAATCTTCTTTGAAGGGAAGCGGTTGGACTCTTAAAAACATTGACGGCGTCCTACTCCGAATTAACCGGTTTAAGCCGATAGGAGGATCTAGTTTTATCCCTTTGCCCTCACTTATAGCTAACAAAAAAGCAGTAATTAATGTAAATAACAACGATGACCGCTTTTTTATGTATTCCGCACTATCTCCCCTTGTGGAAATACACCCAGAACGAGTGAGCAAATACAAAAATCTTGTCCATGGCTATGACTTTAGCTGTATATCCTTCCCCACCCCTCTCCACGAGGTGAAAAAATTTGAACAACGTAACAATATAAGTATTAATGTTTTTGCTCTTGGAGAGAAAGAGGAAGTTTATCCCCTAAAAGTCGTTAGGCAGGAGAAGGACGACCATAGAGACTTACTTTTATTGACAACGGATGATAGTCGTATTCACTATACTTATATAACAGATTTTAATAGGCTCGTATTCGCTCAAATTAATAAACATAAAAGGAAGGTTCACGTTTGTAAGCGATGCTTCCAGCAATTAAGATCAAATAGAGAAGGTGTTAGCGAATAGGTAAAAGAACAGATGGAATATTGAGGAGAGAATAGGCCAACGCGAATCCTATTGCCTGAACCTAGTGAGGACGGGAGACCACCAACGGTATCATTTACCAGAGTACAGAATCAGATGAAGATTCCTATCGTCACCTATGCAGATTTTGAATGTGTGTTAAAGAAAATAGATAATAGCAATACCAAATATTCGAATATAACTGCCTACCAACGCCACCTCCCTATGAGCTTCTGTACCTACATTAAGGTTGCAGAAGACATTCCTCATCACAGCCTACCCCCTGACTTCCCTAAGGAGCCCTACATTTATACAGTCGAGGATGCAGCAGAGGAATTCACTAAATACATAAAGTCTGTAGCTGAAAAGGTTTCAAACGTGTACTCGATGAAACAGCCTATGCTACCCCTTACACCATCTCAACAAGAAGAATTTTAAAAATCCAAGCATTGCTATCTTTGCTCCAAGCCTTTTGTTTCCTCTAACAAAAAAGTGGCAGACCATGACCACATCACTGATCTTTATCGTGGTGCAGCTTACTCGCAGTGTAATATTCTATACCGGACTCCCCGATTTCTCCCTGTCTTTGGCAATGGACTTTTGGCTGTGAGGAGGTGTTTTCAAAGAGAGCGAGAAAATGAAAGAAAGGCTGAACGTAAGGATGAATGGGTGAGAGTGCGGAAGGAGTATAAAAGGATGGTACGGAAGGCGAAGGATGATAGTTGGAAGGAGTTAGTGAGAAGTGAAATGGACAGGTTCCCTTGGAATATGGTATATAAGTTGTCTGTGAGGAAGGTAAGACCGGAGAGAGTGATGGGAATGTTTGTGAAAAAGAGGGTGTAATTGATTGGGATGAGTCAGCGAGAAAGTTGTTGGATGGATTGGTGTTGAATGATAGTGTGGATGATGAGGATGAAATGCAGATGAGAGTGAGAAGAGAAAATGAAGGGTACAAACCGGAATTCGGAGTGAGATGGCGTGTGAATGAAAATGAGGTGAGAGAAGCGGTGTGGATGTCGGCAAATGGGAAGGCCCCTGGATGGGAAGGCATGGCTGTTAAAATGCTGAAAGAGGGATGGAAGATTATGGAAAACGTGTTGACGAGAATGTATGGTATGTGTGTGCAATATAGAGTGTTCCTAATAGATGGAAGTGGGGACGGGTGTGTGTGTTGCTGAAAGACGAGGACAAGGACCCGAACGAGATAAAGTCTTATAGACCGGTTTGCCTGTTGCCAGTTATGGGGAAGGTATTTGAGAGAATGATTGTAAGTTGGATTGGCTGTTCTATGGATGCATGAGTGAGGTTAAAAAAATGATTGATGTGTGTGAGGAAAAGCTTATGGTGGGTGTGTTCTTGGATGTTTCTGGTGCGTTTGATCGTGTGTGGTGGAGGAGTGTGCTGAGAAGACTGAGAGAGTATGGCGTATGCAAAGGGATGTATGAGTTGATGGGTGATTATCTGAATGGAAGGAATGTGGAATTGAGAATAGGGGCGGGTGTTGTGCGAAAGAAAGTGAACCGAGGGTGTCCACAAGGGTCTGTCTTGGGGCCACAGTTATGGAAGTTGTTGTTTGATGAATGTGTGAGAAGGGTGAATGAAATGTGCGTTGGATGTCGGATGATTGCTTTTGCGGATGATGGTGTGGTATTGGTGAAAGGGAAATCTAGAAAGCAATTGGAAGAGAGAATGAGTGAAATGATGAATGTTCTGATAAAATAAAATGAGGTTGAGTGTGGAAAAAACAGTGTGTATGATGTTGAAAGGGAGATTGGCGGGAAGAGGACCGCATGTGAGAATGGGTGAGAATGTTTTGAAATGTGTGAAGGAAGTTAGGTACCTGGGTGTGTTGTGGGAGGAAAGATGGAATGTGAGGAGACATGTGGGGAAAGAGCAGGCAAAATATTCAATGGCGCGATTGGTATGATGAATGTTACGCTGAGTGCTAGAAGGGAAGTATGGTGGTTACTATATATGCGAGTCTTTGAGTCTATTGTGTGTTATGCTGCGGGTGCATGGGGTATGTGTATGAATGGGTACCTTAGGAGGAGGTTGGAGGCAGGACAGAGGAGAGCCCTGCTGAGATTGACGAGAGCCTACCGGACGGTATCTAATGATGCGTTGAAGGTGCTGGCGGGGGTTTGGCCGCTTGATCTAGAGGTGGAGCGCAGATGGGCGATGTACCTCCTAAGGAAGAATGGCAGGGTCGAATGGAAGGGTAGAGTGATAGTGGGATCGAAAATGAGAGCGGAACTGAAGGATGTATGTTTGACTGAGTGGCAGAAGAGATGGGATGAATCTGGGAAAGGGAGATGGACGCATGAATGGTTACCGGATGTGAGAGAGAGAATGAAGATGGAGTGGTTGCAGATGGACAGGAGGGTAGTGCAAGTGTTGAGCGGTCATGGTTGTTTTAAAGGTAAGCTGTTTGGATTCGGGCTGGTCGAGAATGGGTGGTGTGAATGTGAGGAGGAAGAGGAAGAGAGTGTAAGGCATGTGTTAATGGAATGTTCGAGATTTGAGTTTGAAAGGAAGATATTGGAGGATAGAGTGAATGCATTGGGAATGGAAGAGAATATGAGAGTATGGTTGAGCGAGAGTGTGTATCAGGACTTTGTGGAATTTGCGAGAAGAGTGATTGAAAGGTTGGAAGAAAATGACAGGAGAGTAAGGTTGAATGTGGGAAATGAGTGAGAGATTAAGTGAGTATGAATGGAATTGATTGAATGATTGAGCTGCACAGCCAGGGAGGGGTCACCTTCTGCATCATCGGAAATCGGAGAGCGGTTGCTGCCAGGGTATGTTGTGTGAGTGAGTATATATAAATTTTTTTTCCTCCTACTCCCGGGGGCCCTGGGGGTCCGGCGGTGCGCTTGAGCGTGCACAGCCGCGTTTTGGCTCCGGGACTGTGGGGATGTGGACTTTTCCTGTGTCATTAGGATATTGTTAAGCTAGAAGGCTGGCGCCCGGGTTTTTATCCACATCCCCTAGAAGACCCGTGCCGGGCGGTAAGACCAGCCTCAGTGTGTGCTTGGTCGTGCCGTCGGGCTCTTGGGTGTGCCCCGAGAGTGGGATGGATCTGGCGTAGGAGAGTGGCAATCCCATCGCCCGGCCTTCGGGTCGCAACTAGCCACTGGCACGGGACCAGTCCTCCTCAATTCATGGTGGTAAGCCCCCCCATCATGCTTTGAGTAGGAGAACCGTAGGACAGGAAACTCCGGGAGAAGCCTACGGGCTGGCACGGCTCCCTCCTTTGCCACCACCAGCTTCAAACCCTGTCTTTCTCCACAATCTGAGTGGTTACGACTCTCATTTCAGTAGTTCGAAAGTTGGGTTATGATAAAAGTCGTATGAACATCATACCCAACAGTGAAGAAAAATATATTTCCTTTAGTAAACGGGTAGGACCGCTAACGGTTAGATTTGTGGATACATTTAGTTTCGGCAGAGCTAAATTCTTCTTCTCTAACATGGGAAAATATTCCCGAAGATGGTCCATTCGGCTACATTGTTGAAGCGGACATTGAGCACCCCGAAGAGTTACATGATGTTCACAATGATTTTCCTCTATTTCCAGAAAATAGGGTCCCTCCCAAAGGTACTAATAAGAAATTATTAGCTCCTTTGTACATCGAGCGCTACGGTTCAGGCAGTCCCGTTGGCTAAGTTCATATATCGAGCTCAACACCCGAATGAGGCAGCAATCGACTAACGATTTCGACAAAGATTTTTTCAAACTTATGAATAACGCCGTATTTGGAAAATTTATGGATGATGTAAGAAAACGTATAAAAATAGAACTGGTTACTGACGATAAGAGATTACAAAAACTCATTGCCAAACCCACTTTTAAGGACAGAACAATATATAGTGAAACTTTAGTAGCTGTACATCTCGACTATGAACAGATCACAATGAACAAACATATTTATGTAGGAATGGCCATTCTCGATCTGTCCAAAGTCAGGATGTATGAGTTCCACTATAACAAAATATTAAAAAAGGACGGACCTGACAAACTGAAATTACTGTATACCGACACAGACAGTTTCATTTATGAAATAAAAACTGACGACTTTTACATGGACCTGACCATTATGTTGGACGAATTTGACACATCCGATTATCTCAAAACACACCCTTGCCACAGCAATTGAAACAAAAATGTGTTGGGGAAATTCAAGGATGAAACTAACGGCGAACCCATCTCTGAATTTGCGGGCCTCCGAGCCAAAATGTATGCTTTACGGGTTCGGGGACAAGAAATGAAAAGAGCAAAAAGGATAAAGAGGGCAGCCGTTGAGAAAAAAATAACTTTTGATGATTATGTAACTGCCTTGTTTGATAAAAAAGAATTTGTAACATCGTTCCGAACGATATTATCGAAAGAGCATAAAATATTTTCTGTCGAACAGTAAAAAGTTTCGCTTTCGCCGTACGACGACAAACGCCATCTCGTAGATCCTGTGTATACTCTTGCTCATGGACATTATTCCATACAGGATGTATAGATGAGTTGTGGGAATTAATTTCTCCTTCTGAAAGCTTTCTCCCAAAACTGACCATTTTAAAAGACTAAAATTTTCATATAAAGTAGTTTTTTTATATTACAAGTTAGTTTTTATTTTTTATTAACACATATAGAAAAAAGAATATTTCATTTAAAATATTGCAATGTTTATTATTCAAAGCGCCTTTCTGAATCTACACTACGAAAAACATTATAAAGTGAAAAAAATTGATTATTCGTTTCAAAATGTTAATTTTTAGAAGGACCTTTTTTTTCTTTTTTTGACATATTATTGTTGTAAAGAATTTGTGCAATGGTCACTGGCGAGGTATTAGTTTACCCGTAAACCGATTATGTGTGTATGTGTATGGTCACTGGCGAGGAATTGATTTACCCGTAAACCAATTATGTGTGTATGAGTATGGTCACTAGCGAGGTATTAGTCTACCCATAAACCAAAGTGCGTTGAAAAAAATAAATATTAACAACAGTATTATATCAACTGACCTTCCCGATGCACTCAACCTTGACGCTGTAGGAAGGCTTATTTCTAAATAATATTTTTAGAATAAAAACTAAGATGAGTGCAATCAATCATCCCAGAGCCTTATTACTTTTATTTCTTTCTTTAGTGATATACAACTGTTATTATTCAAGTAAATAACGTATAGACTGAAGCGATAAGTATAGTATTATTTCTTACTTCTTCGTTCTGGTATTCTTCTTTTAATTTCATATTTCTGTTGTCATTTTATAAGATTTAAACATGTAATTTCTTTCTTTGTTACTTCTTCATTCCGGTATTTTTTTTTAAATTTTATCTTTTTTAATATAACTATACCAATTTTCGTTTAGATTCTTATGTATTTTCTTTATTATATTTTACATTATATTATTATATTTTATATTTACAACTTTTATAAAAAATTTAACAACGTTTATTACAAATTTCATGACAATTTCTTTCTTTCTTACTTCTTCATTCCATTATTTTTTTTAAATTTCATATCACATTTCTGTACAAATTATAACGCATTTTCTACATTTTTACACATTAGACATATAATTTCTTTATTTCTTACTTCTTCTTCTTACCGTTATGTTTCTTTTAATTTCGTTTTTTTCCAGTCATTTTGTTAGATTTTAACAATTTTCTTGCAAATTCTTATGCATCTTCTACATTTATTACAAATTTTATAACAAATAAACATATAATATCTTTATTTCTTACTTCTTCGATCCAATATTTTTCTTGGTTTTCATATCTTTTGTTATACTTTTATAAGATTTTAACAAATTTCTAGCAAATTCTTATGCATCTTCTACATTTATTACAAATTTTATAACAAAAAAACATATAATTTCTTTATTTCTCACTTCTTCGATCCAATATTTTTCTAGGTTTTCATATCTTTTCTTATAATTTTATAAGATTTTAACAATTTCCTTGCAAATTCTTATGCAGAATACAGAAGGCTGATAGAAAGAAAACAGTCACCTTATCCTCCGTTGTGCCTGATGTGTGTGTGTGTGTGTGTGTGTGTGTGTGTGTGAACATTTACGGATTTCATTGAAATGAGGGTGCATTATTATGTTTCCGAATACGGAGATTTCAAAAATATCATAATTTTTTTAATTCTACGAGAGAGGGGGGTGCTCGCTTATAAAAAAATTTAACATTTACGGATTTCATTGAAATGAGGGTGCATTATTATGTTTCCGGATACGGAGATTTCAAAAATATTATAATTTTTTATCTCTACGTGAGAGGGGGGGGGGGGGAGCGGCGCTGGCTGATAAAAAAATTTAACATTTACGGATTTCATTGAAATGAGGGTGCATTATTATGTTTCCGGATACGGAGATATCAAAAATATTATAATTTTTTATTTCTACGTGAGGGGGGGCGCTCGCTTATAAAAAAGTTTAACATTTACGGTTTTCATTGAAATGAGGGTGCATTATTATGTTTCCGGATACCGAGATTTCAAAAATATTATAATTTTTTTAATTCTACGAGAGAGGGGGGGGGGAGCGGCGCTGGCTTATAAAAAATTTAACATTTACGGATTTCATTGAAATGGGGGTGCATTCTTATGTTTCTTGATACGAAGATTTCAAAAATATTTGAATTTTTTTAAATCTACGTGAGGGGGGGACGCTCGCTTATAAAAAAAATTAACATTTACGGATTTCATTGAAATGAGGGTGCATTATTATGTTTCCGGATACGGAGATTTTAAAAATATTCTGATTTTTATTTCTACGTGAGGGGTGGCGCTCGCTTATAAAAAAGTTTAACATTTACGGATTTCATCGAAATGAGGGTGCATTATTATGTTTCCGGATATGGAGATTTCAAAAATATTATAATTTTTTATTTCTACGTGAGAGGGGTGCTCGCTTATAAACAAATTTAACATTTACGGATTTCATTGATATGATGGTGCATTATTATGTTTCCGGATACGGAGATTTCAAAAATATTATAATTTTTTTTATTTCTACCTAAGGGGGGCGCGCTCGCTTTACAAATAATTTAAAATTTACGGATTTCATTTAAATAATAATAATAATAATAATAATAATAATGCTTTATTATTGTAAAAAAAGAAAATACAAAATTTCATTCAAGCATTTACGGCTTGGGACGTACCCGTCAGCCGGAGTGATGTTGACATAGCAAGAGAAAAATAAAATAAAATAAAAATAGAACCTTAATTGCAAAATTAATTTCACTAGTTATAAAAAATAACAGAATATAGTATTTACAACAGAAAAATGCCTATACAAAAAACAAATTAATATTTTCTTTTTAATATTACAGAAAATAATGTTTAAAAGAAAAAAAAAATAAGTGAAATAGTAAAAGATGGTATGAAGCTAAAACTGAAAAAAAATAAGAGAAAAAAAAAAAAAAGAATACGAGATAAAACGAAGGTAGGTATACAATGACTAAATATAATTTGTCAATAATTAAAGTTAAACATAATAAAGAAATACTTGTTATGAAAATAATGCATACCTTCAGTAATTAAACTCTTGCACTAAGTTAAACCTATAGAGCCATGCAGAACGAGCCATAGATATCAGATCTCTACTAGTATTGGAGTTCAGCAAATCACGGAGAGATTGCTCAGTTAGGGAACGTACTCCCAGGTAGCGCAAACGAAACTCAGAGAGAGTCGGACACACGGCCAAAAAGTGAACTATGTCCTCCCTAACATTTAAATTACACAAGGAACATCTTTCTGCGTCTCTATCCCTTTCCATCCATGGCGTGAAATTCAAATATAACAATTCACCCCTCATCTTGAAAAGCCAGCGCATGTCTTTCAAACCTAAAGGGGAAGGGCTCTGACCATCAAATGAAAATAGTTTTAAACTTGTATCCAACTTTTTATAAAGCAAAAACCGATTGGAGGCTCCAAGCCTACTCATGGACTCCTCCCGGTGCACCTGACTGACTCTATCCAACAACACCGTGAACTGGGTCCTCCAAAGAGATTTGTCATCCTCGTTGAAGTCACAAGAGTATTTAGTTGCTAAATTAATCCAGTTTCGAAACCAATGCGTTTTTTCTCGAATAATTTTAATGGCAGTTAACTTCGAAAGCCTGTGAGACGGAAGATCCAAAACTTTTAAACAGTAGTTAAAATGCAGTCTCAAAGTAAAAACAAGAAGTAAGTCGACATCCGTTTCGATATAGAGCATATAGTCTGGGGTAGGTGAAGGGAGAGAGTACAACTTCTTAATAAAGAAGGATTTCATTTAAATGAGGGTGCATTATTATGTTTCCGGATACGGAGATTTCAAAACTATTATAATTTTTTATTTAGACGAAAGGAGGGGGGCGCTTGCTTATAAAAAAATTAACATTTACGGATTTCATTGAAATGAGGGTGCATTATTATGTTTCCGGATACGGTGATTTAAAAAATATTATAATTTTTTTAATTCTACGTAAGGGGGGGAGGCGCTGACTTATAAAAAAAGGTAACATTTACGGATTTTATTGAAATGAGGGTGCATTATTATGTTTCCGGATACGGAGATTTCAAAAATATTATAATTTTTTATTTCTACGTGAGAGGGGTGCTCGCTTATAAAAAATTTAACATTTACGGACTTCATTGAAATGAGGGTGCATTATTATGTTTTCGGATTCGGAGATTTCATAAATATTATAATTTTATATTTAGACGTAAGGAGGGGGGCGCTTGCATATAAAAAATTTAACATTTACGGAGTTCATTGAAATGAGGGTGCATTATTATTTTTCCGGATACGGAGATTTCAAAAATATTATAATTTTTTTATTTCTACCTGAGGGAGGGGACGTTTGCATATAAAGAATTTGCCTATTTCAGTGATATGATGGTGCAATATTATGTTTCCGGATACGGTGATTTCAAAAATATTATAATTTTTTTATTCTACGTGAGGGAGGGCGCTCGCTTATAAAAAAGTTTAACATTTGCCGAGTTCATTGAAATGAGGGTGCATTATTATGTTTCCGGATACGGAGATTTCAAAAATATTATATTTTTTTTATTTCTACCTGAGGGAGGGGACGTTTGCATATAAAGAATTTGCCTATTTCAGTGATATGATGGTGGATTATTATGTTTCCGGATACGGTGATTTCAAAAATATTATAATTTTTTTATTCTACGTGAGGGAGGGCGCTCGCTTATAAAAAAGTTTAACATTTACCGAGTTCATTGAAATGAGGGTGCATTATTATGTTTCCGGATACGGAGATTTCAAAAATATTATAATTTTTTTAAATCTACGTGAGGGGGGGGGGCGTTCGCTTATAAAAAAGTTTAACATTTACGGATTTCATTGAAATGAGGGTGCATTATTATGTTACCGGTTACGGAGATTTCAAAAATATTATAAATTTTTTAATTGTAGGTAAGGGGTGTGGCGCTCGCAAATAAAAAAATTTAACATTTACGGATTTCATTGA
Organism: Aelia acuminata; assembly: GCA_911387785.2. Taxonomy (NCBI): domain Eukaryota; kingdom Metazoa; phylum Arthropoda; class Insecta; order Hemiptera; family Pentatomidae; genus Aelia; species Aelia acuminata. The sequence continues at coordinate 83,288,446 of OU426980.1, forward strand.
AATGGGGGTGCATTCTTATGTTTCTTGATACGGAGATTTTAAAAATATTCTGATTTTTTATTTCTACGTGAGGGAGGGGGCTCGCTAATAAAAAAGTTTAAAATTTACGGATTTCATTTTTATGAGGGTGCATTATTATGTTTCCGGAAACGGAGATTTCAAAAATATTATAATTTTTTATTTCTACCTAGGGGAGGGGGCGTTCGCATATAAAAAAATTTTAAATTTACGGATTTCTTTGATATGAGAGTGCATTATTATGTTCTCGGATACGGAGATTCCAAAAATATTATAAATTTTTTAATTCTAGGTAAGGGGTGTGGCGCTCGCTTATAAAAAAATTTAACATTTACGGATTTCATTGAAATGAAATGAAATGAAATGAAATGAAATGAAATGAAATGAAAAATAATTTTATTATCCTGGGACTGATGTCCCTTTAGAATAAATTTTACATCCATAACATAGAGATCTAGCCAGTGTGGCCATATGTGAATGATATTAAATATTTACAAATATAGTTTACAAATAATATTTACAGAAAGAAAAAATAAATAAAATAAGACAGAAACTAAAAATAAATAAGATAAGACAGAAGCAAAAAATAAATAAAATAAGACAGAAACAAAAGTGCATTCCTTCATGAAAATAATCTTTAAGACAACGGAATGTAATAAAACGGCCTGAGTACAACGATAAGATATTTTCTAATAGAAATCATGCTAAAAAGAGTTGCTTCCAAAGCTCTATTATGTCCCTTCAGTGATCAGTAGTTGGTTTGGGAGCTGAATAGGAAATCGAAGAGGAGGGATTTGAAAGTGGATGCAGATGGAGCGTGTCGGATATTAGAGGGGATAGTGTTCCAGAGGGATACGGCTTGCATTATGAAGGATTTTTCATAAGTTTCAGTTCGATGAGGAGGAGGGTAGAGATCGGAGGTACGGGACCTGGTTGGGCGGGATTGAATGGAAGATTTGAATTGCAGATTCTGTAGGATGTAGGAGGGTTGTTGGGCTCTGATGGCCTGGTATAAGAAGGAAGCCAGTATGTACCGACGACGGTAGGAGGGGTAGAGCCACTTTAACTCGGCGTAATACTGGGTTATATGCGTATCTCTTGGGATCCCAAAGACAAAACGTATTGTGCAATTCATTAGGCGTTTAAGTTTGGCTTCGAGTTCCCCGGACAGTCCGCCGTACACCATACAGCCGTAGTCAAAGTGGGGAAAGATGAGAGAAGAGACTAGGAGTTGGCGGGTTTTGAATGGAAGAAGATATTGTAGACGGTTGAACTGTTTTAGGGTAGAGACAGTACGACGGGAAATTTGTGAGATGTGGGGTTTCCATGAGAGGGATTGATCAAAGGTAACGCCTAGGTTTTTAACGGAATTGTGGAATAAGATAGAGGTGTTGTTCAGCACTAGGTTTGGAGCAAGAGGGGTTGATTTGAGGAGAGAGGGAGATCCAATCAGGATGGCTTTCGTCTTCTCGGCGTTTAAGGTGAGGTTGTTGAGGTTTGCCCAAGCGCAAATTCCGTCGATATCTTCCTGGAGTTTTTGGATGGCACCTGGGGAATCAGCGGGGTCAAAGGAGAGGTAAATCTGGACGTCATCGGCATACATATGGTATTGACAGTGGTGGATGGAGGATGGAAGGTCATTAATATAGATAGAAAATAGGGTGGGGGATAAAGAGGAACCCTGAGGTACACCTTTAGACAATGGCAGAGGCTTTGACGGGGGTTTGTCAGGGACTGCCACAAATTGGGAGCGACTGGTGAGGAAAGATTGGAACCATAGGAGGGCATTATGAGACATGTGAAAGTTTTTGAGTTTATTTAAAAGGATGTTGTGGTCCACTGAGTCAAAGGCTTTGCTGAAGTCGAGGAGAATAAGGATGGTGAGTTTCTTTTGGTCTATTGCAGTGTGGAGATCTTGGGAAATTTTAATGAGGGCGGATTGCGTGGAATGGTTAGGTCTGAAACCAGACTGAAGATGGTTCAGAAGGTTGTTTTGCTCTAGGTAACTGGATAACTGGGATTGAACTAAACGTTCCAAGGGTTTGGATAAGTTGGATAACAGAGAGATGGGACGGAAATCATTCTGGATTGGAGGTTTTTTTCAATGGGCGTACAAGAGCGGTTTTCCAGGTACTGGGAAAAGAGGCAGTTTGCAGGGAAAAGTTGTAGATATGATAAAGGATGGGGAGAATAAAAGGTAATGAGGCTTTAATCAATTTAACTGGGATGTTATCTGGTCCAAAATCATTTGTTTGAGACTTACGGATGGATTTGAGCAAGTCGTCAGGGGTAATATGGGTGAAATAAAAGTTGTTGGGGTTAAATGAGGAAGGAATAAGAATCGGTGATGGTGTTTGGAGAGGATGGGAGGTGTTGGAGACAAAGTGGGAGTTGAGTGCATCGGCTGAGATAGGAATTGATTGGTTTTGCGTGGGTTTACCTAAGGATAGTTTACGGAGAATTGCCCATTTTGTTTTGGAGTCGGGGGCACTGGATAAGGATTGCTGGAAGTAGTCGGATTTGGCGCGGCGTATTAAGGATTGGGTGCTATTTCTGAGGAGCTTGAAGGTGGTATAGTCTTCGGGAAGTCTGGTACGTTTAAATCTTCGTCTGGCTGCGTCTCTTCGTTTCATGCAATTCCTTAGCATAGGTGTCAGCCAGGGTGCTGGAGGATGCTTATATGTCTTGGACTTGAGAGGAGCGTGACGGTCAAGGATAGTTTGAAGTTGAGTGCTAAGGATTTCTACCATGGAGTCAATTGAGTTTGAGGTGTATATAGGGTCCCAATGGATCATTTCAAAATCGGGTGCTAGGATTGCAGATGATAAGGAATCTAGGTTTCGAAAGGAGACAGTTCTGGGGGAAAAAAGTGGTATAGGAAGATCATAGGATATTTGTATGAGGTCGTGGGAAGACAGGAAAGGAACCGGGTGCTGTGATGAGGCAAGGAGTTTTTTAGGTGAATCTAGAACATAAAGGTCAAGCCAAGTGCTGGAATACTGGGTGTGATGGGTCGGGCGGTAAGGGACTATAAAGAGATTAAGGGAGTAGAGGAGGTTTGATAGATAGACTTGGTCGGGAGAAGGTATCAGGAGATTGGTGTTAAGGTCTCCGGAGAGAATAATGTTGGAATATGAAGGGATCAGGTTGTAAAGGATGGACTCAAATGTTTCATCAAACGGTGCTTTCGGAGGCCGGTAGATGACACCGAAGAGTAACGGATGTGTGGAGGTGGATATTTCAGCGAACAGATATTCAATGTGAGAGGAAAGGGAAGTGGGGGAAAGAAGGAGAATTTTGGACTTAAGGCTATCGTGGACATAGAGACCTACTCCGCCTCCAGTCCTATCCACTCTATCGTGACGGAGCAGGGTGTAGTTAGGGAGGCTAACTTGAGGGGACAGGATGGTGGGTTTCAGCCATGTTTCGGAGATTGCAATTAAATGGTAAAAGTTGTGGAGGAAAAAATCTTGAAATTCATCAATATGGGCGAGAAGAGACTGGGCGTTAACATGACAGGTTAGAAGGACATTGGTCATAAGGGTTGGAAGACTGAAATATAACAGAGGAAGGGGTTAAATGGCGGGGTATTATTGGATTGATCTGAGGCATACTGGATCACTGAAGATGGATATAACATCCCTGGATGTATAGAAAGATTATTTAGATAGAGAGCATGATAAGTAGCTGTAAAAAAATTACTAATAAATACAGTTAGAGCTGGGCAAGCTGAAACTACAGTGTACGCTTGAGTTCTGGTAAGAGTTAAATAAGTAATAGATAAAATAAAATGAATAGATAAATAAAAGTTATGATAACTAAAAGAAAAGATAAAAAGAAAAGAAAAAAGGAAAGAACTGGATAGAGCTGCCTGGGTGTGAAGGGCCGAGATCAGAGAACCAACGCTGTGGAGTCAAGCGAAAACGTCAAGGTCAGTAGGTGTGTTGATAATGACCACGGGCTGACCGTCACTTCGCCGACATTTCACCCGGCCGCCATTAAACCAAACGTACTTTATTTTGCCTGCCGCTTTCCTTTGGCGCGCCAGCCAGTATAGGTGTCTATTAAAAGTGGTCATTGCTTCGCCAAGGAATATCTTGTGGGCGTCATTTTCCTGCCAGCCCAAATGTCTGGTAGAAAAGTCTCTTATCACCTTGCGCTTTTGAATCAGATCATCTCTTAGAGATTGGCGAGTGAATCTCGCCACCAGTGGCCCGGGTGTGTCATCCTGCCTCGTCCTTACCCTCTCCACGTAATCGACGTCCTCCACCTTCAGGTTCAGCCCCAGGGCTGTACTAACATTCATCAGAAGGCCCATTGACGTTTCTCCCGGTCTAACTGGTATTCCCCTTATCTCGACAGTCCTGGCTAGGTGCTGTTGATCGGATCTGTTCAGTTTTGATTCCAGCTCAGAAATACGGGACTTAAGGGTGTTATTTTCCAGAACTAGGCCGTCTATCTTTGAGTTCTGGGCCTCTAGGAGCGACTCAATAGTTTTCAGGTGCTCCGAGTTTTAGAATGTAATAGTGGCCTGAGTTTCCATTGAAAGTTTTAATTGACTTAATTCCGCTGCATTTGCGTCCACCGAACTTTTCAGGCCTTTGACCTCTGCTGTCAATTCGTTTATTGCGGTGATCAGCATCTGCGATGCGGAATCTACAGTCTGTTGCGAGCCCGTGCTTCTATCGCTGGGTGAGCTGTTCTTTTCAGTCTTCTCACATTTTTGGCAACGCCATTGTTTCCTTTCCCTTTTCAAGGCTTCTATCTCTTTGTCTTCTATATTTAGACATTTTCCATGGAAAATTGCTAGGCAAGTCGCTGTGGAGCAAATCATTGTTTTTTTGTCCTCCCTGGACACCGTCTGTTTGCATAATGGGCAGTTAACCATTTTTATTTATTTTTATACTGTGCAAAAAGATCGCAAAAATAAATTTGTAGAGAGCGAACGTACTCCCACTAAGACTTAGGAAGCACTGAAGAGCAACTGATAGTGGGGATTGAAGCTGGCAGAACTGCGCATGCGCTCCCTTCTCCTACACAACAGCTGATAATGTTCACTAACCTTTTAAGTCAATTAAAATATCGGCAGTTTTCCTCTCTTATTACTTCACAAAGTGTCAGTTGAGCACACTTTCAGCACCTCAGGATCAACTCTAAAGTTTTAGAGATTACACCGATGTATAATTCAGAACAAGATAATCACTGTGAGACACAATAATTGAATGTCAATAAGAGCTTATAACAAACAACCTTTCAGTACCGCGGAATAGACCACAAATGGGGGTGCATTCTTATGTTTCTTGATACGGAGATTTCAAAAATATTAGAATTTTTTAAAATCTACGTAAGGGGGGGACGCTCGCTTATAAACAAAATTAACATTTACGGATTTCATTCAAATGAGGGTGCATTATTATGTTTCCGGATACGGAGATTTTTAAAATATTATGATTTTTTATTTCTACGTGAGGGGGGCGCTCGCTTATAAAAAAGTTTAACATTTACGGATTTCATTGAAATGAGGGTGCATTATTATGTTTCCGGATACCGAGATTTCAAAAATATTATAATTTTTTAATTCTACGAGAGAGGGGAGGGGGGGAGCGGCGCTGGCTTATAAAAAAGTTTAACATTTACGGATTTCATTGAAATGAGGGTGCATTCTTATGTTTCCGGATACGGAGATTTCAAAAATATTAGAATTTATTAAATCTACGTAAGGGGGGGACGCTCAATTATAAAAAAAATTAACATTTACGGATTTCATTGAAATGAGGGTGCATTATTATGTTTCGGGATACGGAGATAATAAAGATATTATAATTTTTTTATTTCTACCTAACGGAGGGTGCGTTCGCATATAAAAAAATTTAACATTTACGGATTTCATTGATATGAGGGTGAATTATTATGTTCTCAGATACGGAGATTCCAAAAATATTATAATTTTTTTTATTCTACGTGAGGGGGGCTCTCGCTTATAAAAAAGTTTAACATTTACGGATTTCATTGAAATGAGGGTGCATTATTATGTGTCCGAATACGGAGATTTCAAAAATATCATATTTTTTTTAATTCTACGAGAGAGAGGGGTGCTCGCTTATAAAAAAATTAAGTTTTACGGATTTCATTGAAATGAGGGTGCATTATTATGTTTCCGGATACGGAGATTTCAAAAATATTATAATTTTTTTACTTCTACCTGAGGGAGGGGACGTTTGCATATAAAGAATTTGCCTATTTCAGTGATATGATGGTGCATTCTTATGTTTCTTGATACGAAGATTTCAAAAATATTTGAATTTTTTTAAATCTACGTGAGGGGGGGACGCTCGCTTATAAAAAAAATTAACATTTACGGATTTCATTGAAATGAGGGTGCATTATTATGTTTCCGGATACGGAGATTTTAAAAATATTCTGATTTTTATTTCTACGTGAGGGGTGGCGCTCGCTTATAAAAAAGTTTAACATTTACGGATTTCATCGAAATGAGGGTGCATTATTATGTTTCCGGATACGGAGATTTCAAAAATATTATAATTTTTTATTTCTACGTGAGAGGGGTGCTCGCTTATAAACAAATTTAACATTTACGGATTTCATTGATATGATGGTGCATTATTATGTTTCCGGATACGGAGATTTCAAAAATATTATAATTTTTTTTATTTCTACCTCAGGGGGGCGCGCTCGCTTTACAAATAATTTAAAATTTACGGATTTCATTTAAATGAGGGTGCATTATTATGTTTCCGGATACGGAGATTTCAAAACTATTATAATTTTTTATTTAGACGAAAGGAGGGGGGCGCTTGCTTATAAAAAAATTAACATTTACGGATTTCATTGAAATGAGGGTGCATTATTATGTTTCCGGATACGGTGATTTAAAAAATATTATAATTTTTTCAATTCTACGTAAGAAGGGGGAGGCGCTGACTTATAAAAAAAGGTAACATTTACGGATTTAATTGAAATGAGGGTGCATTATTATGTTTCCGGATACGGAGATTTAAAAAATATTATGATTTTTTTTATTTCTACGTGAGAGGGGGGGTGGCGCTCGCTTATAAAAAAAATTAAACATTTACGGATTTCATTGAAATGAGGGTACATTATTATGTTTCTGGTAACGGAGATTTCAAAACTATTATAATTTTTTTATTTCTACCTATGGGGGGCGCACTCGCTTTACAAATAATTTAAAATTTACGGATTTCATTTAAATGAGGGTGCATTATTATGTTTCCGGATACGGAGATAATTAAAAATATTTTAATTTTTTTAATTCTACGTAAGGGGGGCGCTCGCTTATAAAAAAGTTTAACATTTACGGATTTCATTGAAATGAGGGTGCATTATTATGTTTCCGGATACCGAGATTTCAAAAATATTATAATTTTATATTTAGACGAAAGGAGGGGGGCGCTCGCTTATAAAAAATTTAACGTTTACGGATTTTATAGAAATGAGGATGCATTATTATGTTTCCGGAAACGGAGATTTCAAAAATATTATAATTTTTTTCATTTCTACCTAAAGGAGGGGGCGTTCGCTTATAAACAAATTTAACATTTACGGATTTCATTGAAATGAGGGTGCATTATTATGTTTCCGGATACGGAGATTTCAAAAATATTATAATTTTTTTTATTCTACGTAAGGGAGGGCGCTCGCTTATAAAAAAGTTTAACATTTACCGAGCTCATTGAAATGAGGGTGCATCATTATGTTCTCGGATACGGAGATTCCAAAAATATTATATTTTTTTTAATTCTACGAGAGAGGGGGGACGCTCGCTTATAAAAAAAAATTAACATTTACGGATTTCATTGAAATGAGGGTGCATTATTATGTTTCCGGATACGGAGATTTTAAAAATATTATGATTTTTTATTTCTACGTGAGGGGGGGGGCGCTCCCTTGTAAAAAAGTTTAACATTTACGGTTTTCATTGAAATCAGGGTGCATTATTATGTTTCCGGATACCGAGATTTCAAAAATATTATAATTTTTTTAATTCTACGAGAGAGGGGGGACGCTCGCTTATAAAAAAAAATTAACATTTACGGATTTCATTGAAATGAGGGTGCATTATTATGTTTCCGGATACGGAGATTTCAAAAATATTATAATTTTTTTCATTTCTACCTAAAGGAGGGGGCGTTCGCTTATAAACAAATTTAACATTTACGGATTTCATTGAAATGAGGGTGCATTATTATGTTTCCGGATACGGAGATTTCAAAAATATTATAATTTTTTTTATTCTACGTAAGGGAGGGCGCTCGCTTATAAAAAATTTAATATTTACGGAGTTCATTGAAATGAGGGTGCATTATTATTTTTCCGGATACGGAGATTTCAAAAATATTAAATTTTTTTTATTTCTACGTGAGGGAGGGCGCTCGCTTATAAAAAAGTTTAACATTTACCGAGCTCATTGAAATGAGGGTGCATCATTATGTTCTCGGATACGGAGATTCCAAAAATATTATATTTTTTTTAATTCTACGAGAGAGGGGGGACGCTCGCTTATAAAAAAAAATTAACATTTACGGATTTCATTGAAATGAGGGTGCATTATTATGTTTCCGGATACGGAGATTTTAAAAATATTATGATTTTTTATTTCTACGTGAGGGGGGGGCGCTCCCTTGTAAAAAAGTTTAACATTTACGGTTTTCATTGAAATCAGGGTGCATTATTATGTTTCCGGATACCGAGATTTCAAAAATATTATAATTTTTTTAATTCTACGAGAGAGGGGGGGGGAGCGGCGCTGGCTTATAAAAAAATTTAACATTTACGGATTTCATTGAAATGGGGGTGCATTCTTATGTTTCTTGATACGAAGATTTCAAAAATATTTGAATTTTTTAAAATCTACGTGAGGGGGGGACGCTCGCTTATAAAAAAAAATTAACATTTACGGATTTCATTTAAATGAGGGTGCATTATTATGTTTCCGGATACGGAGATTTTAAAAATATTATGATTTTTTATTTCTACGTGAGGGGTGGCGCTCGCTTATAAAAAAGTTTAACATTTACGGATTTCATCGAAATGAGGGTGCATTATTATGTTTCCGGATACGGAGATTTCAAAAATATTATAATTTTTTATTTCTACGTGAGAGGGGTGCTCGCTTATAAACAAATATAACATTGACGGATTTCATTGATATGATGGTGCATTATTATGTTTCCGGATACGGAGATTTCAAAAATATTATAATTTTTTTTATTTCTACCTAAGAGGGGCGCGCTCGCTTTACAAATAATTTAAAATTTACGGATTTCATTTAAATGAGGGTGCATTATTATGTTTCCTGATACGGTGATTTAAAAAATATTATAATTTTTTTAATTCTACGTAAGGGGGGAGGCTTTAACTTATAAAAAAAGGTAACATTTACGGATTTCATTGAAATGAGGGTGCATTATTATGTTTCCGGATACGGAGATTTCAAAAATATTATAATTTTTTATTTCTACGTTAGAGGGGTGCTCGCTTACAAAAAATTTAACATTTACGGATTTCTTTGAAATGAGGATGCATTATTATGTTTCCGGAAACGGAGATTTCAAAAATATTATAATTTTTTTCATTTCTACCTAAAGGAGGGGGCGTTCTCTTATAAACAAATTTAACATTTACGGATTTCATTGATATGATGGTGCATTATTATGTTTCCGGATACGGAGATTTCAAAAATATTATAATTTTTTTTATTTCTACGTGAGAGGGGGGGGCGCTCGCTTATAAAAAAAATTTAACATTTACGGATTTCATTGAAATGAGGGTACATTATTATGTTTCTGGTAACGGAGATTTCAAAACTATTATAATTTTTTTATTTCTACCTATGGGGGGCGCGCTCGCTTTACAAATAATTTAAAATTTACGGATATCATTTAAATGAGGGTGCATTATTATGTTTCCGGATACGGAGATTTAAAAAATATTTTAATTTTTTTAATTCTACGTAAGGGGGGGAAGGCGCTCACTTATAAAAAAAGGTAACATTTACGGATTTCATTGAAATGAGGGTGCATTATTATGTTTCCGGATAAGGAGATTTGAAAAATATTATAATTTTTTATTTCTACGTGAGAGGGGTGCTCGCTTATAAAAAATTTAACATTTACGGACTTTATTGAAATGAGGGTGCATTATTATGTTTTCGGATTCGGAGATTTCAAAAATATTATAATTTTATATTTAGACGAAAGCAGGGGGGCGCTCGCTTATAAAAAATTTAACATTTACGGATTTCTTTGAAATGAGGATGCATTATTATGTTTCCCGAAACGGAGATTTCAAAAATATTATAATTTTTCTCATTTCTACCTAAAGAAGGGGGCGTTCGCTTATAAACAAATTTAACATTTACGGATTTCTTTGAAATGAGGATGCATTATTATGTTTCCGGAAACGGAGATTTCAAAAATATTATAATTTTTCTCATTTCTACCTAAAGGAGGGGGCGTTCGCTTATAAACAAATTTAACATTTACGGATTTCATTGATATGAGGGTACATTATTATGTTTCTGGTAACGGAGATTTCAAAACTATTATAATTTTTTTATTTGTACCTAAGGGGGGCGCGCTCGCTTTACAAATAATTTAAAATTTACGGATTTTATTTAAATGAGGGTGCATTATTATGTTTCCGGATACGGAGATTTCAAAAATATTATAATTTTATATTTAGACGAAAGGAGGGAGGCGCTCGCTTATAAAAATATTAACATTTACGGATTTCATTGAAATGAGGGTGCATTATTATGTTTCCGGATACGGAGATTTCAAAACTATTATAAATTTTTTATTTCTACCTAAGGGGGGCGCGCTCGCTTTACAAATAATTTAAAATTTACGGATTTCATTTAAATGAGGGTGCATTATTATGTTTCCGGATACGGAGATATAAAAAATATTTTAATTTTTTTAATTCTACGTAAGGGGGGGAAGGCGCTCACTTATAAAAAAAGGTAACATTTACGGATTTCATTGAAATGAGGGTGCATTATTATGTTTCCGGATACGGAGATTTGAAAAATATTATAATTTTTTATTTCTACGTGAGAGGGGTGCTCGCTTATAAAAAATTTAACATTTACGGACTTTATTGAAATGAGGGTGCATTATTATGTTTTCGGATTCGGAGATTTCAAAAATATTATAATTTTATATTTAGACAAAAGCAGGGGGGCGCTCGCTTATAAAAAATTTAACATTTACGGATTTCTTTGAAATGAGGATGCATTATTATGTTTCCCGAAACGGAGATTTCAAAAATATTATAATTTTTCTCATTTCTACCTAAAGAAGGGGGCGTTCGCTTATAAACAAATTTAACATTTACGGATTTCTTTGAAATGAGGATGCATTATTATGTTTCCGGAAACAGAGATTTCAAAAATATTATAATTTTTCTCATTTCTACCTAAAGGAGGGGGCGTTCGCTTATAAACAAATTTAACATTTACGGATTTCATTGATATGAGGGTACATTATTATCTTTCTGGTAACGGAGATTTCAAAACTATTATAATTTTTTTATTTGTACCTAAGGGGGGCGCGCTCGCTTTACAAATAATTTAAAATTTACGGATTTTATTTAAATGAGGGTGCATTATTATGTTTCCGGATACGGAGATTTCAAAAATATTATAATTTTATATTTAGACGAAAGGAGGGAGGCGCTCGCTTATAAAAATATTAACATTTACGGATTTCATTGAAATGAGGGTGCATTATTATGTTTCCGGATACGGAGATTTCAAAACTATTATAAATTTTTTATTTCTACCTAAGGGGGGCGCGCTCGCTTTACAAATAATTTAAAATTTACGGATTTCATTTAAATGAGGGTGTATTATTATGTTTCCGGATACGGAGATTTAAAAAATATTATAATTTTTTTAATTCTACGTAAGAGGGGGAGGCGCTCACTTATAAAAAAAGGTAACATTTACGGATTTCATTGAAATGAGGGTGCATTATTATGTTTCCGGATACGGAGATTTCAAAAATATTGTAATTTTTTATTTCTACGTGAGAGGGGTGCTCGCTTATAAAAAATTTAACATTTACGGACTACATTGAAATGAGGGTGCATTATTATGTTTTCGGATTCGGAGATTTCAAAAATATTATAATTTTATATTTAGACGAAAGCAGGGGGGCGCTCGCTTATAAAAAATTTAACATTTACGGATTTCTTTGAAATGAGGATGCATTATTATGTTTCCGGAAACGGAGATTTCAAAAATATTATAATTTTTTTCATTTCTACCTAAAGGAGGGGGGCGTTCGCTTATAAACAAATTTAACATTTACGGATTTCATTGAAATGAGGGTACATTATTATGTTTCTGGTAACGGAGATTTCAAAACTATTATAATTTTTTTATTTCTACCTATGGGGGGCGCGCTCGCTTTACAAATAATTCAAAATTTACGGATTTCATTTAAATGAGGGTGCATTATTATGTTTCCGGATACGGAGATTTGAAAAATATTATAATTTTATATTTAGACGAAAGGAGGGAGGCCCTCGCTTATAAAAATATTAACATTTACGGATTTCATTGAAATGAGGGTGCATTATTATGTTTCCGGATACGGAGATTTCAAAACTATTATAAATTTTTTATTTCTACCTAAGGGGGGCGCGCTCGCTTTACAAATAATTTAAAATTTACGGATTTCATTTAAATGAGGGTGCATTATTATTTTTCCGGATACGGAGATTTAAAAAATATTATAATTTTTTTAATTCTACGTAAGGGGGGGAGGCGCTCACTTATAAAAAAAGGTAACAGTTACAGATTTCATTGAAATGAGGGTGCATTATTATGTTTCCGGATACGGAGATTTCAAAAATATTATAATTTTTTATTTCTACGTGAGAGGGGTGCTCGCTTATAAAAATGTAACATTTACCGACTTCATTGAAATGAGCGTGCATTATTATGTTTTCGGATTCGGAGATTTTAAAAATATTATAATTTTATATTTAGACAAAAGCAGGGGGGCACTCGCTTATAAAAAATTTAACATTTACGGATTTCTTTGAAATGAGGATGCATTATTATGTTTCCGGAAACGGAGATTTCAAAAATATTATAATTTTTTTCATTTCTACCTAAAGGAGGGGGCGTTCGCTTATAAACAAATTTAACATTTACGGATTTCATTGATATGATGGAGCATTATTATGTTTCCGGATACGGAGATTTCAAAAATATTATAATTTCTTTTATTTCTACGTGAAAAGGGGGGCGCTCGCTTATAAAAAAAATTTAACATTTACGGATTTCATTGAAATGAGGGTACATTATTAATTTTCTGGTAACGGAGATTTCAAAACTATTATAATTTTTTTATTTCTACCTAAGGGGGGCGCGTTCGCTTTACAAATAATTTAAAATTTACGGATTTCATTTAAATGAGGGTACATTATTATCTTTCTGGTAACGGAGATTTCAAAACTATTATAATTTTTTTATTTGTACCTAAGGGGGGCGCGCTCGCTTTACAAATAATTTAAAATTTACGGATTTTATTTAAATGAGGGTGCATTATTATGTTTCCGGATACGGAGATTTCAAAAATATTATAATTTTATATTTAGACGAAAGGAGGGAGGCGCTCGCTTATAAAAATATTAACATTTACGGATTTCATTGAAATGAGGGTGCATTATTATGTTTCCGGATACGGAGATTTCAAAACTATTATAAATTTTTTATTTCTACCTAAGGGGGGCGCGCTCGCTTTACAAATAATTTAAAATTTACGGATTTCATTTAAATGAGGGTGCATTATTATTTTTCCGGATACGGAGATTTAAAAAATATTATAATTTTTTTAATTCTACGTAAGGGGGGGAGGCGCTCACTTATAAAAAAAAGGTAACAGTTACAGATTTCATTGAAATGAGGGTGCATTATTATGTTTCCGGATACGGAGATTTCAAAAATATTATAATTTTTTATTTCTACGTGAGAGGGGTGCTCGCTTATAAAAATGTAACATTTACCGACTTCATTGAAATGAGCGTGCATTATTATGTTTTCGGATTCGGAGATTTTAAAAATATTATAATTTTATATTTAGACAAAAGCAGGGGGGCACTCGCTTATAAAAAATTTAACATTTACGGATTTCTTTGAAATGAGGATGCATTATTATGTTTCCGGAAACGGAGATTTCAAAAATATTATAATTTTTTTCATTTCTACCTAAAGGAGGGGGCGTTCGCTTATAAACAAATTTAACATTTACGGATTTCATTGATATGATGGAGCATTATTATGTTTCCGGATACGGAGATTTCAAAAATATTATAATTTCTTTTATTTCTACGTGAAAAGGGGGGCGCTCGCTTATAAAAAAAATTTAACATTTACGGATTTCATTGAAATGAGGGTACATTATTAATTTTCTGGTAACGGAGATTTCAAAACTATTATAATTTTTTTATTTCTACCTAAGGGGGGCGCGTTCGCTTTACAAATAATTTAAAATTTACGGATTTCATTTAAATGAGGGTGCATTATTATGTTTCCGGATACGGAGATTTCAAAAATATTATAATTTTATATTTAGACGAAAGGAGGGAGGCGCTCGCTTATAAAAAAATTAACATGTACGGATTTCATTGAAATGAGGGTGCATTATTATGTTTCCGGATACGGAGATTTCAAAACTATTATAAATTTTTTATTTCTACCTAAGGGGGGCGCGCTCGCTTTACAAATAATTTAAAATTTACGGATTTCATTTAAATGAGGGTGCATTATTATGTTTCCGGATACGGAGATTTAAAAAATATTATAATTTTTTTAATTCTACGTAAGGGGGGGAGGCGCTCACTTATAAAAAAAGGTAACATTTACGGATTTCATTGAAATGAGGGTGCATTATTATGTTTCCGGATACGGTGATTTCAAAAATATTATATTTTTTTATTTCTACGTGAGAGGGGTGCTCGCTTATAAAAAATTTAACATTTACGGACTTCATTGAAATGAGGGTGCATTATTATGTTTTCGGATTCGGAGATTTCAAAAATATTATAATTTTATATTTAGACGAAAGCAGGGGGGCGCTCGCTTATAAAAAATTTAACATTTACGGATTTCTTTGAAATGAGGGCGCATTATTATGTTTCCGGATACGGAGATTTCAAAAATATTATAATTTTATATTTAGACGAAAGGAGGGAGGCGCTCGCTTATAAAAAAATTAACATTTACGGATTTCATTGAAATGAGGGTGCATTATTATGTTTCCGGATACGGAGATTTCAAAACTATTATAAATTTTTTATTTCTACCTAAGGGGGGCGCGCTGGCTTTAAAAAAATTGAAAATTATCGGATTTCATTAAAATGAGGGTGCATTCTTATTTTTTCGGATACGGAGATTTAAAAAATATTATAATTTTTTATTTAGACGAAAGGAGGGGGGCGCTCGGTTATGAAAAAATTAACATTTAAGGATTTCATTGAAATGAGGGTGCATTATTATGTTTCCGGATACGGTGATTTCCAAAATATTATAATTTTTTTAATTCTACGTAAGGGGGGGCGCTAGTTTATAAAAAAATTTAACATTTACGGATTTCATTGAAATGAGGGTGCATTATTATGTTTCCGGATACGGAGATTTCAAAACTATTATAAATTTTTTATTTCTACCTAAGGGGGGCGCGCTAGCTTTACAAATAATTTAAAATTTACGGATTTCATTTAAATGAGGGTGCATTATTATGTTTCCGGATACGGAGATTTAAAAAATATTATAATTTTTTATTTAGACGTAAGGAGGGGTCCGTTTGCTTATAAAAAATTTAACATTTACGGATTTCTTTGAAATGAGGATGCATTATTATGTTTTCGGAAACGGAGATTTCAAAAATATTATAATTTTATATTTAGACGAAAGGAGGGGGGCGTTGGCTTATAAAAAATTTAACATTTACGGATTTCTTTGAAATGAGGATGCATTATTATGTTTCCGGAAACGGAGATTTCAAAAATATTATAATTTTTTTCATTTCTACCTAAAGGAGGGGGCGTTCGCTTATAAACAAATTTAACATTTACGGATTTCATTGAAATGAGGGTGCATTATTATGTTTCCGGATACGGAGATTCCAAAAATATTATAATTTATTTTTCATTCTACTTGAGGGGGGGGGGGTAGGGCTCGCTCATCAAAAAATTGAAAATTATCGGATTTCATTAAAATGAGGGTGCATTCTTATTTTTTCGGATACGGAGATTTCAAAAATATTATAATTTTTTTATTTCTACGTAAGAGGGGCGCGCTCGCTTTACAAATAATTTAAAATTTACGGATTTCATTGAAATAAGTGTCCATTCTTATGTTTCCGGATACGTAGATTTCTAAAATATTAACATTTTTTTATTTCGACAGGGGGGGAGGCGCTCGCTTATCAATTAATTTAGCATTTACGAATTTCATTGAAATGAGGGTGGATTTTTATGTTTCCGGATACGGAGATTTCAAAAATATTATAATTTTTTATTTAGACGTAAGGAGGGGTCCGTTTGCTTATAAAAAATTTAACTTTTACGGATTTCATTGAAATGAGGGTGCATTATTATTTTTCCGGGTACACAGATTCCAAAAATATTATAATTTATTTTTTCGACGTGAGTGGGGGGGCTCGTTTTTAACAAAATTTGAAATTTATGGATTTCATTGAAATGAGGGTGCATCGTTATGTTTCCGGATGCGGAGATTTCAAAAATATTATATTTTTTTTCGACGTGAGGAGGGGCGGCACTCGTTTATAACAAAATTTAAAATTTATGAATTTCATTGAAATAAGAGCGCATAGTTATGTTTCTGGATGCGGAGATTTCAATATATAATTTATATTTATATAATTTATATTTATTTGATTTATAAAAATATTATATTTTTTTTATTTCCACGTGAGGGGGGGGGGAATCGCTTATCAAAAAATTTAACATTTACGGATTTCATCTAAATGAGAGTGCATTCTTATGTTTCCGGATACGGAGATTTCAAAAATATTATAATTTTTAATTATAACTAAATTTTTAATTTTCAATTATAATTTTTAATTTTACGTGAGGGGGGGGTGCTCGCTTATAAAAAAATTTAACATTTACAGATTTTATTAAAATGAGGGTGCATTATTATATTTCCGGATACGGAGATTTTAAAAATATTATATTTTTTTTCTTTTCGACATAAGAGGGGGGGAAGCGGCGCTGGCTTATAAAAAAATTTATGGATTTCATTGAAATGAAGGTGCATTATTATGTTTCTGGTAACGGAGATTTCAAAACTATTATAATTTTTTTAATTCTACTTAAGGGGGGGGGGGGCGCTCGCTTTACAAATAATTTAAAATTTACGGATTTCATTGATATGAGTGTGCATAATTATGTTTCCGGAAACGGAGATTTCAAAAATATTATAATTTTTTTCATTTCTACCTAAAGGAGGGGGCGTTCGCTTATAAACAAATTTAACATTTACGGATTTCATTGAAATGAGGGTGCATTATTATGTTTCCGAATACGGAGATTCCAAAAATATTATAATTTTTTTTTCATTCTTCTTGAGGGGGGGGGGGGGTAGGGCTCGCTCATCAAAAAATTGAAAATTATCGGATTTCATTAAAATGAGGGTGCATTCTTATTTTTTCGGATACGGAGATTTCAAAAATATTATAATTTTTTTATTTCTACGTAAGGGGGGCGCGCTCGCTTTACAAATAATTTAAAATTTACGGATTTCATTGAAATAAGTGTCCATTCTTATGTTTCCGGATACGTAGATTTCTAAAATATTAACATGTATTTACTTCGTTAGGGGGGGAGGCGCTCGCTTATCAAATAATTTAGCATTTACGGATTTCATTGAAATGAGGGTGCATTATTATGTTTCCGGATACACAGATTCCAAAAATATTATAATTTTTTTTCGACGTAAGGGAGGGGGCGCTCGTTTATAACAAAATTTGAAATTTACGGATTTCATTGAAATTAGGGTGCATTATTATGTTTCCGGATACACAGATTCCAAAAATATTATAATTTTTTTTTTCGACGTGAGGGGGGGGGCGCTCGTTTATAACAAAATTTGAAATTTATGGATATCATTAAATGAGGGTGCATAGTTATGTTTCCGGATGCGGAGATTTTAAAAATATTATATATTTTTTTTGGACGTGCGGGTGGGGGCGCTCGTTTATAACAAAATTTGAAATTTATGGATTTCATTGAAATGAGAGTGCATAGTTATGTTTCTGGATGCGGAGATTTTAAAAATATTATAATCTTTTTATTTCTACGTGAGGGGGGGGGACTCGCTTATTAAAAAATTTAACATTTACGGATTTCATCTAAATGATGGTGCATTCTTATGTTTCCGGATACTTAGATTTCAAAAATATTATAATTTTTTTTAATTCTACGTGAGGGGGCGGGGTGGGTCTTGCTCATCAAAAAATTGAAAATTATCGGATTTCATTAAAATGAGGGTGCATTCTTATTTTTTCGGATACGGAGTTTTCAAAAATATTATAATTTTTTTATTTCTACGTAAGGTGGGCGCGCTCGCTTTACAAATTATTTAACATTTACGGATTTCATTGAAATCAGGGTGCATTATTATGTTTCCGGATACGGAGATTTCAAAAATATTATAATTTTTTATTTAGACGTAAGGAGGAGTCCGTTTGCTTATAAAAAATTTAACTTTTACGGATTTCATTGAAATGAGGGTGCATTATTATGTTTCCGGATACACAGATTCCAAAAATATTATAATTTATTTTTTCGACGTGAGTGGGGGGGCTCGTTTTTAAATAATTTGAAATTTATGGATTTCATTGAAATGAGGGTGCATAGTTATGTTTCCGGATGCGGAGATTTCAAAAATATTATATTTTTTTTCGACGTGTGGAGGGGGGGCACTTGTTTATAACAAAATTTAAAATTTATGAATTTCATTGAAATAAGTGTGCATAGTTATTTTTCTGGATGCGGAGATTTCAATATATAATTTATATTTATATAATTTATATTTATTTGATTTATAAAAATATTATATTTTTTTTATTTCTACGTGAGGGGGGGGGACTCGCTTATCAAAAAATTTAACTTTTGATTTCATTAAAATGAGGGTGCATTCTTATTTTTTCGGATACGTAGATTTCTAAAATATTATAATTTTTTTATTTCTACGTAAGGGGGGCGCGCTCGCTTTACAAATTATTTAACATTTACGGATTTCATTGAAATCAGGGTGCATTATTATGTTTCCGGATACGGAGATTCCAAAAATATTATAATTTTTTTTTCATTCTACTTGAGGGGGGGGGGGGGTAGGGCTCGCTCATCAAAAAATTGAAAATTATCGGATTTCATTAAAATGAGGGTGCATTCTTATTTTTTCGGATACGGAGATTTCAAAAATATTATAATTTTTTTATTTCTACGTAAGAGGGGCGCGCTCGCTTTACAAATAATTTAAAATTTACGGATTTCATTGAAATAAGTGTCCATTCTTATGTTTCCGGATACGTAGATTTCTAAAATATTAACATTTTTTTATTTCGACAGGGGGGGAGGCGCTCGCTTATCAATTAATTTAGCATTTACGAATTTCATTGAAATGAGGGTGCATTTTTATGTTTCCGGATACGGAGATTTCAAAAATATTATAATTTTTTATTTAGACGTAAGGAGGGGTCCGTTTGCTTATAAAAAATTTAACTTTTACGGATTTCATTGAAATGAGGGTGCATTATTATGTTTCCGGATACACAGATTCCAAAAATATTATAATTTTTTTTCGACGTAAGGGAGGGGGCGCTCGTTTATAACAAAATTTGAAATTTACGGATTTCATTGAAATTAGGGTGCATTATTATGTTTCCGGATACACAGATTCCAAAAATATTATAATTTTTTTTTTCGACGTGAGGGGGGGGGCGCTCGTTTATAACAAAATTTGAAATTTATGGATATCATTAAATGAGGGTGCATAGTTATGTTTCCGGATGCGGAGATTTCAATATATAATTTATATTTATATAATTTATATTTATTTGATTTATAAAAATATTATATTTTTTTTATTTCCACGTGAGGGGGGGGGGGGACTCGCTTATCAAAAAATTTAACATTTACGGATTTCATCTAAATGAGGGTGCATTCTTATGTTTCCGGATACGGAGATTTCAAAAATATTATAATTTTTAATTATAACTAAATTTTAAATTTTCAATTATAATTTTTAATTTTACGTGAGGGGGGGGATGCTCGCTTATAAAAAAATTTAACATTTACAGATTTTATTAAAATGAGGGTGCATTATTATATTTCCGGATACGGAGATTTTAAAAATATTATATTTTTTTTCTTTTCGACATAAGAGGGGGGGAAGCGGCGCTGGCTTATAAAAAAATTTACGGATTTCATTGAAATGAAGGTGCATTATTATGTTTCTGGTAACGGAGATTTCAAAACTATTATAATTTTTTTAATTCTACTTAAGGGGGGGGCGCTCGCTTTACAAATAATTTAAAATTTACGGATTTCATTGATATGAGTGTGCATTCTTATGTTTCCGGATACGTAGATTTCTAAAATATTAACATTTTTTTATTTCGACAGGAGGGGAGGCGCTCGTTTATCAAATAATTTAGCATTTACGAATTTCATTGAAATGAGGGTCCATTCTTATGTTTCTTGATACGGAGATTTCAAAAATATTATAATTTTTTATTCAGACGTAAAGGGGGGTGCGCTCGATTATAAAAAATTTAACATAATTCGGATTTTATTGAAATGAGGGTGCATTATTATGTTTCCGGATACACAGATTCCAAAAATATTATAATTTATTTTTTCGCCGTGAGTGGGGGGGCTCGTTTTTAACAAAATTTGAAATTTATGGATTTCATTGAAATGAGGGTGCATAGTTATGTTTCCGGATGCGGAGATTTCAATATATAATTTATATTTATATAATTTATATTTATTTGATTTATAAAAATATTATATTTTTTTTATTTCTACGTAAGGGGGGGGGGACTCGCTTATCAAAAAATTTAACTTTTGATTTCATTAAAATGAGGGTGCATTCTTATTTTTTCGGATACGGAGATTTCAAAAATATTATAATTTTTTTATTTCTACGTAAGGGGGGCGCGCTCGCTTTACAAATAATTTAACATTTACGAATTTCATTGAAATGAGGGTGCATTTTTATGTTTCCGGATACGGAGATGTTAAAAATATTATAATTTTTTATTTAGACGTAAGGAGGGGTCCGTTTGCTTATAAAAAATTTAACTTTTACGGATTTCATTGAAATGAGGGTGCATTATTATGTTTCCGGATACACAGATTCCAAAAAAATTATAATTTTTTTTCGACGTAAGGGAGGGGGCGCTCGTTTATAACAAAATTTGAAATTTACGGATTTCATTGAAATTAGGGTGCATTATTATGTTTCCGGATACACAGATTCCAAAAATATTATAATTTTTTTTAATTCTACGTGAGGGGGGGGGGTGGGTCTTGCTCATCAAAAAATTGAAAATTATCGGATTTCATTGAAATGAGGGTGCATTATTATGTTTTCGGATTCGGAGATTTCAAAAATATTATAATTTTATATTTAGACGAAAGGAGGGGGGCGCTTGTTTATAAAAAAATTTAACATTTACGGATATCATTGATATGAGTGTGCATTCTTATGTTTCCGGATACGGTGATTTCAAAAATATTATAATTTTTATAATTCTACGTAAGGGGGGGAGGCGCTCACTTATAAAAAAAGGTAACATTTACGGATTTCATTGAAATGAGGGTGCATTATTATGTTTCCGGATACTTAGATTTCAAAAATATTATAATTTTTTTTAATTCTACGTGAGGGGGAGGGGTGAGTCTTGCTCATCAAAAAATTGAAAATTATCGGATTTCATTAAAATGAGGGTGCATTCTTATTTTTTCGGATACGGAGATTTCAAAAATATTATAATTTTTTTATTTCTACGTAAGGTGGGCGCGCTCGCTTTACAAATTATTTAACATTTACGGATTTCATTGAAATCAGGGTGCATTATTATGTTTCCGGATACGGAGATTCCAAAAATATTATAATTTTTTTTAATTCTACGTGAGGGGGGGGGGGGGATGGGTCTTTTTCATCAAAAAATTGAAAATTATCGGATTTCATTAAAATGAGGGTGCATTCTTATTTTTTCGGATACGGAGATTTCAAAAATATTATAATTTTTTTATTTCTACGTAAGGGGGGCGCACTCGCTTTACAAATAATTTAAAATTTACGGATTTCATTGAAATAAGTGTCCATTCTTATGTTTCCGGATACGGAGATTTCAAAAATATTATAATTTTTTTTAATTCTACGTGAGGGGGGGAGGCGCTCGCTTATTAATTAATTTAGCATTTACGAATTTCATTGAAATGAGGGTGCATTTTTATGTTTCCGGATACGGAGATGTTAAAAATATTATAATTTTTTATTTAGACGTAAGGAGGGGTCCGTTTGCTTATAAAAAATTTAACTTTTACGGATTTCATTGAAGTGAGGGTGCATTATTATGTTTCCGGATACACAGATTCCAAAAAAATTATAATTTTTCTTCGACGTAAGGGAGGGGGCGCTCGTTTATAACAAAATTTGAAATTTACGGATTTCATTGAAATTAGGGTGCATTATTATGTTTCCGGATACACAGATTCCAAAAATATTATAATTTTTTTTAATTCTACGTGAGGGGGGGGGGTGGGTCTTGCTCATCAAAAAATTGAAAATTATCGGATTTCATTGAAATGAGGGTGCATTATTATGTTTTCGGATTCGGAGATTTCAAAAATATTATAATTTTATATTTAGACGAAAGGAGGGGGGCGCTTGTTTATAAAAAAATTTAACATTTACGGATATCATTGATATGAGTGTGCATTCTTATGTTTCCGGATACGGTGATTTCAAAAATATTATAATTTTTATAATTCTACGTAAGGGGGGGAGGCGCTCACTTATAAAAAAAGGTAACATTTACGGATTTCATTGAAATGAGGGTGCATTATTATGTTTCCGGATACTTAGATTTCAAAAATATTATAATTTTTTTTAATTCTACGTGAGGGGGAGGGGTGAGTCTTGCTCATCAAAAAATTGAAAATTATCGGATTTCATTAAAATGAGGGTGCATTCTTATTTTTTCGGATACGGAGATTTCAAAAATATTATAATTTTTTTATTTCTACGTAAGGTGGGCGCGCTCGCTTTACAAATTATTTAACATTTACGGATTTCATTGAAATCAGGGTGCATTATTATGTTTCCGGATACGGAGATTCCAAAAATATTATAATTTTTTTTAATTCTACGTGAGGGGGGGGGATGGGTCTTTTTCATCAAAAAATTGAAAATTATCGGATTTCATTAAAATGAGGGTGCATTCTTATTTTTTCGGATACGGAGATTTCAAAAATATTATAATTTTTTTATTTCTACGTAAGGGGGGCGCGCTCGCTTTACAAATAATTTAAAATTTACGGATTTCATTGAAATAAGTGTCCATTCTTATGTTTCCGGATACGTAGATTTCTAAAATATTAACATTTTTTTATTTCGACAGGGGGGGAGGCGCTCGCTTATTAATTAATTTAGCATTTACGAATTTCATTGAAATGAGGGTGCATTTTTATGTTTCCGGATACGGAGATTTCAAAAATATTATAATTTTTTATTTAGACGTAAGGAGGAGTCCGTTTGCTTATAAAAAATTTAACTTTTACGGATTTCATTGAAATGAGGGTGCATTATTATGTTTCCGGATACACAGATTCTAAAAATATTATAATTTATTTTTTCGACGTGAGTGGGGGGGCTCGTTTTTAAAAAATTTGAAATTTATGGATTTCATTGAAATGAGGGTGCATAGTCATGTTTCCGGATGCGGAGATTTCAAAAATATTATATTTTTTTTCGACGTGAGGAGGGGGGGCACTCGTTTATAACAAAATTTAAAATTTATGAATTTCATTGAAATAAGAGTGCATAGTTATTTTTCTGGATGCGGAGATTTCAATATATAATTTATATTTATATAATTTATATTTATTTGATTTATAAAAATATTATATTTTTTTTATTTCTACGTGAGGGGAGGGGGGACTCGCTTATCAAAAAATTTAACATTTACGGATTTCATCTAAATGAGGGTGCATTCTTATGTTTCCGGATACGGAGATTTCAAAAATATTATAATTTTTAATTATAACTAAATTTTAAATTTTCAATTATAATTTTTAATTTTACGTGAGGGGGGGGTGCTCGCTTATAAAAAAATTTAACATTTACAGATTTTATTAAAATAAGGGTGCATTATTATATTTCCGGATACGGAGATTTTAAAAATATTATATTTTTTTTCTTTTCGACATATGGGGGGGGGGGGGAGCGGCGCTGGCTTATAAAAAAATTTACGGATTTCATTGAAATGAAGGTGCATTATTATGTTTCTGGTGACGGAGATTTCAAAACTATTATAATTTTTTTAATTCTACTTAAGAGGGGGGCGCTCGCTTTACAAATAATTTAAAATTTACGGATTTCATTGATATTAGTGTGCATTCTTATGTTTCCGGATACGTAGATTTCTAAAATATTAACATTCTTTTATTTCGACAGGGGGGGAGGCGCTCGTTTATCAAATAATTTAGCATTTACGAATTTCATTGAAATGAGGGTGCATTCTTATGTTTCTTGATACGGAGATTTCAAAAATATTATAATTTTTTATTTAGACGTAAAGGGGGGTGCGCTTGATTATAAAAAAATTAACATAATTCGGATTTCATTGAAATGAGGGTGCATTATTATGTTTCCGGATACACAGATTCCAAAAATATTATAATTTATTTTTTCGACGTGAGTGGGGGGGCTCGTTTTTAACAAAATTTGAAATTTATGGATTTCATTGAAATGAGGGTGCATAGTTATGTTTCCGGATGCGGAGATTTCAAAAATATTATATTTTTTTTTCGACGTGAGGAGGGGGGGCACTCGTTTATAACAAAATTTAAAATTTATGAATTTCATTGAAATAAGAGTGCATAGTTATTTTTCTGGATGCGGAGATTTCAATATATAATTTATATTTATATAATTTATATTTATTTGATTTATAAAAATATTATATTTTTTTTATTTCTACGTGAGGGGGGGGGACTCGCTCATCAAAAAATTGAAAATTATCGGATTTCATTAAAATGAGGGTGCATTCTTATTTTTTCGGATACGGAGATTTCAAAAATATTATAATTTTTTTATTTCTACGTAAGGGGGGCGCGCTCGCTTTACAAATAATTTAAAATTTACGGATTTCATTGAAATAAGTGTCCATTCTTATGTTTCCGGATAGGTAGATTTCTAAAATATTAACATTTTTTTATTTCGACAGGGGGGGAGGCGCTCGCTTATTAATTAATTTAGCATTTACGAATTTCATTGAAATGAGGGTGCATTTTTATGTTTCCGGATACGGAGATGTTAAAAATATTATAATTTTTTATTTAGACGTAAGGAGGGGTCCGTTTGCTTATAAAAAATTTAACTTTTACGGATTTTATTGAAATGAGGGTGCATTATTATGTTTCCGGATACACAGATTCCAAAAATATTATAATTTTTTTTTCGACGTGAGGGGGGGGGGGCGCTCGTTTATAACAAAATTTGAAATTTATGGATATCATTAAATGAGGGTGCATAGTTATGTTTCCGGATGCGGAGATTTCAAAAATATTATATTTTTTTTCGATGTGAGGAGGGGAGGCACTCGTTTATAACCAAATTAAAAATTTATGAATTTCATTGAAATAAGAGTGCATAGTTATGTTTCTGGATGCGGAGATTTCAATATATAATTTATATTTATATAATTTATATTTATTTGATTTATAAAAATATTATATTTTTTTTATTTCTACGTGAGGGGGGGGGGACTCGCTTATCAAAAAATTTAACTTTTGATTTCATTAAAATGAGGGTGCATTCTTATTTTTTCGGATACGGAGATTTCAAAAATATTATAATTTTTTTATTTCTACGTAAGGGGGGCGCGCTCGCTTTACAAATAATTTAACATTTACGGATTTCATCGAAATCAGGGTGCATTATTATGTTTCCGGATACGGAGATTTCAAAAATATTAACATTTTTTTTAATTCTACGTGAGGGGGGGGGGGGGTGGGTCTTGCTCATCAAAAAATTGAAAATTATCGGATTTCATTAAAATGAGGGTGCATTCTTATTTTTGCGGATACGGAGATTTCAAAAATATTATAATTTTTTTATTTCTACGTAAGGGGGGCGCGCTCGCTTTACAAATACTTTAAAATTTATGGATTTCATTGATATGAGTGTGCATTCTTATGTTTCCGGATACGTAGATTTCTAAAATATTAACATTTTTTTATTTCGACAGGGGGGGGAGGCGCTCGTTTATCAAATAATTTAGCATTTACGAATTTCATTGAAATGAGGGTGCATTCTTATGTTTCTTGATACGGAGATTTCAAAAATATTATAATTTTTTATTTAGACGTAAAGGGGGGTGCGCTCGATTATAAAAAATTTAACATAATTCGGATTTCATTGAAATGAGGGTGCATTATTATGTTTCCGGATACGGAGATTTCAATATATAATTTATATTTATATAATTTATATAATTTAGATTTATATAATTTATAAAAATATTATAATTTTTTTATTTCTACGTGAGGGGGGGGGGGACTCGCTTATCAAAAAATTTAACATTTACGGATTTCATCTAAATGAGGGTGCATTCTTATGTTTCCGGATACGGAGATTTCTAAAATATTATAATTTTTAATTATAACTAAATTTTTAATTTTCAATTATAATCTTTAATTTTACGTGAGGGGGGGCGCTTGTTTATAAAAAAATTTAACATTTACGGATTTCATTGATATAAGTGTGCATTCTTATGTTTCCGGATACGGTGATTTCAAAAATATTATAATTTTTATAATTCTACGTAAGGGGGGGAGGCGATCACTTATAAAAAAAGGTAACATTTACGGATTTCATTGAAATGAGGGTGCATTATTATGTTTCCGGATACGGAGATTTCAAAAATATTATAATTTATTATTTCTACGTGAGAGGGGTGCTCGCTTATAAAAAATTTAACATTTACGGACTTCATTGAAATGAGGGTGCATTATTATGTTTCCGAATACGGAGATTCAAAAAATATTATAATTTTTTTTAATTCTACGTGAGGGGGGGGGGGGGGGGGTCTTGCTCATCAAAAAATTGAAAATTATCGGATTTCATTGAAATGAGGGTGCATTATTATGTTTTCGGATTCGGAGATTTCAAAAATATTATAATTTTATATTTAGACGAAAGGAGGGGGGCGCTTGTTTATAAAAAAATTTAACATTTACGGATATCATTGATATGAGTGTGCATTCTTATGTTTCCGGATACGGTGATTTCAAAAATATTATAATTTTTATAATTCTACGTAAGGGGGGGAGGCGCTCACTTATAAAAAAAGGTAACATTTACGGATTTCATTGAAATGAGGGTGCATTATTATGTTTCCGGATACTTAGATTTCAAAAATATTATAATTTTTTTTAATTCTACGTGAGGGGGAGGGGTGAGTCTTGCTCATCAAAAAATTGAAAATTATCGGATTTCATTAAAATGAGGGTGCATTCTTATTTTTTCGGATACGGAGATTTCAAAAATATTATAATTTTTTTATTTCTACGTAAGGGGGGCGCGCTCGCTTTACAAATAATTTAAAATTTACGGATTTCATTTAAATGAGGGTGCATTATTATTTTTCCGGATACGGAGATTTAAAAAATGTTCCGGAAGGTGATTGTGATTTTTAAATCTGTTATACTTAGCGGTACTCGCTATTTACGAGTTCGAAATTTATTTTCTTGAGTTACAGCCAGCAGAACTCAATAAATCGTATACTGTTACAATAGATAGATATCATAGTAGGATGTAGAATAGGATTTAGAATGTGTGCTCTTTGCGGAACGTGATTGTGATTTTTAAATTTGTTATTCTTTGCGGTACTCGCTATTTACGAGTTCAAAATTTATTTTCTTGAGGTAGAGCTAGCAGAACTCAATAAATCGGATACTGTTACAATAGATAAATATCATAGTAGGATGTAGAATAGGTTTTAGAATGTGTGCTCTTTGCAGAACGTGATTGTGATTTTTAAATTTGTTATTCTTTGCGGTACTCGCTATTTACGAGTTCAAAATTTGTTTTCTTAAGGTAGAGATAGCAGAACTAAATAAATCGGATACTGTTACAATAGATAGATATCATAGTACGATGTAGAATAGGTTTTAGAACTTGTGCTCTTTGCGGAACGTGATTGTGATTTTTAAATTTGTTATTCTTTGCGGTACTCGCTATTTACGAGTTCAAAATTTGTTTTCTTGAGGTAGAGATAGCAGAACTAAATAAATCGGATACTGTTACAATAGATAGATATCATAGTACGATGTAGAATAGGTTTTAGAACTTGTGCTCTTTGCGGAACGTGATTGTGATTTTTAAATTTGTTATACTTTGCGGTACTCGCTATTTACGAGTTCGGAATTTATTTTCTTGAGGTACAGCCAGCAGAACTCAATAAATCGTATACTGTTACAATAGATAGATATCATAGTAGGATGTAGAATAGTTTTTAGAATTTGTCCTCGTTCCGGAAGGTGATTGTGACTTTTCAATTATTTATACTTTGCGGTAGTCGCTATTTACGAGATCAAAATTTATTTTCTTGGGTTACAGCCAGCAGAACTCAAAAAATCGGACACTGTTACAATAGATAGATATCATAGTAGGATGTAGAATAGGTTTTAGAACTTGTGCTCGTTCCGGAAGGTGATTGTGACTTTTCAATTATTTATACTTTGCAGTACTCTCTATTTACGAGTTCCGAATTTATTTTCTTGAGCTACAGCCAGCAGAACTCAATAAATCGTGTACTGTTACAATAGATATATATCATAGTAGGATGTAGAATAGGTTTTAGAATTTGTCCTCGTTCCGGAAGGTGACTGTGATTTTTCAATTATTTATACTTTGCGGTACTCGCTATTTACGAGTTCAAAATTAATTTTCTTGAGTTACAGCCAGCAGAACTCAATAAATCGGATACTGTTACAATAGATAAATATCATAGTAGGATGTAGAATAGGTTTTAGAATGTGTGCTCTTTGCGGAACGTGATTGTGATTTTTAAATTTGTTATTCTTTGCGGTACTCGCTATTTACGAGTTCCGAATTTGTTTTCTTAAGGTAGAGATAGCAGAACTAAATAAATCGGATACTGTTACAATAGATAGATATCATAGTACGATGTAGAATAGGTTTTAGAACTTGTGCTCTTTGCGGAACGTGATTGTGATTTTTAAATTTGTTATTCTTTGCGGTACTCGCTATTTACGAGTTCAAAATTTGTTTTCTTGAGGTAGAGATAGCAGAACTCAATAAATCGTATTCTGTTACAATAGATATATATCATAGTAGGATGTAGAATAGGTTTTAGAATTTGTCCTCGTTCCGGAAGGTGACTGTGATTTTTCAATTATTTATACTTTGCGGTACTCGCTATTTACGAGATCAAAATTTATTTTCTTGGGTTACAGCCAGCAGAACTCAAAAAATCGGACACTGTTACAATAGATAGATATCATAGTAGGATGTAGAATAGGTTTTAGAACTTGTGCTCGTTCCGGAAGGTGATTGTGACTTTTCAATTATTTATACTTTGCAGTACTCTCTATTTACGAGTTCCGAATTTATTTTCTTGAGCTACAGCCAGCAGAACTCAATAAATCGTGTACTGTTACAATAGATATATATCATAGTAGGATGTAGAATAGGTTTTAGAATTTGTCCTCGTTCCGGAAGGTGACTGTGATTTTTCAATTATTTATACTTTGCGGTACTCGCTATTTACGAGTTCAAAATTAATTTTCTTGAGTTACAGCCAGCAGAACTCAATAAATCGTATACTGTTACAATAGATAGATATCATAGTAGGATGTAGAATAGGTTTTAGAATGTGTGCTCTTTGCGGAACGTGATTGTGATTTTTAAATTTGTTATTCTTTGCGGTACTCGCTATTTACGAGTTCCGAATTTATTTTCTTGAGATACAGCCAGCAGAACTAAATAAATCGTATACTGTTACAATATATATATATCATAGTAGGATGTAGAATAGGTTTTAGAATTTATCCTCGTTCCGGAAGGTGACTGTGATTTTTCAATTGTTTATACTTTGCGGTACTCGCTATTTACGAGTTCAAAATTTATTTTCTTGAGTTACAGCTAGGAGAATTAAATAAATCGTATACTGTTACAATAGATAGATATCATAGTAGGATGTAGAATAGGTTTTAGAATTTGTCCTCGCTCCGGAAGGTGACTGTGATTTTTCAATTATTTATACTTTGCGGTACTCGCTATTTACGAGTTCAAAATTTATTTTCTTGAGTTACAGCTAGGAGAATTAAATAAATCGTATACTGTTACAATAGATAAATATCATAGTAGGATGTAGAATAGGTTTTGGAATTTGTGCTCGTTCCGGAAGGTGATTGTGATTTTTAAATCTGTTATACTTAGCGGTACTCGCTATTTACGAGTTCGAAATTTATTTTCTTGAGTTACAGCCAGCAGAACTCAATAAATCGTATACTGTTACAATAGATAGATATCATAGTAGGATGTAGAATAGGTTTTAGAATGTGTGCTCTTTGCGGAACGTGATTGTGATTTTTAAATTTGTTATTCTTTGCGGTACTCGCTATTTACGAGTTCAAAATTTATTTTCTTGAGGTAGAGCTAGCAGAACTCAATAAATCGGATACTGTTACAATAGATAAATATCATAGTAGGATGTAGAATAGGTTTTAGAATGTGTGCTCTTTGCGGAACGTGATTGTGATTTTTAAATTTGTTATTCTTTGCGGTACTCGCTATTTACGAGTTCAAAATTTGTTTTCTTAAGGTAGAGATAGCAGAACTAAATAAATCGGATACTGTTACAATAGATAGATATCATAGTACGATGTAGAATAGGTTTTAGAACTTGTGCTCTTTGCGGAACGTGATTGTGATTTTTAAATTTGTTATTCTTTGCGGTACTCGCTATTTACGAGTTCAAAATTTGTTTTCTTGAGGTAGAGATAGCAGAACTAAATAAATCGGATACTGTTACAATAGATAGATATCATAGTAGGATGTAGAATAGGTTTTAGAACTTGTGCTCTTTGCGGAACGTGATTGTGATTTTTAAATTTGTTATACTTTGCGGTACTCGCTATTTACGAGTTCGGAATTTATTTTCTTGAGGTACAGCCAGCAGAACTCAATAAATCGTATACTGTTACAATAGATAGATATCATAGTAGGATGTAGAATAGTTTTTAGAATTTGTCCTCGTTCCGGAAGGTGACTGTGATTTTTCAATTATTTATACTTTGCGGTACTCGCTATTTACGAGATCAAAATTTATTTTCTTGGGTTACAGCCAGCAGGACTCAAAAAATCGGACACTGTTACAATAGATAGATATCATAGTAGGATGTAGAATAGGTTTTAGAACTTGTGCTCGTTCCGGAAGGTGATTGTGACTTTTCAATTATTTATACTTTGCAGTACTCTCTATTTACGAGTTCGAAATTTATTTTCTTGAGTTACAGCCAGCAGAACTCAATAAATCGTATACTGTTACAATAGATAGATATCATTGTAGGATGTAGAATAGGTTTTAGAATGTGTGCTCTTTGCGGAACGTGATTGTGATTTTTAAATTTGTTATTCTTTGCGGTACTCGCTATTTACGAGTTCAAAATTTATTTTCTTGAGGTAGAGCTAGCAGAACTCAATAAATCGGATACTGTTACAATAGATAAATATCATAGTAGGATGTAGAATAGGTTTTAGAATGTGTGCTCTTTGCGGAACGTGATTGTGATTTTTAAATTTGTTATTCTTTGCGGTACTCGCTATTTACGAGTTAAAAATTTGTTTTCTTGAGGTAGAGATATCAGAACTAAATAAATCGGATACTGTTACAATAGATAGATATCATAGTACGATGTAGAATAGGTTTTAGAACTTGTGCTCTTTGCGGAACGTGATTGTGATTTTTAAATTTGTTATACTTTGCGGTACTCGCTATTTACGAGTTCGGAATTTATTTCCTTGAGATACAGCCAGCAGAACTCAATAAATCGTATACTGTTACAATATATATATATCATAGTAGGATGTAGAATAGGTTTTAGAATTTCTCCTCGTTCCGGAAGGTGATTGTGACTTTTCAATTATTTATACTTTGCAGTACTCTCTATTTACGAGTTCCGAATTTATTTTCTTGAGCTACAGCCAGCAGAACTCAATAAATCGTGTACTGTTACAATAGATATATATCATCCTCGTTCCGGAAGGTGACTGTGATTTTTCAATTATTTATACTTTGCGGTACTCGCTATTTACGAGTTCAAAATTTATTTTCTTGAGTTACAGCTAGGAGAATTAAATAAATCGTATACTGTTACAATAGATAAATAACATAGTAGGATGTAGAATAGGTTTTGGAATTTGTGCTCGTTCCGGAAGGTGATTGTGATTTTTAAATCTGTTATACTTTGCGGTACTCGCTATTTACGAGTTCGAAATTTATTTTCTTGAGTTACAGCCAGCAGAACTCAATAAATCGTATACTGTTACAATAGATAGATATCATAGTAGGATGTAGAATAGGTTTTAGAATTTTTCCTCGTTCCGGAAGGTGACTGTGATTTTTCAATTATTTATACTTTGCGGTACTCGCTATTTACGAGATCAAAATTTATTTTCTTGGGTTACAGCCAGCAGAACTCAATAAATCGGATACTGTTACAATAGATAGATATCATAGTAGGATGTAGAATAGGTTTTAGAACTTGTACTCGTTCCGGAAGGTGATTGTGACTTTTCAATTATTTATACTTTGCAGTACTCTCTATTTACGAGTTCCGAATTTATTTCCTTGAGATACAGCCAGCAGAACTCAATAAATCGTATACTGTTACAATATATATATATCATAGTAGGATGTAGAATAGGTTTTAGAATTTGTCCTCGTTCCGGAAGGTGACTGTGATTTTTCAATTATTTATACTTTGCGGTACTCGCTATTTACGAGATCAAAATTTATTTTCTTGGGTTACAGCCAGCAGAACTAAATAAATCGTATACTGTTATAATATATATATATCATAGTAGGATGTAGAATAGGTTTTAGAATTTGTCCTCGTTCCGGAAGGTGACTGTGATTTTTCAATTATTTATACTTTGCGGTACTCGCTATTTACGAGTTCAAAATTTATTTTCTTGAGTTACAGCTAGGAGAATTAAATAAATCGTATACTGTTACAATAGATAGATATCATAGTAGGATGTAGAATAGGTTTTAGAATTTGTCCTCGTTCCGGAAGGTGACTGTGATTTTTCAATTATTTATACTTTGCGGTACTCGCTACTTACGAGTTCAAAATTTATTTTCTTGAGTTACAGCTAGGAGAAATAAATAAATCGTATACTGTTACAATAGATAAATATCATAGTAGGATGTAGAATAGGTTTTGGAATTTGTGCTCGTTCCGGAAGGTGATTGCGATTTTTAAATCTGTTATACTTTGCGGTACTCGCTATTTACGAGTTCGAAATTTATTTTCTTGAGTTACAGCCAGGAGAACTCAATAAATCGTATACTATTACAATAGATAGATATCATAGTAGGATGTAGAATAGGTTTTAGAATGTGTGCTCTTTGCGGAACGTGATTGTGATTTTTAAATTTGTTATTCTTTGCGGTACTCGCTATTTACGAGTTCAAAATTTGTTTTCTTGAGGTAGAGATAGCAGAACTAAATAAATCGGATACTGTTACAATAGATAGATATCATAGTACGATGTAGAATAGGTTTTAGAACTTGTGCTCGTTCCGGAAGGTGATTGTGACTTTTCAATTATTTATACTTTGCAGTACTCTCTATTTACGAGTTCCGAATTTATTTTCTTGAGTTACAGCCAGCAGAACTCAATAAATCGTATACTTTTACAATAGATAGATATCATAGTAGGATGTAGAATAGGTTTTAGAATTTGTGCTCGTTCCGCAAGGTGACTGTGATTTTTCAATTTGTTATTCTTTGCGGTACTCGCTATTTACGAGTTCAAAATTTATTTTCTTGAGGTAGAGCTAGCAGAACTCAATAAATCGGATACTGTTACAATAGATAAATATCATAGTAGGATGTAGAATAGGTTTTAGAATGTGTGCTCTTTGCGGAACGTGATTGTGATTTTTAAATTTGTTATTCTTTGCGGTACTCGCTATTTACGAGTTCAAAATTTATTTTCTTGAGGTAGAGCTAGCAGAACAAAATAAATCGGATACTGTTACAATATATATATATCATAGTAGGATGTAGAATAGGTTTTAGAATTTGTCCTCGTTCCGGAAGGTGACTGTGATTTTTCAATTATTTATACTTTGCGGTACTCGCTATTTACGAGATCAAAATTTATTTTCTTGGGTTACAGCCAGCAGAACTAAATAAATCGTATACTGTTATAATATATATATATCATAGTAGGATGTAGAATAGGTTTTAGAATTTGTCCTCGTTCCGGAAGGTGACTGTGATTTTTCAATTATTTATACTTTGCGGTACTCGCTATTTACGAGTTCAAAATTTATTTTCTTGAGTTACAGCTAGGAGAATTAAATAAATCGTATACTGTTACAATAGATAGATATCATAGTAGGATGTAGAATAGGTTTTAGAATTTGTCCTCGTTCCGGAAGGTGACTGTGATTTTTCAATTATTTATACTTTGCGGTACTCGCTACTTACGAGTTCAAAATTTATTTTCTTAAGTTACAGCTAGGAGAAATAAATAAATCTTATACTGTTACAATAGATAAATATCATAGTAGGATGTAGAATAGGTTTTGGAATTTGTGCTCGTTCCGGAAGGTGATTGCGATTTTTAAATCTGTTATACTTTGCGGTACTCGCTATTTACGAGTTCAAAATTTATTTTCTTGAGATACAGCCAGCAGAACTCAATAAATCGTATACTGTTACAATATATATATATCATAGTAGGATGTAGAATAGGTTTTAGAATTTGTCCTCGTTCCGGAAGGTGACTGTGATTTTTCAATTATTTATACTTTTCGGTACTCGCTATTTACGAGATCAAAATTTATTTTCTTGGGTTACAGCCAGCAGAACTAAATAAATCGTATACTGTTATAATATATATATATCATAGTAGGATGTAGAATAGGTTTTAGAATTTGTCCTCGTTCCGGAAGGTGACTGTGATTTTTCAATTATTTATACTTTGCGGTACTCGCTATTTACGAGTTCAAAATTTATTTTCTTGAGTTACAGCTAGGAGAATTAAATAAATCGTATACTGTTACAATAGATAGATATCATAGTAGGATGTAGAATAGGTTTTAGAATTTGTCCTCGTTCCGGAAGGTGACTGTGATTTTTCAATTATTTATACTTTGCGGTACTCGCTACTTACGAGTTCAAAATTTATTTTCTTGGGTTACAGCCAGCAGAACTCAAAAAATCGGACACTGTTACAATAGATAAATATCATAGTAGGATGTAGAATAGGTTTTAGAACTTGTGCTCGTTCCGGAAGGTGATTGTGACTTTTCAATTATTTATACTTTGCAGTACTCTCTATTTACGAGTTCCGAATTTATTTTCTTGAGCTACAGCCAGCAGAACTCAATAAATCGTATACTATTACAATAGATAGATATCATAGTAGGATGTAGAATAGGTTTTAGAATGTGTGCTCTTTGCGAAACGTGATTGTGATTTTTAAATTTGTTATTCTTTGCGGTACTCGCTATTTACGAGTTCAAAATTTATTTTCTTGAGGTAGAGCTAGCAGAACTCAATAAATCGGATACTGTTACAATAGATAAATATCATAGTAGGATGTAGAATAGGTTTTAGAATGTGTGCTCTTTGCGGAACGTGATTGTGATTTTTAAATTTGTTATTCTTTGCGGTACTCGCTATTTACGAGTTCAAAATTTGTTTTCTTGAGGTAGAGATAGCAGAACTAAATAAATCGGATACTGTTACAATAGATAGATATCATAGTACGATGTAGAATAGGTTTTAGAACTTGTGCTCGTTCCGGAAGGTGATTGTGACTTTTCAATTATTTATACTTTGCAGTACTCTCTATTTACGAGTTCCGAATTTATTTTCTTGAGTTACAGCCAGCAGAACTCAATAAATCATATACTGTTACAATAGATAGATATCATAGTACGATGTAGAATAGGTTGTAGAATTTGTCTTCGTTCCGGAAGGTGACTGTGATTTTTCAATTATTTATACTTTGCGGTAGTCGCTATTTACGAGATCAAAATTTATTTTCTTGGGTTACAGCCAGCAGAACTCAAATAATCGTATACTGTTACAATAGATAGATATCATAGTAGGATGTAGAATAGGTTTTAGAATTTGTGCTCGTTCTGGAAGGTGATTGTGATTTTTAAATTTGTTATACTTTGCGGTACTCGCTATTTACGAGTTCGGAATTTATTTTCTTGAGGTACAGCCAGCAGAACTCAATAAATCGTATACTGTTACAATAGATAGATATCATAGTAGGATGTAGAATAGGTTTTAGAATTTGTGCTCGTTCCGCAAGGTGACTGTGATTTTTCAATTTGTTATTCTTTGCGGTACTCGCTATTTACGAGTTCAAAATTTATTTTCTTGAGGTAGAGCTAGCAGAACTCAATAAATCGGATACTGTTACAGTAGATAAATATCATAGTAGGATGTAGAATAGGTTTTAGAATGTGTGCTCTTTGCGGAACGTGATTGTGATTTTTAAATTTGTTATTCTTTGCGGTACTCGCTATTTACGAGTTCAAAATTTATTTTCTTGAGGTAGAGCTAGCAGAACAAAATAAATCGGATACTGTTACAATATATATATATCATAGTAGGATGTAGAATAGGTTTTAGAATTTGTCCTCGTTCCGGAAGGTGACTGTGATTTTTCAATTATTTATACTTTGCGGTACTCGCTATTTACGAGATCAAAATTTATTTTCTTGGGTTACAGCCAGCAGAACTAAATAAATCGTATACTGTTACAATATATATATATCATAGTAGGATGTAGAATAGGTTTTAGAATTTGTCCTCGTTCCGGAAGGTGACTGTGATTTTTCAATTATTTATACTTTGCGGTACTCGCTATTTACGAGTTCGAAATTTATTTTCTTGAGTTACAGCTAGGAGAATTAAATAAATCGTATACTGTTACAATAGATAGATATCATAGTAGGATGTAGAATAGGTTTTAGAATTTGTCCTCGTTCCGGAAGGTGACTGTGATTTTTCAATTATTTATACTTTGCGGTACTCGCTACTTACGAGTTCAAAATTTATTTTCTTGAGTTACAGCTAGGAGAAATAAATAAATCGTATACTGTTACAATAGATAAATATCATAGTAGGATGTAGAATAGGTTTTGGAATTTGTGCTCGTTCCGGAAGGTGATTGCGATTTTTAAATCTGTTATACTTTGCGGTACTCGCTATTTACGAGTTCGAAATTTATTTTCTTGAGTTACAGCCAGCAGAACTCAATAAATCGTATACTATTACAATAGATAGATATCATAGTAGGATGTAGAATAGGTTTTAGAATGTGTGCTCTTTGCGGAACGTGATTGTGATTTTTAAATTTGTTATTCTTTGCGGTACTCGCTATTTACGAGTTCAAAATTTATTTTCTTGAGGTAGAGCTAGCAGAACTCAATAAATCGGATACTGTTACAATAGATAAATATCATAGTAGGATGTAGAATAGGTTTTAGAATGTGTGCTCTTTGCGGAACGTGATTGTGATTTTTAAATTTGTTATTCTTTGCGGTACTCGCTATTTACGAGTTCAAAATTTGTTTTCTTGAGGTAGAGATAGCAGAACTAAATAAATCGGATACTGTTACAATAGATAGATATCATAGTACGATGTAGAATAGGTTTTAGAACTTGTGCTCGTTCCGGAAGGTGATTGTGATTTTTCAATTATTTATACTTTGCGGTACTCGCTATTTACGAGATCAAAATTTATTTTCTTGGGTTACAGCCAGCAGAACTCAAAAAATCGGACACTGTTACAATAGATAGATATCATAGTAGGATGTAGAATAGGTTTTAGAACTTGTTCTCGTTCCGGAAGGTGATTGTGACTTTTCAATTATTTATACTTTGCAGTACTCTCTATTTACGAGTTCCGAATTTATTTTCTTGAGCTACAGCCAGCAGAACTCAATAAATCGTGTACTGTTACAATAGATATATATCATAGTAGGATGTAGAATAGGTTTTAGAATTTGTCCTCGTTCCGGAAGGTGATTGTGATTTTTAAATTTGTTATTCTTTGCGGTACTCGCTATTTACGAGTTCAAAATTTATTTTCTTGAGGTAGAGCTAGCAGAACTCAATAAATCGGATACTGTTACAATAGATAAATATCATAGTAGGATGTAGAATAGGTTTTAGAATGTGTGCTCTTTGCGGAACGTGATTGTGATTTTTAAATTTGTTATTCTTTGCGGTACTCGCTATTTACGAGTTCAAAATTTGTTTTCTTGAGGTAGAGATAGCAGAACTAAATAAATCGGATACTGTTACAATAGATAGATATCATAGTACGATGTAGAATAGGTTTTAGAACTTGTGCTCGTTCCGGAAGGTGATTGTGACTTTTCAATTATTTATACTTTGCAGTACTCTCTATTTACGAGTTCCGAATTTATTTTCTTGAGTTACAGCCAGCAGAACTCAATAAATCGTATACTGTTACAATAGATAGATATCATAGTACGATGTAGAATAGGTTGTAGAATTTGTCTTCGTTCCGGAAGGTGACTGTGATTTTTCAATTATTTATACTTTGCGGTAGTCGCTATTTACGAGATCAAAATTTATTTTCTTGGGTTACAGCCAGCAGAACTCAAGTAATCGTATACTGTTACAATAGATAGATATCATAGTAGGATGTAGAATAGGTTTTAGAATTTGTGCTCGTTCTGGAAAGTGATTGTGATTTTTAAATTTGTTATACTTTGCGGTACTCGCTATTTACGAGTTCGGAATTTATTTTCTTGAGGTACAGCCAGCAGAACTCAATAAATCGTATACTGTTACAATAGATAGATATCATAGTAGGATGTAGAATAGGTTTTAGAATTTGTGCTCGTTCCGCAAGGTGACTGTGATTTTTCAATTTGTTATTCTTTGCGGTACTCGCTATTTACGAGTTCAAAATTTATTTTCTTGAGGTAGAGCTAGCAGAACTCAATAAATCGGATACTGTTACAATAGATAAATATCATAGTAGGATGTAGAATAGGTTTTAGAATGTGTGCTCTTTGCGGAACGTGATTGTGATTTTTAAATTTGTTATTCTTT
This sequence comes from Aelia acuminata, assembly GCA_911387785.2. NCBI lineage: Eukaryota > Metazoa > Arthropoda > Insecta > Hemiptera > Pentatomidae > Aelia > Aelia acuminata. The sequence continues at coordinate 83,328,157 of OU426980.1, forward strand.
GCGGTACTCGCTATTTACGAGTTCAAAATTTATTTTCTTGAGGTAGAGCTAGCAGAACAAAATAAATCGGATACTGTTACAATAGATAGATATCATAGTAGGATGTAGAATAGGTTTTAGAACTTGTGCTCGTTCCGGAAGGTGATTGTGACTTTTCAATTATTTATACTTTGAAGTACTCTCTATTTACGAGTTCCGAATTTATTTTCTTGAGTTACAGCCAGCAGAACTCAATAAATCGTATACTGTTACAATAGATATATATCATAGTAGGATGTAGAATAGGTTTTAGAATTTGTCCTCGTTCCGGAAGGTAACTGTGATTTTTCAACTATTTATACTTTGCGGTACTCGCTATTTACGAGATCAAAATTTATTTTCTTGGGTTACAGCCAGCAGAACTCAATAAATCGTATACTGTTACAATAGATAGATATAATAGTAGGATGTAGAATAGGATTTAGAATGTGTGCTCTTTGCGGAACGTGATTGTGATTTTTAAATTTGTTATTCTTTGCGGTACTCGCTATTTACGAGTTCAAAATTTATTTTCTTGAGGTAGAGCTAGCAGAACTCAATAAATCGGATACTGTTACAATAGATAGATATCATAGTAGGATGTAGAATAGGTTTTAGAACTTGTACTCGTTCCGGAAGGTGATTGTGACTTTTCAATTATTTATACTTTGCAGTACTCTCTATTTACGAGTTTCGAATTTATTTCCTTGAGATACAGCCAGCAGAACTCAATAAATCGTATACTATTACAATATATATATATCATAGTAGGATGTAGAATAGGTTTTAGAATTTGTCCTCGTTCCGGAAGGTGACTGTGATTTTTCAATTATTTATACTTTGCGGTACTCGCTATTTACGAGATCAAAATTTATTTTCTTGGGTTACAGCCAGCAGAACTCAAAAAATCGGACACTGTTACAATAGATAGATATCATAGTAGGATGTAGAATAGGTTTTAGAACTTGTGCTCGTTCCGGAAGGTGATTGTGACTTTTCAATTATTTATACTTTGCAGTACTCTCTATTTACGAGTTCCGAATTTATTTTCTTGAGCTACAGCCAGCAGAACTCAATAAATCGTGTACTGTTACAATAGATATATATCATAGTAGGATGTAGAATAGGTTTTAGAATTTGTCCTCGTTCCGGAAGGTGACTGTGATTTTTCAATTATTTATACTTTGCGGTACTCGCTATTTACGAGTTCAAAATTTATTTTCTTGAGTTACAGCCAGCAGAACTCAATAAATCGTATACTGTTACAATAGATAGATATCATAGTAGGATGTGGAGTAGGTTTTAGAATGTGTGCTCTTTGCGGAACGTGATTGTGATTTTTAAATTTGTTATTCTTTGCGGTACTCGCTATTTACGAGTTCCGAATTTATTTTCTTGAGATACAGCCAGCAGAACTAAATAAATCGTATACTGTTACAATAGATATATATCATAGTAGGATGTAGAATAGGTTTTAGAATTTGTCCTCGTTCCGGAAGGTGACTGTGATTTTTCAATTATTTATACTTTGCGGTACTCGCTATTTACGAGTTCAAAATTTATTTTCTTGAGTTACAGCTAGGAGAATTAAATAAATCGTATACTGTTACAATAGATAGATATCATAGTAGGATGTAGAATAGGTTTTAGAATTTGTCCTCGTTCCGGAAGGTGACTGTGATTTTTCAATTATTTATACTTTGCGGTACTCGCTATTTACGAGTTCAAAATTTATTTTCTTGAGTTACAGCTAGGAGAATTAAATAAATCGTATACTGTTACAATAGGTAAATATCATAGTAGGATGTAGAATAGGTTTTGGAATTTGTGCTCGTTCCGGAAGGTGATTGTGATTTTTAAATTTGTTATACTTTGCGGTACTCGCTATTTACGAGTTCGAAATTTATTTTCTTGAGGTACAGCCAGCAGAACTCAATAAATCGTATACTGTTACAATAGATAGATATCATAGTAGGATGTAGAATAGGTTTTAGAATTTGTGCTCGTTCCGGAAGGTGACTGTGATTTTCCATTATTTATACTTTGCGGTACCCGCTATTTACGAGTTCAAAATTTATTTTCTTGAGTTACAGCAAGCAGAATTAAATAAATCGTATACTGTTACAATAGGTAAATATCATAGTAGGATGTAGAATAGGTTTTGGAATTTGTGCTCGTTCCGGAAGGTGATTGTGATTTTTAAATTTGTTATACTTTGCGGTACTCGCTATTTACGAGTTCGAAGTTTATTTTCTTGAGGTACAGCCAGCAGAACTCAATAAATCGTATACTGTTACACTAGATAGATATCATAGTAGGATGTAGAATAGGTTTTAGAATGTGTGCTCTTTGCGGAACGTGATTGTGATTTTTAAATTTGTTATTCTTTGCGGTACTCGCTATTTACGAGATCAAAATTTATTTTCTTGGGTTACAGCCAGCAGAACTCAATAAATTGGACACTGTTACAATAGATAGATATCATAGTAGGATGTAGAATAGGTTTTAGAACTTGTGCTCGTTCCGGAAGGTAATTGTGACTTTTCAATTTTTTATACTTTGCAGTACTCGCTATTTACGAGTTCGGAATTTATTTTCTTGAGGTACAGCCAGCAGAACTCAATAAATCGTATACTGTTACAATAGATAGATATCATAGTAGGATGTAAAATAGGTTTTAGAATTTGTGCTCGTTCCGGAAGGTGACTGTGATTTTCTATTATTTATACTGTGCGGTAACCGCTATTTACGAGCTTAAAATATATTTTCTTGAGTTACAGCCAGCAGAACTTAATAAATCGTATACTATCACAATAGATAGATATCATAGTAGGATGTAGAATAGGTTTTAGAATGTGTGCTCTTTGCGGAACGTGATTGTGATTTTTAAATTTGTTATTCTTTGCGGTACTCGCTATTTACGAGTTCAAAATTTATTTTCTTGAGGTAGAGCTAGCAGAACTAAATAAATCGGATACTGTTACAATAGATAGATATCATAGTAGGATGTAGAATAGGTTTTAGAACTTGTGCTCGTTCCGGAAGGTGACTGTGATTTTTCAATTATTTATACTTTGCGGTACTCGCTATTTACGAGATCAAAATTTATTTTCTTGGGTTACAGCCAGCAGAACTCAATAAATCGTATACTGTTACAATAGATAGATATCATAGTAGGATGTAGAATAGGTTTTAGAATTTGTGCTCGTTCTGGAAGGTGATTGTGATTTTTAAATTTCTTATACTTTGCGGTACTCGCTATTTACGAGTGCGAAATTTATTTTCTTGAGTTACAGCAGGCAGAACTCAATAAATCGTATACTGTTACAATAGATATATATCATAGTAGGATGTTGAATAGGTTTTAGAATTTGTCCTCGTTCCGGAAGGTGACTGTGATTTTTCAATTATTTATACTTTGCGGTACTCGCTATTTACGAGTTCAAAATTTATTTTCTTGAGTTACAGCTAGTAGAATTAAATAAATCGTATACTGTTACAATAGATAAATATCATAGTAGGATGTAGAATAGGTTTTGGAATTTGTGCTCGTTCCGGAAGGTGGTTGTGATTTTTAAATTTGTTACACTTTGCGGTACTCGCTATTTACGAGTTCGAAATTTATTTTCTTGAGGTACAGCCAGCAGAACTCAATAAATCGTATACTGTTACAATAGATAGATATCATAGTAGAATGTAGAATAGGTTTTAGAATTTGTGCTCGTTCCGGAAGGTGACTGTGATTTTTCAATTATTTATACTTTGCAGTACTCTCTATTTACGAGTTCAGAATTTATTTTCTTGAGTTACAGCCAGCAGAACTCAATAAATCGTATACTGTTACAATAGATATATGTCATAGTAGGATGCAGAATAGGTTTTAGAATTTGTGTTCTTTCCGGAAGGTGACTGTGATTTTTCAATTATTTATACTTTGCGGTACTCGCCATTTACGAGTTCAAATTTTCTTTCTTGTTTTAAAATCAGCAGAACTCAATAAATCGTATACTGCTACATTAGATAAATATCATAGTAGTATGTAGAATAGGTTTTAGAATTTGTGCTCTTTCCGGAAGGTGACTGTGATTTTTCAATTATTTATACTTTGCGGTACTCGCTATTTACGAGTTCAAAATTTATTTTCTTGAGTTACAGCCAGCAGAACTCAATAAATCGTATACTGTTACAATAGATAAATATCATAGTAGTATGTAGAATAGGTTTTAGAATTTGTGCTCGTTCCGGAAGGCGACTGTGATTTTTCAATTATTTATACTTTGCGGTACTCGCTATTTACGAATTCAAAATTTATTTTCTTGAGTTATAGCCTGCAGAACTCAATAAATCGCATACTGTTACAATAGATAGATATCATAGTAGGATGTAGAATAGGTTTTAGAATTTTTGCTCATTGCGGAACGTGATTGTGATTTTTAAATTTGTTATTCTTTGTGGTACCCAGTAATCTGAGTATAAAAATTATTATAAAACATATTAAAATACAAGTATGAATCGTACACTATTATGTTTGCTCTATATCACACCTTTAGAATAAATAGTTTTTGGAATTTTTGCAGGTTCCGAATAGAGATGTTTTTTGAGGAGGCTTTGCCAGGCTCACATAAATAATCAAAGAAAAGAGACCAGTCCAAATGATAAAGAAGAAATAAAAAAGATTGAGAGCAAAATTTCCCTGAAAGATTTTAAAATCAGAGTGAATGACCAAATATTATCATATTGTCGCGTTAAACACTTGTTTGCAAGGGAAAAGAAATTGCTTTTTTGAAGAGCATTCATAGAAATAAGTTGAAAATAAAACGCATATTATTATAAAATAGTTACTTTGTGCAAATAAAAGAGTTTTAAACAAGATAAGCAAACTTTATTTTATTAAACACCTAATCCAGTGACCTCCTTAACTTGGCAATGTACCATATATGGTACCATACCAATAAACTTTTATGTATTCACAAACCGACACAAAAAAAAAAAAAAAAAAACCGACACCAATCTGTTTAGTGTCACTTGATAATACTGAAAAAGCCATTGAGAATTTTCATTTGAATAATTTATTTTATACCATTATCTCAGTAGAACCTTAACACCGAAACAATGATATACGCACTTGTGCCAACTGCCAAAGATATGATCATACAAAAAAATATTGTCGATTGGAACCGACGTGTGTTAAATGTAAAGATAGACATCATTTCTCAAAATTTCAAAATTTACTGACAAACCGTACTGTGTAAATTGTAATAGAGCACATGCAGCTAGCTAGCATTCTAACCACAATCACAAAAATTATCATTGATTCCATAAGACCATTTTTTTTCACAAATAATCATTTAAGTCCCCTCGTTACCTACTTCTTCACAAGTAGGCCTTAATGCAAACAATAGGCTATCTACTGCTATAATACCTTACCATCCCATAACAATATACATGTTTACTATTCTATTTCTAAATCTATTTTTAACCGACTTCGAACGAAAGAGGAGGTTACTCTATTCGATAGGTATGTGACTTTTTTTTTTTTTGCTTTTTTTTTTTTTTCTATGTATGTTCACCGTTTACGCAGAGATGGATGGACCAATTGGAACGAAACCTTTTGCATCTTGTAGAGTATTTTCCCAAGGTGGTCCCATTGAAACCTTCTTTGGGTTCTTAATTTATTTAAGAAGTTATCGGGAAATAACATTAAATTAATTATTTAATTATCGCTCAAAATGTTTACTTATTGGAAAAACATATGGCATATGTAACATAAGGTATGCTCTAACAAGTTATTAAAACTAATTGATAACTAACAAATCTCAATATTGTTTTACTGCTGGATGCATCAATTGGGAAAACCAACCAATCAAATTCAGAATCAAAAGAGTAGGAGGAGAACATGAGCAGTCTGTTAGTTATCGATGTGTTTTAAGTGCTTGTTGGAACAACCCTATACATAACCTTAACCAATATTTCAAAAATAGATTTAAATATGATATATAATATCGCAGTCGTTTACTGTAGCGATAATAGCATAAGTATTAGATAGATATATATATTCACCGATAACAGTAAACCTTAATTTAGATCTAATCGACGGTTGGACACCATAATCATAAGACCAAAAAATTCGTGGAATTCCAAGAAAGGCTGAGTATTGATAATCGTTTTAAAGCAGAATTTAAGACTTCAAGTTCCTGAAAGATCGTTTAGATTTAAAATCGTAGCTATTATTGATTTAAATTAGATTTTGATTTCTATCTTTTACTGACGATGCACATTAAAAATGAATACAATAATTCCTGGAAAAGCTTATTTTCAGTTTACTTAACAAAGGATTCAGATACCTCGGTCTTCTTCCGGATACACACTCGGTCACTGTTAAATATCTTGTCGGAGATCTTGTGTCGATTCTTCATGGGTGACACTTCTGTTATGTTATCCGGATTACTATTATCGGTTTTTAATTTTGTTTCTACAACTATTGAGGCTTTTGCTGATGTCCATCCATCAATAAAAAATACCAAGTAAAACTTGATAACTCCCCGAAAACAACGTCATTGCATGAAAGTCCCCTCAGCGAAAATTTGGCAGTCATTAAAATGATGGATAAAAATGATGATAAATGCTACGCCATTAGAATTGAAGCAACAGTGTTTAGCAATTTACTTTCTGAATAATGTTTTATTACGAAGGATATAATTCTTAGTACTTATAAATTTATATAATAATGAATAAATAAATTTAGTCAAAAATTCATCGAAGGGAATTACGAACATAATTGACTCAAACTTTTGAATTAAATCAGTAGGCTAATATCGAGAATAATAATATCCTTCGTAATAATAAATTAACCATAAAATGAGTCCCAAACTCTGTTGCTTCTATCCTAGCGGGGCAGTCTTTTTGCTATCGATCAATTTTATGGCTGCCCCTTTTTTGCTGGGACTTCTATCCAATGATGTTGTTTAATCTACTTTTCCAACGATCGGTTTAAATAAATCAATATTAACGGTCCCTACCGGGAGCCGTTAATATAATATCGCCATAGTTTTCAGAAGGATATTCAAGCAATCATAATTCCAAAATTACTTTCCAATTTATTATAGGTCATATTACCATCCTCATCGATTCTCCATTAACGATATCTTGTCTAAAACCGGCCAAAATCTCGATTGTTAAGTGACGTATCTACTTCATCTTGGAATGGCCGGATTTATGTATTTATGTATATTTAACTCAACACATCTCGGAACACTGATGATGTATGTAAATGACAAGTAGTGACGACAATATTTAGCAAAGGATAAATATTGTCATTGTGGAAAAACACTTTGTGTGTTCCCTTCCCAATGGAACATTGATCTTCTTAAAAAAAAATCCATTTATAATCATAAAACGTAGTGTGTTGAAACTTGTATAATAGACCGCTTTCCCACTTTTCTGTGTGTATTCATAAAATTGAAAAGGTGACTGTTTATATAATTATTGTATTATATAAAGGCCTGGGAAAGACAAACCTGGTAGAGCGTAAAAAGATTTTGAATTTTTTTTTAAACCAACGTACGGTTTTCTACATTTGTTATCTTCTCCAACTAAAAAGTGTGAAATAAAACACATTTTATAAAAAATATTAAACCGACTTCGAAACCTAGAAACCAGTAAAAATAAATTCACTGAAAAGTATGAAATAATTACCTTCTGATTTTTATGAATACACACCAATTTTGAAAATGGTATAAAAAGTGGAAAAATGCAATAAGACGAATAATTTTATTTTGATTTGTACAAATACACACTAATTGTTAATAAAAATTATTAAATTAAAATATTAAATACTATGTTCAATACAACACAATCTTTTCGAAGGCGGCGCAAAATTTAAAATTTTTAACACTAGACATTATGAAAATCATCTAAATGGATCTTCTCTTCCCATCTATTGATTTCAATGCCCACTAATGGAATTATATCAGTAACATGTTATTTCTATTTTGTGCCGCCTCCGAAAAGATTTTGTTGTATTGAAATACTATGTTCAATAATAATTCAATAATTCCATTAGTGGGCATTGAAATCAATAGATGGGAAGAGAAGATCCATTTAGATGATTTTCATAATGTCTAGTGTTAAAAATTTTAAATTTTGCGCCGCCTTCGAAAAGATTGTGTTGTATTGAACATAGTATTTAATATTTTAATTTAATAATTTTTATTAACAATTAGTGTGTATTTGTACAAATCAAAATAAAATTATTCGTCTTATTGCATTTTTCCACTTTTTATACCATTTTCAAAATTGGTGTGTATTCATAAAAATCAGAAGGTAATTATTTCATACTTTTCAGTGAATTTATTTTTACTGGTTCCTAGGTTTCGAAGTCGGTTTAATATTTTTTATAAAATGTGTTTTTATAAATCTATTTTTATAGATTTATTCTATTTTATAAATTTACTATAAAACGTAATTTTAAAATTTTATTCTTATCATATGCCTCCTGAATTAAGAAAATTAAAACTTTTAAACTGGAATGCCAACGGTGTTTCTTCACAAAAGAGTGAATTCAGATATTTTCTTGAATAAAACTCCTTTGACGTAATATGTGTTTCTGAAACACATTTTTCAGCAAATACCAAATTTAATATGGTATTTTAATAAAAGCCTTCTTTTATAGTATCTGCATTCCTGGTCCAAACATTGTTGTTTTGGGTGATAATTAGTTTGGGTGACCTGCTTTGTGTACATTAGTCCAGTTTCTAATAAGTTATCGTACATTATCTTCTTAAAGTTATCTTACAAGAGGTTCACATCCTCTGAATAGAAATAGATTTTTTCTGAGCACGAAATTTTATCAGAGAACCGGCATACTTTTTCCTCATTTCAATCTGTATATTTTGTGACTAAATAATTCGTTTTCCAGGGTTTTTTATGAGTTGGAGGCTTATTCGCGTCCATATATTGTATGGAGGTAACGCAAGCCATGTGATCCAAAGTATCTGATATATTAATAATTTCCATATCCAAAAATAGGTCCAGCAGGTTTTCATTTATCCAAACCAAGGCTATTATAGATCTTCCTTTGGTTGTGATGAAAGAAAATTTACCTGGTCTGTCCCATATACTCCGGACATTGCAAAGAATCATTCCCAGGGATTCCAAAGCTTCCACTAGAAGCTTGCCTCGCCTGTTTACCTGGTTGTGGTAGGATAATCTTTTGCTATAAATACAAGTAACCTCTAAAAGCTCCTTATCTAGATCATTAAGCTCACCTACATGCCCATTGAAGTCACTATTTAGAACAACGCAGCTATGAGGATAATTTGATTTAAGTCGTGTGATTACTCCATGAAGCTCATCTAAGCAGGAGCTAATATCACTGTTTGGTGACAGGTAGATATTTCCTATTATTAATGTTGTATTAGCCAATTGTACTTTCGATTCGATACAATGATTCGTGTTCGTTCAATGTACGTTTCGCCCTTAGTATATCATATCTTATTAAAACTGACGAAAATTTAAGAATCACTAAGTCTTTGTTTTTTAATAATCTTATATCTACTATATCATATTTTCTTACATCTAACTTTAAGAACCTTATACCTTGTCCTTCGATCCTATCTCTCGAATCGTTCCTTTCAAGTCCGCTGCAGTACAGAACTCTCCAATTATTATCCAATTCAGGCCGGCGTCCCTCAAGGCAGCGTCCTGGGTCCCGTTCTCTACATCCTCTATACCGCCGATATCCCTACGAACCCCAACACCTTTCTTGCAACCTTTGCCGATGATATCGCCATCCTTTCATCCCATCCGAATCCTGAAACAGCATCCCTGAACCTCCAAAGTCACCTCTCCTTGATTGAGCACTGGTGCAGCAACTGGCGCATCAAAATAAACGAATCAAAATGTAATCATATCACCTTCACCCTTCGACGTAGATCCTGTCCTCCAATCCTCTTCAACTCAATACCACTCCCTGTCTCAGACACAGTCCGGTATCTGGGATTCCTTTTAGACAAAAGACTAACATGGAACCCACATACAAGACTCAAAAGACAAGAACTGAACCGACGATTTGGACAATTATATAGACTATTAAACAAAACATCCCATCTTTCAACCGACAACAAATTATTAATTTACAAGACAATATTGAAATCCATCTGGACCTATGGCATCGAACTCTGGGGAACGGCAAAACCTTCGAACATCAAACGCATCCAGTCATTCCAGTCCAAAGTCCTTCGAACCATAGTCAATGCCCCATATTACGTCACAAACAAAACCCTACATCACGACCTCAACATTCCATTTGTCCTGGACCTTATCCCATCCAAATTCTCTAAATTTCATCAGAACCTTTCTTATCATCCTAATCCTTCAGCCCAATCCCTATCATCCCTACAATCCTCCCAGAAGGCTGAAACGGCAGTGGCCAAGAGAACACTTGTAACTTGCTTTTGGAATCCTGGCAATGGCCAGCTTCTCCACTCAAGTCCTGCCTGCTTGTAGCTGAGTGCTCTCACCTAGTCACCACTGGTTTTAATCACAGTGACGAGGCTGGGAGAGAAGCACTGGGATCTCCCAGGGTCTTGTTTTGCCTTCCTTAGTGGGAGGCAGAGCGGGACTCGGAGCTTCCCTGGCTGAATGTATATATTGTAAATAGGTTTTAATGTAGACTGTATCATTTTTGTGACTGTTATTTGTTATTATTTTCTTATTTATTTTTCTTTTTTCTTTTCTTCTTCTTTTTTCGAGGCTTACATTTTATTTATTATTATTAGGTTTATTTTTTATTTTTTTTTTTTTTTTTATGTACATTTGTATATAGTTATTGTGTGAAAGATTTACCTTACAGCACTAATATAAATGCCCTTGACTGTGGCAGAATGTATTATTTCTTTCAATAATAAAAAATAAAAATAAAATAAAAATCTTTAAGAAGGCAAATATATTCATTAAAGTCGATACGGCTACGTGATTATTACGTGCTTCTAATCCAGTGTCAACAATATTTAGCCCCTTTTGACGATTTTGACACTGCTTAACTTATGAAATCTCTTTGATATTTTCTACCTCTGTAATGATTTCAGTTCGAAGATTATCAACTTTAGCTTTTATTGGGGGGATAGCTGTTACCATACTAAGAATTTGGTTGATTTTGTCTTCCATTTTATATTAACACATTATGAGCGGGGCAGGTACTAGTACCCGTTCCGCACATTGTCACTTAAAAGAGGGACAGGTATATTAGTACCAGACTGAGGCTTCTTGGTTTAAAATTACATTTTTTTTCTTATTAGCATGCTTTTTAAACTGTGAACCTTCTATCCCATTTTTTCAGTTGACTCGGCCTTATTTTCGGGAGAGGATTCCTCACTTCTTGGTCTTTTAGTCCCATCTATTTTTTCTCTATTTATTAATTCTTCTAATGTGTAAAGCGTGCCGTCGATAAATAATTTGTACCCGTTGCGAGGATTGCCACTTAAAAGCGGGACAGGTATTAGTACCCGTTTAAAATAAGTAATTTTAAGTGACACAATGGAAGAATAATGTTTTATCAAATATACTTATCAGTGTATTTTTATAAATATACTAACTTTATTTATAAAAACTTTATTAATAGTCTAATATTGTCCTGTATATACATAGCATTATATTTTTGAAATGCTTATTGTATTGTTTTGTGTATAATTTTTTCATAAGAAACTCGTATTTTTATAAAACAAGTGAGGCCTGCAGAATCTCACGAATTTCTGAAATATATTTGTCGGTTTCAAATAATACTTTATTAAAGTCTTCAAACCCTTATCATTTTTGTAAATATTTAAAACAGTATTTTTCTGAAATATCATTTTAAATGATTACTACAATATTTATCAAATATAAAAATATAAATAAATGTATATAAAATATAGTTGCAAATAAGACCCATTACCAAATTTAGCAAAAATCTAACCATTACTTTTACGTCTATCAAGTTTATTTTCACACGCATATATTTTCTTAGCTGGCAAATAGGCCCGCTACGCAGCACTGCCCTATATCCTAAGCTAGCCGCTCATAATGTGTTAATATGAATAAAAGAAAATCAGTGTTGGTTATGAAGTAAATAACGTATTGATGCTTAGTGTTTACCCGTTAAGTAGCTAGTTGCTAGTAAGTTATACACGAAGGCTTTGCTGCGCTAGATAAATAATGGGCGGAGCTTCCCCATCCCCTGGCTGGCCTAGGCTAGATCCACCAAATAGTATAATTTATCTTACCTTAATTAAAGGCTTTATTCCAGGCAAATACTAAAGAAACTTATTGAGTGTCTTCTATAATTTAAACACTATAAACCTATAGTCGTACAGTTTCAATCGTTAAAAGTCCGGATATCCACATATACTGATTTAAAATTCACAGAGGCGATCCTCAACGTGTCTGTAGTATGATTTTGAGGGTACTGGGACACATTTTTGCGCGCCCGTCTGCTCCGTAAGTACCATGTGCACCATTCCTATCTATACTTTAGATTTTAGTCACGTGACCACGCCTCTTGTTGGGTTTTACTATAGCTTAACCACCTAATTTAAATGACCTTCAGCATTTTAATCCCCCCCTTCCCTAGGTGAAGGGTTAGGTACCTATAGAATATTGTTATCTCGCCATATTTTAGCTTTTCTCTTGCTTATCCCCCCCTACCTAGTAATTAGGAACTTGTCCACCATTTTGTTTTTCCTTATCCTGTTTTGTTTTTGGAAAGCGCGACCTCACTCTTTCTCATTCTGTTAAGTGCTGCGCTAGAGTGAACATCGACTAGTCTCCTTAACAGCTTTTGTAAAAAATCGTTTCTTATATTTATTTTTGTGAAGTTAAATTATTTTTTTCTTATTGTTATTTTTTTCACTTTATTATATTCATTTCCTTTTTTTTTTTCCAGGGTAGATTCATATTGTACATTAGCGGTGGATTTTTTTTTTGTTTTTTTACAAATAATTTATAATTTTTCTTTTCTTTGTTTTAATATCTTCGAAAGTTATTTGATTTTAATCTTTTCATTTGTTTTTTATTACTACTTTTTAGTATATTGAATTAATTATTTCGTGAGTTTAAAAATATTTTTTTAATCATGGAATGCAAATTTTGTGCAAAAGTATTTAGTCGAGAACCTGACGGTAGTGGTAGGCATTTAGCCAAATGTCAGGCACGTGAGCAACAGCGTAAATGCTCAAATTGCGGTGAAAAGTATATATAAAAAAAGACGCTCATTGCCCATATCCGTCGCTGCGGTTATGAAATATCCACCATGGCAAAGAGGGCCCGTATCGATGCTGCTAGGGGGCATCTCTATGAGGTGAAAAATTCACATGGGGTATCCTGAAAACGACTTTCTTTCTTCCATCCACTGAAAGCACAGATGCAATAGAATTCCTGAATTCCCAGACAGAGATAATACATAGCTTGCTTAAAGATTATATGGAAGAAACTATTTCCCCTGTGAAATACAATTTGGTCTTGGAGGCAACTTTCGAAAATATTGTGGGTGGATCTTGTGATAGAGCATTTAAAACAAAGAACATAATATTATATGAAGACTCGTCCATTTTTGGATAGTTTGAACTCCAGCTACAACAAGATAAAAACTGAGATGGAGGAATCTTCTTTGAAGGGAAGCGGTTGGACTCTTAAAAACATTGACGGCGTCCTACTCCGAATTAACCGGTTTAAGCCGATAGGAGGATCTAGTTTTATCCCTTTGCCCTCACTTATAGCTAACAAAAAAGCAGTAATTAATGTAAATAACAACGATGACCGCTTTTTTATGTATTCCGCACTATCTCCCCTTGTGGAAATACACCCAGAACGAGTGAGCAAATACAAAAATCTTGTCCATGGCTATGACTTTAGCTGTATATCCTTCCCCACCCCTCTCCACGAGGTGAAAAAATTTGAACAACGTAACAATATAAGTATTAATGTTTTTGCTCTTGGAGAGAAAGAGGAAGTTTATCCCCTAAAAGTCGTTAGGCAGGAGAAGGACGACCATAGAGACTTACTTTTATTGACAACGGATGATAGTCGTATTCACTATACTTATATAACAGATTTTAATAGGCTCGTATTCGCTCAAATTAATAAACATAAAAGGAAGGTTCACGTTTGTAAGCGATGCTTCCAGCAATTAAGATCAAATAGAGAAGGTGTTAGCGAATAGGTAAAAGAACAGATGGAATATTGAGGAGAGAATAGGCCAACGCGAATCCTATTGCCTGAACCTAGTGAGGACGGGAGACCACCAACGGTATCATTTACCAGAGTACAGAATCAGATGAAGATTCCTATCGTCACCTATGCAGATTTTGAATGTGTGTTAAAGAAAATAGATAATAGCAATACCAAATATTCGAATATAACTGCCTACCAACGCCACCTCCCTATGAGCTTCTGTACCTACATTAAGGTTGCAGAAGACATTCCTCATCACAGCCTACCCCCTGACTTCCCTAAGGAGCCCTACATTTATACAGTCGAGGATGCAGCAGAGGAATTCACTAAATACATAAAGTCTGTAGCTGAAAAGGTTTCAAACGTGTACTCGATGAAACAGCCTATGCTACCCCTTACACCATCTCAACAAGAAGAATTTTAAAAATCCAAGCATTGCTATCTTTGCTCCAAGCCTTTTGTTTCCTCTAACAAAAAAGTGGCAGACCATGACCACATCACTGATCTTTATCGTGGTGCAGCTTACTCGCAGTGTAATATTCTATACCGGACTCCCCGATTTCTCCCTGTCTTTGGCAATGGACTTTTGGCTGTGAGGAGGTGTTTTCAAAGAGAGCGAGAAAATGAAAGAAAGGCTGAACGTAAGGATGAATGGGTGAGAGTGCGGAAGGAGTATAAAAGGATGGTACGGAAGGCGAAGGATGATAGTTGGAAGGAGTTAGTGAGAAGTGAAATGGACAGGTTCCCTTGGAATATGGTATATAAGTTGTCTGTGAGGAAGGTAAGACCGGAGAGAGTGATGGGAATGTTTGTGAAAAAGAGGGTGTAATTGATTGGGATGAGTCAGCGAGAAAGTTGTTGGATGGATTGGTGTTGAATGATAGTGTGGATGATGAGGATGAAATGCAGATGAGAGTGAGAAGAGAAAATGAAGGGTACAAACCGGAATTCGGAGTGAGATGGCGTGTGAATGAAAATGAGGTGAGAGAAGCGGTGTGGATGTCGGCAAATGGGAAGGCCCCTGGATGGGAAGGCATGGCTGTTAAAATGCTGAAAGAGGGATGGAAGATTATGGAAAACGTGTTGACGAGAATGTATGGTATGTGTGTGCAATATAGAGTGTTCCTAATAGATGGAAGTGGGGACGGGTGTGTGTGTTGCTGAAAGACGAGGACAAGGACCCGAACGAGATAAAGTCTTATAGACCGGTTTGCCTGTTGCCAGTTATGGGGAAGGTATTTGAGAGAATGATTGTAAGTTGGATTGGCTGTTCTATGGATGCATGAGTGAGGTTAAAAAAATGATTGATGTGTGTGAGGAAAAGCTTATGGTGGGTGTGTTCTTGGATGTTTCTGGTGCGTTTGATCGTGTGTGGTGGAGGAGTGTGCTGAGAAGACTGAGAGAGTATGGCGTATGCAAAGGGATGTATGAGTTGATGGGTGATTATCTGAATGGAAGGAATGTGGAATTGAGAATAGGGGCGGGTGTTGTGCGAAAGAAAGTGAACCGAGGGTGTCCACAAGGGTCTGTCTTGGGGCCACAGTTATGGAAGTTGTTGTTTGATGAATGTGTGAGAAGGGTGAATGAAATGTGCGTTGGATGTCGGATGATTGCTTTTGCGGATGATGGTGTGGTATTGGTGAAAGGGAAATCTAGAAAGCAATTGGAAGAGAGAATGAGTGAAATGATGAATGTTCTGATAAAATAAAATGAGGTTGAGTGTGGAAAAAACAGTGTGTATGATGTTGAAAGGGAGATTGGCGGGAAGAGGACCGCATGTGAGAATGGGTGAGAATGTTTTGAAATGTGTGAAGGAAGTTAGGTACCTGGGTGTGTTGTGGGAGGAAAGATGGAATGTGAGGAGACATGTGGGGAAAGAGCAGGCAAAATATTCAATGGCGCGATTGGTATGATGAATGTTACGCTGAGTGCTAGAAGGGAAGTATGGTGGTTACTATATATGCGAGTCTTTGAGTCTATTGTGTGTTATGCTGCGGGTGCATGGGGTATGTGTATGAATGGGTACCTTAGGAGGAGGTTGGAGGCAGGACAGAGGAGAGCCCTGCTGAGATTGACGAGAGCCTACCGGACGGTATCTAATGATGCGTTGAAGGTGCTGGCGGGGGTTTGGCCGCTTGATCTAGAGGTGGAGCGCAGATGGGCGATGTACCTCCTAAGGAAGAATGGCAGGGTCGAATGGAAGGGTAGAGTGATAGTGGGATCGAAAATGAGAGCGGAACTGAAGGATGTATGTTTGACTGAGTGGCAGAAGAGATGGGATGAATCTGGGAAAGGGAGATGGACGCATGAATGGTTACCGGATGTGAGAGAGAGAATGAAGATGGAGTGGTTGCAGATGGACAGGAGGGTAGTGCAAGTGTTGAGCGGTCATGGTTGTTTTAAAGGTAAGCTGTTTGGATTCGGGCTGGTCGAGAATGGGTGGTGTGAATGTGAGGAGGAAGAGGAAGAGAGTGTAAGGCATGTGTTAATGGAATGTTCGAGATTTGAGTTTGAAAGGAAGATATTGGAGGATAGAGTGAATGCATTGGGAATGGAAGAGAATATGAGAGTATGGTTGAGCGAGAGTGTGTATCAGGACTTTGTGGAATTTGCGAGAAGAGTGATTGAAAGGTTGGAAGAAAATGACAGGAGAGTAAGGTTGAATGTGGGAAATGAGTGAGAGATTAAGTGAGTATGAATGGAATTGATTGAATGATTGAGCTGCACAGCCAGGGAGGGGTCACCTTCTGCATCATCGGAAATCGGAGAGCGGTTGCTGCCAGGGTATGTTGTGTGAGTGAGTATATATAAATTTTTTTTCCTCCTACTCCCGGGGGCCCTGGGGGTCCGGCGGTGCGCTTGAGCGTGCACAGCCGCGTTTTGGCTCCGGGACTGTGGGGATGTGGACTTTTCCTGTGTCATTAGGATATTGTTAAGCTAGAAGGCTGGCGCCCGGGTTTTTATCCACATCCCCTAGAAGACCCGTGCCGGGCGGTAAGACCAGCCTCAGTGTGTGCTTGGTCGTGCCGTCGGGCTCTTGGGTGTGCCCCGAGAGTGGGATGGATCTGGCGTAGGAGAGTGGCAATCCCATCGCCCGGCCTTCGGGTCGCAACTAGCCACTGGCACGGGACCAGTCCTCCTCAATTCATGGTGGTAAGCCCCCCCATCATGCTTTGAGTAGGAGAACCGTAGGACAGGAAACTCCGGGAGAAGCCTACGGGCTGGCACGGCTCCCTCCTTTGCCACCACCAGCTTCAAACCCTGTCTTTCTCCACAATCTGAGTGGTTACGACTCTCATTTCAGTAGTTCGAAAGTTGGGTTATGATAAAAGTCGTATGAACATCATACCCAACAGTGAAGAAAAATATATTTCCTTTAGTAAACGGGTAGGACCGCTAACGGTTAGATTTGTGGATACATTTAGTTTCGGCAGAGCTAAATTCTTCTTCTCTAACATGGGAAAATATTCCCGAAGATGGTCCATTCGGCTACATTGTTGAAGCGGACATTGAGCACCCCGAAGAGTTACATGATGTTCACAATGATTTTCCTCTATTTCCAGAAAATAGGGTCCCTCCCAAAGGTACTAATAAGAAATTATTAGCTCCTTTGTACATCGAGCGCTACGGTTCAGGCAGTCCCGTTGGCTAAGTTCATATATCGAGCTCAACACCCGAATGAGGCAGCAATCGACTAACGATTTCGACAAAGATTTTTTCAAACTTATGAATAACGCCGTATTTGGAAAATTTATGGATGATGTAAGAAAACGTATAAAAATAGAACTGGTTACTGACGATAAGAGATTACAAAAACTCATTGCCAAACCCACTTTTAAGGACAGAACAATATATAGTGAAACTTTAGTAGCTGTACATCTCGACTATGAACAGATCACAATGAACAAACATATTTATGTAGGAATGGCCATTCTCGATCTGTCCAAAGTCAGGATGTATGAGTTCCACTATAACAAAATATTAAAAAAGGACGGACCTGACAAACTGAAATTACTGTATACCGACACAGACAGTTTCATTTATGAAATAAAAACTGACGACTTTTACATGGACCTGACCATTATGTTGGACGAATTTGACACATCCGATTATCTCAAAACACACCCTTGCCACAGCAATTGAAACAAAAATGTGTTGGGGAAATTCAAGGATGAAACTAACGGCGAACCCATCTCTGAATTTGCGGGCCTCCGAGCCAAAATGTATGCTTTACGGGTTCGGGGACAAGAAATGAAAAGAGCAAAAAGGATAAAGAGGGCAGCCGTTGAGAAAAAAATAACTTTTGATGATTATGTAACTGCCTTGTTTGATAAAAAAGAATTTGTAACATCGTTCCGAACGATATTATCGAAAGAGCATAAAATATTTTCTGTCGAACAGTAAAAAGTTTCGCTTTCGCCGTACGACGACAAACGCCATCTCGTAGATCCTGTGTATACTCTTGCTCATGGACATTATTCCATACAGGATGTATAGATGAGTTGTGGGAATTAATTTCTCCTTCTGAAAGCTTTCTCCCAAAACTGACCATTTTAAAAGACTAAAATTTTCATATAAAGTAGTTTTTTTATATTACAAGTTAGTTTTTATTTTTTATTAACACATATAGAAAAAAGAATATTTCATTTAAAATATTGCAATGTTTATTATTCAAAGCGCCTTTCTGAATCTACACTACGAAAAACATTATAAAGTGAAAAAAATTGATTATTCGTTTCAAAATGTTAATTTTTAGAAGGACCTTTTTTTTCTTTTTTTGACATATTATTGTTGTAAAGAATTTGTGCAATGGTCACTGGCGAGGTATTAGTTTACCCGTAAACCGATTATGTGTGTATGTGTATGGTCACTGGCGAGGAATTGATTTACCCGTAAACCAATTATGTGTGTATGAGTATGGTCACTAGCGAGGTATTAGTCTACCCATAAACCAAAGTGCGTTGAAAAAAATAAATATTAACAACAGTATTATATCAACTGACCTTCCCGATGCACTCAACCTTGACGCTGTAGGAAGGCTTATTTCTAAATAATATTTTTAGAATAAAAACTAAGATGAGTGCAATCAATCATCCCAGAGCCTTATTACTTTTATTTCTTTCTTTAGTGATATACAACTGTTATTATTCAAGTAAATAACGTATAGACTGAAGCGATAAGTATAGTATTATTTCTTACTTCTTCGTTCTGGTATTCTTCTTTTAATTTCATATTTCTGTTGTCATTTTATAAGATTTAAACATGTAATTTCTTTCTTTGTTACTTCTTCATTCCGGTATTTTTTTTTAAATTTTATCTTTTTTAATATAACTATACCAATTTTCGTTTAGATTCTTATGTATTTTCTTTATTATATTTTACATTATATTATTATATTTTATATTTACAACTTTTATAAAAAATTTAACAACGTTTATTACAAATTTCATGACAATTTCTTTCTTTCTTACTTCTTCATTCCATTATTTTTTTTAAATTTCATATCACATTTCTGTACAAATTATAACGCATTTTCTACATTTTTACACATTAGACATATAATTTCTTTATTTCTTACTTCTTCTTCTTACCGTTATGTTTCTTTTAATTTCGTTTTTTTCCAGTCATTTTGTTAGATTTTAACAATTTTCTTGCAAATTCTTATGCATCTTCTACATTTATTACAAATTTTATAACAAATAAACATATAATATCTTTATTTCTTACTTCTTCGATCCAATATTTTTCTTGGTTTTCATATCTTTTGTTATACTTTTATAAGATTTTAACAAATTTCTAGCAAATTCTTATGCATCTTCTACATTTATTACAAATTTTATAACAAAAAAACATATAATTTCTTTATTTCTCACTTCTTCGATCCAATATTTTTCTAGGTTTTCATATCTTTTCTTATAATTTTATAAGATTTTAACAATTTCCTTGCAAATTCTTATGCAGAATACAGAAGGCTGATAGAAAGAAAACAGTCACCTTATCCTCCGTTGTGCCTGATGTGTGTGTGTGTGTGTGTGTGTGTGTGTGTGTGAACATTTACGGATTTCATTGAAATGAGGGTGCATTATTATGTTTCCGAATACGGAGATTTCAAAAATATCATAATTTTTTTAATTCTACGAGAGAGGGGGGTGCTCGCTTATAAAAAAATTTAACATTTACGGATTTCATTGAAATGAGGGTGCATTATTATGTTTCCGGATACGGAGATTTCAAAAATATTATAATTTTTTATCTCTACGTGAGAGGGGGGGGGGGGGAGCGGCGCTGGCTGATAAAAAAATTTAACATTTACGGATTTCATTGAAATGAGGGTGCATTATTATGTTTCCGGATACGGAGATATCAAAAATATTATAATTTTTTATTTCTACGTGAGGGGGGGCGCTCGCTTATAAAAAAGTTTAACATTTACGGTTTTCATTGAAATGAGGGTGCATTATTATGTTTCCGGATACCGAGATTTCAAAAATATTATAATTTTTTTAATTCTACGAGAGAGGGGGGGGGGGGCGGCGCTGGCTTATAAAAAATTTAACATTTACGGATTTCATTGAAATGGGGGTGCATTCTTATGTTTCTTGATACGAAGATTTCAAAAATATTTGAATTTTTTTAAATCTACGTGAGGGGGGGACGCTCGCTTATAAAAAAAATTAACATTTACGGATTTCATTGAAATGAGGGTGCATTATTATGTTTCCGGATACGGAGATTTTAAAAATATTCTGATTTTTATTTCTACGTGAGGGGTGGCGCTCGCTTATAAAAAAGTTTAACATTTACGGATTTCATCGAAATGAGGGTGCATTATTATGTTTCCGGATATGGAGATTTCAAAAATATTATAATTTTTTATTTCTACGTGAGAGGGGTGCTCGCTTATAAACAAATTTAACATTTACGGATTTCATTGATATGATGGTGCATTATTATGTTTCCGGATACGGAGATTTCAAAAATATTATAATTTTTTTTATTTCTACCTAAGGGGGGCGCGCTCGCTTTACAAATAATTTAAAATTTACGGATTTCATTTAAATAATAATAATAATAATAATAATAATAATGCTTTATTATTGTAAAAAAAGAAAATACAAAATTTCATTCAAGCATTTACGGCTTGGGACGTACCCGTCAGCCGGAGTGATGTTGACATAGCAAGAGAAAAATAAAATAAAATAAAAATAGAACCTTAATTGCAAAATTAATTTCACTAGTTATAAAAAATAACAGAATATAGTATTTACAACAGAAAAATGCCTATACAAAAAACAAATTAATATTTTCTTTTTAATATTACAGAAAATAATGTTTAAAAGAAAAAAAAAATAAGTGAAATAGTAAAAGATGGTATGAAGCTAAAACTGAAAAAAAATAAGAGAAAAAAAAAAAAAAGAATACGAGATAAAACGAAGGTAGGTATACAATGACTAAATATAATTTGTCAATAATTAAAGTTAAACATAATAAAGAAATACTTGTTATGAAAATAATGCATACCTTCAGTAATTAAACTCTTGCACTAAGTTAAACCTATAGAGCCATGCAGAACGAGCCATAGATATCAGATCTCTACTAGTATTGGAGTTCAGCAAATCACGGAGAGATTGCTCAGTTAGGGAACGTACTCCCAGGTAGCGCAAACGAAACTCAGAGAGAGTCGGACACACGGCCAAAAAGTGAACTATGTCCTCCCTAACATTTAAATTACACAAGGAACATCTTTCTGCGTCTCTATCCCTTTCCATCCATGGCGTGAAATTCAAATATAACAATTCACCCCTCATCTTGAAAAGCCAGCGCATGTCTTTCAAACCTAAAGGGGAAGGGCTCTGACCATCAAATGAAAATAGTTTTAAACTTGTATCCAACTTTTTATAAAGCAAAAACCGATTGGAGGCTCCAAGCCTACTCATGGACTCCTCCCGGTGCACCTGACTGACTCTATCCAACAACACCGTGAACTGGGTCCTCCAAAGAGATTTGTCATCCTCGTTGAAGTCACAAGAGTATTTAGTTGCTAAATTAATCCAGTTTCGAAACCAATGCGTTTTTTCTCGAATAATTTTAATGGCAGTTAACTTCGAAAGCCTGTGAGACGGAAGATCCAAAACTTTTAAACAGTAGTTAAAATGCAGTCTCAAAGTAAAAACAAGAAGTAAGTCGACATCCGTTTCGATATAGAGCATATAGTCTGGGGTAGGTGAAGGGAGAGAGTACAACTTCTTAATAAAGAAGGATTTCATTTAAATGAGGGTGCATTATTATGTTTCCGGATACGGAGATTTCAAAACTATTATAATTTTTTATTTAGACGAAAGGAGGGGGGCGCTTGCTTATAAAAAAATTAACATTTACGGATTTCATTGAAATGAGGGTGCATTATTATGTTTCCGGATACGGTGATTTAAAAAATATTATAATTTTTTTAATTCTACGTAAGGGGGGGAGGCGCTGACTTATAAAAAAAGGTAACATTTACGGATTTTATTGAAATGAGGGTGCATTATTATGTTTCCGGATACGGAGATTTCAAAAATATTATAATTTTTTATTTCTACGTGAGAGGGGTGCTCGCTTATAAAAAATTTAACATTTACGGACTTCATTGAAATGAGGGTGCATTATTATGTTTTCGGATTCGGAGATTTCATAAATATTATAATTTTATATTTAGACGTAAGGAGGGGGGCGCTTGCATATAAAAAATTTAACATTTACGGAGTTCATTGAAATGAGGGTGCATTATTATTTTTCCGGATACGGAGATTTCAAAAATATTATAATTTTTTTATTTCTACCTGAGGGAGGGGACGTTTGCATATAAAGAATTTGCCTATTTCAGTGATATGATGGTGCAATATTATGTTTCCGGATACGGTGATTTCAAAAATATTATAATTTTTTTATTCTACGTGAGGGAGGGCGCTCGCTTATAAAAAAGTTTAACATTTGCCGAGTTCATTGAAATGAGGGTGCATTATTATGTTTCCGGATACGGAGATTTCAAAAATATTATATTTTTTTTATTTCTACCTGAGGGAGGGGACGTTTGCATATAAAGAATTTGCCTATTTCAGTGATATGATGGTGGATTATTATGTTTCCGGATACGGTGATTTCAAAAATATTATAATTTTTTTATTCTACGTGAGGGAGGGCGCTCGCTTATAAAAAAGTTTAACATTTACCGAGTTCATTGAAATGAGGGTGCATTATTATGTTTCCGGATACGGAGATTTCAAAAATATTATAATTTTTTTAAATCTACGTGAGGGGGGGGGGCGTTCGCTTATAAAAAAGTTTAACATTTACGGATTTCATTGAAATGAGGGTGCATTATTATGTTACCGGTTACGGAGATTTCAAAAATATTATAAATTTTTTAATTGTAGGTAAGGGGTGTGGCGCTCGCAAATAAAAAAATTTAACATTTACGGATTTCATTGAAATGGGGGTGCATTCTTATGTTTCTTGATACGGAGATTTTAAAAATATTCTGATTTTTTATTTCTACGTGAGGGAGGGGGCTCGCTAATAAAAAAGTTTAAAATTTACGGATTTCATTTTTATGAGGGTGCATTATTATGTTTCCGGAAACGGAGATTTCAAAAATATTATAATTTTTTATTTCTACCTAGGGGAGGGGGCGTTCGCATATAAAAAAATTTTAAATTTACGGATTTCTTTGATATGAGAGTGCATTATTATGTTCTCGGATACGGAGATTCCAAAAATATTATAAATTTTTTAATTCTAGGTAAGGGGTGTGGCGCTCGCTTATAAAAAAATTTAACATTTACGGATTTCATTGAAATGAAATGAAATGAAATGAAATGAAATGAAATGAAATGAAAAATAATTTTATTATCCTGGGACTGATGTCCCTTTAGAATAAATTTTACATCCATAACATAGAGATCTAGCCAGTGTGGCCATATGTGAATGATATTAAATATTTACAAATATAGTTTACAAATAATATTTACAGAAAGAAAAAATAAATAAAATAAGACAGAAACTAAAAATAAATAAGATAAGACAGAAGCAAAAAATAAATAAAATAAGACAGAAACAAAAGTGCATTCCTTCATGAAAATAATCTTTAAGACAACGGAATGTAATAAAACGGCCTGAGTACAACGATAAGATATTTTCTAATAGAAATCATGCTAAAAAGAGTTGCTTCCAAAGCTCTATTATGTCCCTTCAGTGATCAGTAGTTGGTTTGGGAGCTGAATAGGAAATCGAAGAGGAGGGATTTGAAAGTGGATGCAGATGGAGCGTGTCGGATATTAGAGGGGATAGTGTTCCAGAGGGATACGGCTTGCATTATGAAGGATTTTTCATAAGTTTCAGTTCGATGAGGAGGAGGGTAGAGATCGGAGGTACGGGACCTGGTTGGGCGGGATTGAATGGAAGATTTGAATTGCAGATTCTGTAGGATGTAGGAGGGTTGTTGGGCTCTGATGGCCTGGTATAAGAAGGAAGCCAGTATGTACCGACGACGGTAGGAGGGGTAGAGCCACTTTAACTCGGCGTAATACTGGGTTATATGCGTATCTCTTGGGATCCCAAAGACAAAACGTATTGTGCAATTCATTAGGCGTTTAAGTTTGGCTTCGAGTTCCCCGGACAGTCCGCCGTACACCATACAGCCGTAGTCAAAGTGGGGAAAGATGAGAGAAGAGACTAGGAGTTGGCGGGTTTTGAATGGAAGAAGATATTGTAGACGGTTGAACTGTTTTAGGGTAGAGACAGTACGACGGGAAATTTGTGAGATGTGGGGTTTCCATGAGAGGGATTGATCAAAGGTAACGCCTAGGTTTTTAACGGAATTGTGGAATAAGATAGAGGTGTTGTTCAGCACTAGGTTTGGAGCAAGAGGGGTTGATTTGAGGAGAGAGGGAGATCCAATCAGGATGGCTTTCGTCTTCTCGGCGTTTAAGGTGAGGTTGTTGAGGTTTGCCCAAGCGCAAATTCCGTCGATATCTTCCTGGAGTTTTTGGATGGCACCTGGGGAATCAGCGGGGTCAAAGGAGAGGTAAATCTGGACGTCATCGGCATACATATGGTATTGACAGTGGTGGATGGAGGATGGAAGGTCATTAATATAGATAGAAAATAGGGTGGGGGATAAAGAGGAACCCTGAGGTACACCTTTAGACAATGGCAGAGGCTTTGACGGGGGTTTGTCAGGGACTGCCACAAATTGGGAGCGACTGGTGAGGAAAGATTGGAACCATAGGAGGGCATTATGAGACATGTGAAAGTTTTTGAGTTTATTTAAAAGGATGTTGTGGTCCACTGAGTCAAAGGCTTTGCTGAAGTCGAGGAGAATAAGGATGGTGAGTTTCTTTTGGTCTATTGCAGTGTGGAGATCTTGGGAAATTTTAATGAGGGCGGATTGCGTGGAATGGTTAGGTCTGAAACCAGACTGAAGATGGTTCAGAAGGTTGTTTTGCTCTAGGTAACTGGATAACTGGGATTGAACTAAACGTTCCAAGGGTTTGGATAAGTTGGATAACAGAGAGATGGGACGGAAATCATTCTGGATTGGAGGTTTTTTTCAATGGGCGTACAAGAGCGGTTTTCCAGGTACTGGGAAAAGAGGCAGTTTGCAGGGAAAAGTTGTAGATATGATAAAGGATGGGGAGAATAAAAGGTAATGAGGCTTTAATCAATTTAACTGGGATGTTATCTGGTCCAAAATCATTTGTTTGAGACTTACGGATGGATTTGAGCAAGTCGTCAGGGGTAATATGGGTGAAATAAAAGTTGTTGGGGTTAAATGAGGAAGGAATAAGAATCGGTGATGGTGTTTGGAGAGGATGGGAGGTGTTGGAGACAAAGTGGGAGTTGAGTGCATCGGCTGAGATAGGAATTGAT
Organism: Aelia acuminata; assembly: GCA_911387785.2. Taxonomy (NCBI): domain Eukaryota; kingdom Metazoa; phylum Arthropoda; class Insecta; order Hemiptera; family Pentatomidae; genus Aelia; species Aelia acuminata. Next base: position 83,354,290 of record OU426980.1, read on the forward strand.
TGGTTTTGCGTGGGTTTACCTAAGGATAGTTTACGGAGAATTGCCCATTTTGTTTTGGAGTCGGGGGCACTGGATAAGGATTGCTGGAAGTAGTCGGATTTGGCGCGGCGTATTAAGGATTGGGTGCTATTTCTGAGGAGCTTGAAGGTGGTATAGTCTTCGGGAAGTCTGGTACGTTTAAATCTTCGTCTGGCTGCGTCTCTTCGTTTCATGCAATTCCTTAGCATAGGTGTCAGCCAGGGTGCTGGAGGATGCTTATATGTCTTGGACTTGAGAGGAGCGTGACGGTCAAGGATAGTTTGAAGTTGAGTGCTAAGGATTTCTACCATGGAGTCAATTGAGTTTGAGGTGTATATAGGGTCCCAATGGATCATTTCAAAATCGGGTGCTAGGATTGCAGATGATAAGGAATCTAGGTTTCGAAAGGAGACAGTTCTGGGGGAAAAAAGTGGTATAGGAAGATCATAGGATATTTGTATGAGGTCGTGGGAAGACAGGAAAGGAACCGGGTGCTGTGATGAGGCAAGGAGTTTTTTAGGTGAATCTAGAACATAAAGGTCAAGCCAAGTGCTGGAATACTGGGTGTGATGGGTCGGGCGGTAAGGGACTATAAAGAGATTAAGGGAGTAGAGGAGGTTTGATAGATAGACTTGGTCGGGAGAAGGTATCAGGAGATTGGTGTTAAGGTCTCCGGAGAGAATAATGTTGGAATATGAAGGGATCAGGTTGTAAAGGATGGACTCAAATGTTTCATCAAACGGTGCTTTCGGAGGCCGGTAGATGACACCGAAGAGTAACGGATGTGTGGAGGTGGATATTTCAGCGAACAGATATTCAATGTGAGAGGAAAGGGAAGTGGGGGAAAGAAGGAGAATTTTGGACTTAAGGCTATCGTGGACATAGAGACCTACTCCGCCTCCAGTCCTATCCACTCTATCGTGACGGAGCAGGGTGTAGTTAGGGAGGCTAACTTGAGGGGACAGGATGGTGGGTTTCAGCCATGTTTCGGAGATTGCAATTAAATGGTAAAAGTTGTGGAGGAAAAAATCTTGAAATTCATCAATATGGGCGAGAAGAGACTGGGCGTTAACATGACAGGTTAGAAGGACATTGGTCATAAGGGTTGGAAGACTGAAATATAACAGAGGAAGGGGTTAAATGGCGGGGTATTATTGGATTGATCTGAGGCATACTGGATCACTGAAGATGGATATAACATCCCTGGATGTATAGAAAGATTATTTAGATAGAGAGCATGATAAGTAGCTGTAAAAAAATTACTAATAAATACAGTTAGAGCTGGGCAAGCTGAAACTACAGTGTACGCTTGAGTTCTGGTAAGAGTTAAATAAGTAATAGATAAAATAAAATGAATAGATAAATAAAAGTTATGATAACTAAAAGAAAAGATAAAAAGAAAAGAAAAAAGGAAAGAACTGGATAGAGCTGCCTGGGTGTGAAGGGCCGAGATCAGAGAACCAACGCTGTGGAGTCAAGCGAAAACGTCAAGGTCAGTAGGTGTGTTGATAATGACCACGGGCTGACCGTCACTTCGCCGACATTTCACCCGGCCGCCATTAAACCAAACGTACTTTATTTTGCCTGCCGCTTTCCTTTGGCGCGCCAGCCAGTATAGGTGTCTATTAAAAGTGGTCATTGCTTCGCCAAGGAATATCTTGTGGGCGTCATTTTCCTGCCAGCCCAAATGTCTGGTAGAAAAGTCTCTTATCACCTTGCGCTTTTGAATCAGATCATCTCTTAGAGATTGGCGAGTGAATCTCGCCACCAGTGGCCCGGGTGTGTCATCCTGCCTCGTCCTTACCCTCTCCACGTAATCGACGTCCTCCACCTTCAGGTTCAGCCCCAGGGCTGTACTAACATTCATCAGAAGGCCCATTGACGTTTCTCCCGGTCTAACTGGTATTCCCCTTATCTCGACAGTCCTGGCTAGGTGCTGTTGATCGGATCTGTTCAGTTTTGATTCCAGCTCAGAAATACGGGACTTAAGGGTGTTATTTTCCAGAACTAGGCCGTCTATCTTTGAGTTCTGGGCCTCTAGGAGCGACTCAATAGTTTTCAGGTGCTCCGAGTTTTGGAATGTAATAGTGGCCTGAGTTTCCATTGAAAGTTTTAATTGACTTAATTCCGCTGCATTTGCGTCCACCGAACTTTTCAGGCCTTTGACCTCTGCTGTCAATTCGTTTATTGCGGTGATCAGCATCTGCGATGCGGAATCTACAGTCTGTTGCGAGCCCGTGCTTCTATCGCTGGGTGAGCTGTTCTTTTCAGTCTTCTCACATTTTTGGCAACGCCATTGTTTCCTTTCCCTTTTCAAGGCTTCTATCTCTTTGTCTTCTATATTTAGACATTTTCCATGGAAAATTGCTAGGCAAGTCGCTGTGGAGCAAATCATTGTTTTTTTGTCCTCCCTGGACACCGTCTGTTTGCATAATGGGCAGTTAACCATTTTTATTTATTTTTATACTGTGCAAAAAGATCGCAAAAATAAATTTGTAGAGAGCGAACGTACTCCCACTAAGACTTAGGAAGCACTGAAGAGCAACTGATAGTGGGGATTGAAGCTGGCAGAACTGCGCATGCGCTCCCTTCTCCTACACAACAGCTGATAATGTTCACTAACCTTTTAAGTCAATTAAAATATCGGCAGTTTTCCTCTCTTATTACTTCACAAAGTGTCAGTTGAGCACACTTTCAGCACCTCAGGATCAACTCTAAAGTTTTAGAGATTACACCGATGTATAATTCAGAACAAGATAATCACTGTGAGACACAATAATTGAATGTCAATAAGAGCTTATAACAAACAACCTTTCAGTACCGCGGAATAGACCACAAATGGGGGTGCATTCTTATGTTTCTTGATACGGAGATTTCAAAAATATTAGAATTTTTTAAAATCTACGTAAGGGGGGGACGCTCGCTTATAAACAAAATTAACATTTACGGATTTCATTCAAATGAGGGTGCATTATTATGTTTCCGGATACGGAGATTTTTAAAATATTATGATTTTTTATTTCTACGTGAGGGGGGCGCTCGCTTATAAAAAAGTTTAACATTTACGGATTTCATTGAAATGAGGGTGCATTATTATGTTTCCGGATACCGAGATTTCAAAAATATTATAATTTTTTAATTCTACGAGAGAGGGGAGGGGGGGAGCGGCGCTGGCTTATAAAAAAGTTTAACATTTACGGATTTCATTGAAATGAGGGTGCATTCTTATGTTTCCGGATACGGAGATTTCAAAAATATTAGAATTTATTAAATCTACGTAAGGGGGGGACGCTCAATTATAAAAAAAATTAACATTTACGGATTTCATTGAAATGAGGGTGCATTATTATGTTTCGGGATACGGAGATAATAAAGATATTATAATTTTTTTATTTCTACCTAACGGAGGGTGCGTTCGCATATAAAAAAATTTAACATTTACGGATTTCATTGATATGAGGGTGAATTATTATGTTCTCAGATACGGAGATTCCAAAAATATTATAATTTTTTTTATTCTACGTGAGGGGGGCTCTCGCTTATAAAAAAGTTTAACATTTACGGATTTCATTGAAATGAGGGTGCATTATTATGTGTCCGAATACGGAGATTTCAAAAATATCATATTTTTTTTAATTCTACGAGAGAGAGGGGTGCTCGCTTATAAAAAAATTAAGTTTTACGGATTTCATTGAAATGAGGGTGCATTATTATGTTTCCGGATACGGAGATTTCAAAAATATTATAATTTTTTTACTTCTACCTGAGGGAGGGGACGTTTGCATATAAAGAATTTGCCTATTTCAGTGATATGATGGTGCATTCTTATGTTTCTTGATACGAAGATTTCAAAAATATTTGAATTTTTTTAAATCTACGTGAGGGGGGGACGCTCGCTTATAAAAAAAATTAACATTTACGGATTTCATTGAAATGAGGGTGCATTATTATGTTTCCGGATACGGAGATTTTAAAAATATTCTGATTTTTATTTCTACGTGAGGGGTGGCGCTCGCTTATAAAAAAGTTTAACATTTACGGATTTCATCGAAATGAGGGTGCATTATTATGTTTCCGGATACGGAGATTTCAAAAATATTATAATTTTTTATTTCTACGTGAGAGGGGTGCTCGCTTATAAACAAATTTAACATTTACGGATTTCATTGATATGATGGTGCATTATTATGTTTCCGGATACGGAGATTTCAAAAATATTATAATTTTTTTTATTTCTACCTCAGGGGGGCGCGCTCGCTTTACAAATAATTTAAAATTTACGGATTTCATTTAAATGAGGGTGCATTATTATGTTTCCGGATACGGAGATTTCAAAACTATTATAATTTTTTATTTAGACGAAAGGAGGGGGGCGCTTGCTTATAAAAAAATTAACATTTACGGATTTCATTGAAATGAGGGTGCATTATTATGTTTCCGGATACACAGATTCCAAAAATATTATAATTTTTTTTCGACGTAAGGGAGGGGGCGCTCGTTTATAACAAAATTTGAAATTTACGGATTTCATTGAAATTAGGGTGCATTATTATGTTTCCGGATACACAGATTCCAAAAATATTATAATTTTTTTTTTCGACGTGAGGGGGGGGGGCGCTCGTTTATAACAAAATTTGAAATTTATGGATATCATTAAATGAGGGTGCATAGTTATGTTTCCGGATGCGGAGATTTCAATATATAATTTATATTTATATAATTTATATTTATTTGATTTATAAAAATATTATATTTTTTTTATTTCCACGTGAGGGGGGGGGGGACTCGCTTATCAAAAAATTTAACATTTACGGATTTCATCTAAATGAGGGTGCATTCTTATGTTTCCGGATACGGAGATTTCAAAAATATTATAATTTTTAATTATAACTAAATTTTAAATTTTCAATTATAATTTTTAATTTTACGTGAGGGGGGGGATGCTCGCTTATAAAAAAATTTAACATTTACAGATTTTATTAAAATGAGGGTGCATTATTATATTTCCGGATACGGAGATTTTAAAAATATTATATTTTTTTTCTTTTCGACATAAGAGGGGGGGAAGCGGCGCTGGCTTATAAAAAAATTTACGGATTTCATTGAAATGAAGGTGCATTATTATGTTTCTGGTAACGGAGATTTCAAAACTATTATAATTTTTTTAATTCTACTTAAGGGGGGGGCGCTCGCTTTACAAATAATTTAAAATTTACGGATTTCATTGATATGAGTGTGCATTCTTATGTTTCCGGATACGTAGATTTCTAAAATATTAACATTTTTTTATTTCGACAGGAGGGGAGGCGCTCGTTTATCAAATAATTTAGCATTTACGAATTTCATTGAAATGAGGGTCCATTCTTATGTTTCTTGATACGGAGATTTCAAAAATATTATAATTTTTTATTCAGACGTAAAGGGGGGTGCGCTCGATTATAAAAAATTTAACATAATTCGGATTTTATTGAAATGAGGGTGCATTATTATGTTTCCGGATACACAGATTCCAAAAATATTATAATTTATTTTTTCGCCGTGAGTGGGGGGGCTCGTTTTTAACAAAATTTGAAATTTATGGATTTCATTGAAATGAGGGTGCATAGTTATGTTTCCGGATGCGGAGATTTCAATATATAATTTATATTTATATAATTTATATTTATTTGATTTATAAAAATATTATATTTTTTTTATTTCTACGTAAGGGGGGGGGGGACTCGCTTATCAAAAAATTTAACTTTTGATTTCATTAAAATGAGGGTGCATTCTTATTTTTTCGGATACGGAGATTTCAAAAATATTATAATTTTTTTATTTCTACGTAAGGGGGGCGCGCTCGCTTTACAAATAATTTAACATTTACGAATTTCATTGAAATGAGGGTGCATTTTTATGTTTCCGGATACGGAGATGTTAAAAATATTATAATTTTTTATTTAGACGTAAGGAGGGGTCCGTTTGCTTATAAAAAATTTAACTTTTACGGATTTCATTGAAATGAGGGTGCATTATTATGTTTCCGGATACACAGATTCCAAAAAAATTATAATTTTTTTTCGACGTAAGGGAGGGGGCGCTCGTTTATAACAAAATTTGAAATTTACGGATTTCATTGAAATTAGGGTGCATTATTATGTTTCCGGATACACAGATTCCAAAAATATTATAATTTTTTTTAATTCTACGTGAGGGGGGGGGGTGGGTCTTGCTCATCAAAAAATTGAAAATTATCGGATTTCATTGAAATGAGGGTGCATTATTATGTTTTCGGATTCGGAGATTTCAAAAATATTATAATTTTATATTTAGACGAAAGGAGGGGGGCGCTTGTTTATAAAAAAATTTAACATTTACGGATATCATTGATATGAGTGTGCATTCTTATGTTTCCGGATACGGTGATTTCAAAAATATTATAATTTTTATAATTCTACGTAAGGGGGGGAGGCGCTCACTTATAAAAAAAGGTAACATTTACGGATTTCATTGAAATGAGGGTGCATTATTATGTTTCCGGATACTTAGATTTCAAAAATATTATAATTTTTTTTAATTCTACGTGAGGGGGAGGGGTGAGTCTTGCTCATCAAAAAATTGAAAATTATCGGATTTCATTAAAATGAGGGTGCATTCTTATTTTTTCGGATACGGAGATTTCAAAAATATTATAATTTTTTTATTTCTACGTAAGGTGGGCGCGCTCGCTTTACAAATTATTTAACATTTACGGATTTCATTGAAATCAGGGTGCATTATTATGTTTCCGGATACGGAGATTCCAAAAATATTATAATTTTTTTTAATTCTACGTGAGGGGGGGGGGGATGGGTCTTTTTCATCAAAAAATTGAAAATTATCGGATTTCATTAAAATGAGGGTGCATTCTTATTTTTTCGGATACGGAGATTTCAAAAATATTATAATTTTTTTATTTCTACGTAAGGGGGGCGCGCTCGCTTTACAAATAATTTAAAATTTACGGATTTCATTGAAATAAGTGTCCATTCTTATGTTTCCGGATACGTAGATTTCTAAAATATTAACATTTTTTTATTTCGACAGGGGGGGAGGCGCTCGCTTATTAATTAATTTAGCATTTACGAATTTCATTGAAATGAGGGTGCATTTTTATGTTTCCGGATACGGAGATTTCAAAAAAATATAATTTTTTATTTAGACGTAAGGATGGGCTCGTTTTTAACAAAATTTGAAATTTATGGATTTCATTGAAATGAGGGTGCATTATTATGTTTTCGGATTCGGAGATTTCAAAAATATTATAATTTTATATTTAGACGAAAGGAGGGGGGCGCTTGTTTATAAAAAAATTTAACATTTACGGATATCATTGATATGAGTGTGCATTCTTATGTTTCCGGATACGGTGATTTCAAAAATATTATAATTTTTATAATTCTACGTAAGGGGGGGAGGCGCTCACTTATAAAAAAAGGTAACATTTACGGATTTCATTGAAATGAGGGTGCATTATTATGTTTCCGGATACTTAGATTTCAAAAATATTATAATTTTTTTTAATTCTACGTGAGGGGGAGGGGTGAGTCTTGCTCATCAAAAAATTGAAAATTATCGGATTTCATTAAAATGAGGGTGCATTCTTATTTTTTCGGATACGGAGATTTCAAAAATATTATAATTTTTTTATTTCTACGTAAGGTGGGCGCGCTCGCTTTACAAATTATTTAACATTTACGGATTTCATTGAAATCAGGGTGCATTATTATGTTTCCGGATACGGAGATTCCAAAAATATTATAATTTTTTTTAATTCTACGTGAGGGGGGGGGGATGGGTCTTTTTCATCAAAAAATTGAAAATTATCGGATTTCATTAAAATGAGGGTGCATTCTTATTTTTTCGGATACGGAGATTTCAAAAATATTATAATTTTTTTATTTCTACGTAAGGGGGGCGCGCTCGCTTTACAAATAATTTAAAATTTACGGATTTCATTGAAATAAGTGTCCATTCTTATGTTTCCGGATACGTAGATTTCTAAAATATTAACATTTTTTTATTTCGACAGGGGGGGAGGCGCTCGCTTATTAATTAATTTAGCATTTACGAATTTCATTGAAATGAGGGTGCATTATTATGTTTCCGGATACGGAGATTTCAAAACTATTATAATTTTTTATTTAGACGAAAGGAGGGGGGCGCTTGCTTATAAAAAAATTAACATTTACGGATTTCATTGAAATGAGGGTGCATTATTATGTTTCCGGATACACAGATTCCAAAAATATTATAATTTTTTTTCGACGTAAGGGAGGGGGCGCTCGTTTATAACAAAATTTGAAATTTACGGATTTCATTGAAATTAGGGTGCATTATTATGTTTCCGGATACACAGATTCCAAAAATATTATAATTTTTTTTTTCGACGTGAGGGGGGGGGCGCTCGTTTATAACAAAATTTGAAATTTATGGATATCATTAAATGAGGGTGCATAGTTATGTTTCCGGATGCGGAGATTTCAATATATAATTTATATTTATATAATTTATATTTATTTGATTTATAAAAATATTATATTTTTTTTATTTCCACGTGAGGGGGGGGGGGGACTCGCTTATCAAAAAATTTAACATTTACGGATTTCATCTAAATGAGGGTGCATTCTTATGTTTCCGGATACGGAGATTTCAAAAATATTATAATTTTTAATTATAACTAAATTTTAAATTTTCAATTATAATTTTTAATTTTACGTGAGGGGGGGGGATGCTCGCTTATAAAAAAATTTAACATTTACAGATTTTATTAAAATGAGGGTGCATTATTATATTTCCGGATACGGAGATTTTAAAAATATTATATTTTTTTTCTTTTCGACATAAGAGGGGGGGAAGCGGCGCTGGCTTATAAAAAAATTTACGGATTTCATTGAAATGAAGGTGCATTATTATGTTTCTGGTAACGGAGATTTCAAAACTATTATAATTTTTTTAATTCTACTTAAGGGGGGGGCGCTCGCTTTACAAATAATTTAAAATTTACGGATTTCATTGATATGAGTGTGCATTCTTATGTTTCCGGATACGTAGATTTCTAAAATATTAACATTTTTTTATTTCGACAGGAGGGGAGGCGCTCGTTTATCAAATAATTTAGCATTTACGAATTTCATTGAAATGAGGGTCCATTCTTATGTTTCTTGATACGGAGATTTCAAAAATATTATAATTTTTTATTCAGACGTAAAGGGGGGTGCGCTCGATTATAAAAAATTTAACATAATTCGGATTTTATTGAAATGAGGGTGCATTATTATGTTTCCGGATACACAGATTCCAAAAATATTATAATTTATTTTTTCGCCGTGAGTGGGGGGGCTCGTTTTTAACAAAATTTGAAATTTATGGATTTCATTGAAATGAGGGTGCATAGTTATGTTTCCGGATGCGGAGATTTCAATATATAATTTATATTTATATAATTTATATTTATTTGATTTATAAAAATATTATATTTTTTTTATTTCTACGTAAGGGGGGGGGGACTCGCTTATCAAAAAATTTAACTTTTGATTTCATTAAAATGAGGGTGCATTCTTATTTTTTCGGATACGGAGATTTCAAAAATATTATAATTTTTTTATTTCTACGTAAGGGGGGCGCGCTCGCTTTACAAATAATTTAACATTTACGAATTTCATTGAAATGAGGGTGCATTTTTATGTTTCCGGATACGGAGATGTTAAAAATATTATAATTTTTTATTTAGACGTAAGGAGGGGTCCGTTTGCTTATAAAAAATTTAACTTTTACGGATTTCATTGAAATGAGGGTGCATTATTATGTTTCCGGATACACAGATTCCAAAAAAATTATAATTTTTTTTCGACGTAAGGGAGGGGGCGCTCGTTTATAACAAAATTTGAAATTTACGGATTTCATTGAAATTAGGGTGCATTATTATGTTTCCGGATACACAGATTCCAAAAATATTATAATTTTTTTTAATTCTACGTGAGGGGGGGGGGGTGGGTCTTGCTCATCAAAAAATTGAAAATTATCGGATTTCATTGAAATGAGGGTGCATTATTATGTTTTCGGATTCGGAGATTTCAAAAATATTATAATTTTATATTTAGACGAAAGGAGGGGGGCGCTTGTTTATAAAAAAATTTAACATTTACGGATATCATTGATATGAGTGTGCATTCTTATGTTTCCGGATACGGTGATTTCAAAAATATTATAATTTTTATAATTCTACGTAAGGGGGGGAGGCGCTCACTTATAAAAAAAGGTAACATTTACGGATTTCATTGAAATGAGGGTGCATTATTATGTTTCCGGATACTTAGATTTCAAAAATATTATAATTTTTTTTAATTCTACGTGAGGGGGAGGGGTGAGTCTTGCTCATCAAAAAATTGAAAATTATCGGATTTCATTAAAATGAGGGTGCATTCTTATTTTTTCGGATACGGAGATTTCAAAAATATTATAATTTTTTTATTTCTACGTAAGGTGGGCGCGCTCGCTTTACAAATTATTTAACATTTACGGATTTCATTGAAATCAGGGTGCATTATTATGTTTCCGGATACGGAGATTCCAAAAATATTATAATTTTTTTTAATTCTACGTGAGGGGGGGGGGGGATGGGTCTTTTTCATCAAAAAATTGAAAATTATCGGATTTCATTAAAATGAGGGTGCATTCTTATTTTTTCGGATACGGAGATTTCAAAAATATTATAATTTTTTTATTTCTACGTAAGGGGGGCGCACTCGCTTTACAAATAATTTAAAATTTACGGATTTCATTGAAATAAGTGTCCATTCTTATGTTTCCGGATACGGAGATTTCAAAAATATTATAATTTTTTTTAATTCTACGTGAGGGGGGGAGGCGCTCGCTTATTAATTAATTTAGCATTTACGAATTTCATTGAAATGAGGGTGCATTTTTATGTTTCCGGATACGGAGATGTTAAAAATATTATAATTTTTTATTTAGACGTAAGGAGGGGTCCGTTTGCTTATAAAAAATTTAACTTTTACGGATTTCATTGAAGTGAGGGTGCATTATTATGTTTCCGGATACACAGATTCCAAAAAAATTATAATTTTTCTTCGACGTAAGGGAGGGGGCGCTCGTTTATAACAAAATTTGAAATTTACGGATTTCATTGAAATTAGGGTGCATTATTATGTTTCCGGATACACAGATTCCAAAAATATTATAATTTTTTTTAATTCTACGTGAGGGGGAGGGGTGGGTCTTGCTCATCAAAAAATTGAAAATTATCGGATTTCATTGAAATGAGGGTGCATTATTATGTTTTCGGATTCGGAGATTTCAAAAATATTATAATTTTATATTTAGACGAAAGGAGGGGGGCGCTTGTTTATAAAAAAATTTAACATTTACGGATATCATTGATATGAGTGTGCATTCTTATGTTTCCGGATACGGTGATTTCAAAAATATTATAATTTTTATAATTCTACGTAAGGGGGGGAGGCGCTCACTTATAAAAAAAGGTAACATTTACGGATTTCATTGAAATGAGGGTGCATTATTATGTTTCCGGATACTTAGATTTCAAAAATATTATAATTTTTTTTAATTCTACGTGAGGGGGAGGGGTGAGTCTTGCTCATCAAAAAATTGAAAATTATCGGATTTCATTAAAATGAGGGTGCATTCTTATTTTTTCGGATACGGAGATTTCAAAAATATTATAATTTTTTTATTTCTACGTAAGGTGGGCGCGCTCGCTTTACAAATTATTTAACATTTACGGATTTCATTGAAATCAGGGTGCATTATTATGTTTCCGGATACGGAGATTCCAAAAATATTATAATTTTTTTTAATTCTACGTGAGGGGGGGGGGATGGGTCTTTTTCATCAAAAAATTGAAAATTATCGGATTTCATTAAAATGAGGGTGCATTCTTATTTTTTCGGATACGGAGATTTCAAAAATATTATAATTTTTTTATTTCTACGTAAGGGGGGCGCGCTCGCTTTACAAATAATTTAAAATTTACGGATTTCATTGAAATAAGTGTCCATTCTTATGTTTCCGGATACGTAGATTTCTAAAATATTAACATTTTTTTATTTCGACAGGGGGGGAGGCGCTCGCTTATTAATTAATTTAGCATTTACGAATTTCATTGAAATGAGGGTGCATTTTTATGTTTCCGGATACGGAGATTTCAAAAATATTATAATTTTTTATTTAGACGTAAGGAGGAGTCCGTTTGCTTATAAAAAATTTAACTTTTACGGATTTCATTGAAATGAGGGTGCATTATTATGTTTCCGGATACACAGATTCTAAAAATATTATAATTTATTTTTTCGACGTGAGTGGGGGGGCTCGTTTTTAAAAAATTTGAAATTTATGGATTTCATTGAAATGAGGGTGCATAGTCATGTTTCCGGATGCGGAGATTTCAAAAATATTATATTTTTTTTCGACGTGAGGAGGGGGGGCACTCGTTTATAACAAAATTTAAAATTTATGAATTTCATTGAAATAAGAGTGCATAGTTATTTTTCTGGATGCGGAGATTTCAATATATAATTTATATTTATATAATTTATATTTATTTGATTTATAAAAATATTATATTTTTTTTATTTCTACGTGAGGGGAGGGGGGACTCGCTTATCAAAAAATTTAACATTTACGGATTTCATCTAAATGAGGGTGCATTCTTATGTTTCCGGATACGGAGATTTCAAAAATATTATAATTTTTAATTATAACTAAATTTTAAATTTTCAATTATAATTTTTAATTTTACGTGAGGGGGGGGTGCTCGCTTATAAAAAAATTTAACATTTACAGATTTTATTAAAATAAGGGTGCATTATTATATTTCCGGATACGGAGATTTTAAAAATATTATATTTTTTTTCTTTTCGACATATGGGGGGGGGGGGAGCGGCGCTGGCTTATAAAAAAATTTACGGATTTCATTGAAATGAAGGTGCATTATTATGTTTCTGGTGACGGAGATTTCAAAACTATTATAATTTTTTTAATTCTACTTAAGAGGGGGGCGCTCGCTTTACAAATAATTTAAAATTTACGGATTTCATTGATATTAGTGTGCATTCTTATGTTTCCGGATACGTAGATTTCTAAAATATTAACATTCTTTTATTTCGACAGGGGGGGAGGCGCTCGTTTATCAAATAATTTAGCATTTACGAATTTCATTGAAATGAGGGTGCATTCTTATGTTTCTTGATACGGAGATTTCAAAAATATTATAATTTTTTATTTAGACGTAAAGGGGGGTGCGCTTGATTATAAAAAAATTAACATAATTCGGATTTCATTGAAATGAGGGTGCATTATTATGTTTCCGGATACACAGATTCCAAAAATATTATAATTTATTTTTTCGACGTGAGTGGGGGGGCTCGTTTTTAACAAAATTTGAAATTTATGGATTTCATTGAAATGAGGGTGCATAGTTATGTTTCCGGATGCGGAGATTTCAAAAATATTATATTTTTTTTTCGACGTGAGGAGGGGGGGCACTCGTTTATAACAAAATTTAAAATTTATGAATTTCATTGAAATAAGAGTGCATAGTTATTTTTCTGGATGCGGAGATTTCAATATATAATTTATATTTATATAATTTATATTTATTTGATTTATAAAAATATTATATTTTTTTTATTTCTACGTGAGGGGGGGGGGACTCGCTCATCAAAAAATTGAAAATTATCGGATTTCATTAAAATGAGGGTGCATTCTTATTTTTTCGGATACGGAGATTTCAAAAATATTATAATTTTTTTATTTCTACGTAAGGGGGGCGCGCTCGCTTTACAAATAATTTAAAATTTACGGATTTCATTGAAATAAGTGTCCATTCTTATGTTTCCGGATAGGTAGATTTCTAAAATATTAACATTTTTTTATTTCGACAGGGGGGGAGGCGCTCGCTTATTAATTAATTTAGCATTTACGAATTTCATTGAAATGAGGGTGCATTTTTATGTTTCCGGATACGGAGATGTTAAAAATATTATAATTTTTTATTTAGACGTAAGGAGGGGTCCGTTTGCTTATAAAAAATTTAACTTTTACGGATTTTATTGAAATGAGGGTGCATTATTATGTTTCCGGATACACAGATTCCAAAAATATTATAATTTTTTTTTCGACGTGAGGGGGGGGGGGGGGGCGCTCGTTTATAACAAAATTTGAAATTTATGGATATCATTAAATGAGGGTGCATAGTTATGTTTCCGGATGCGGAGATTTCAAAAATATTATATTTTTTTTCGATGTGAGGAGGGGAGGCACTCGTTTATAACCAAATTAAAAATTTATGAATTTCATTGAAATAAGAGTGCATAGTTATGTTTCTGGATGCGGAGATTTCAATATATAATTTATATTTATATAATTTATATTTATTTGATTTATAAAAATATTATATTTTTTTTATTTCTACGTGAGGGGGGGGGGACTCGCTTATCAAAAAATTTAACTTTTGATTTCATTAAAATGAGGGTGCATTCTTATTTTTTCGGATACGGAGATTTCAAAAATATTATAATTTTTTTATTTCTACGTAAGGGGGGCGCGCTCGCTTTACAAATAATTTAACATTTACGGATTTCATCGAAATCAGGGTGCATTATTATGTTTCCGGATACGGAGATTTCAAAAATATTAACATTTTTTTTAATTCTACGTGAGGGGGGGGGGGGGTGGGTCTTGCTCATCAAAAAATTGAAAATTATCGGATTTCATTAAAATGAGGGTGCATTCTTATTTTTGCGGATACGGAGATTTCAAAAATATTATAATTTTTTTATTTCTACGTAAGGGGGGCGCGCTCGCTTTACAAATACTTTAAAATTTATGGATTTCATTGATATGAGTGTGCATTCTTATGTTTCCGGATACGTAGATTTCTAAAATATTAACATTTTTTTATTTCGACAGGGGGGGGAGGCGCTCGTTTATCAAATAATTTAGCATTTACGAATTTCATTGAAATGAGGGTGCATTCTTATGTTTCTTGATACGGAGATTTCAAAAATATTATAATTTTTTATTTAGACGTAAAGGGGGGTGCGCTCGATTATAAAAAATTTAACATAATTCGGATTTCATTGAAATGAGGGTGCATTATTATGTTTCCGGATACGGAGATTTCAATATATAATTTATATTTATATAATTTATATAATTTAGATTTATATAATTTATAAAAATATTATAATTTTTTTATTTCTACGTGAGGGGGGGGTGGACTCGCTTATCAAAAAATTTAACATTTACGGATTTCATCTAAATGAGGGTGCATTCTTATGTTTCCGGATACGGAGATTTCTAAAATATTATAATTTTTAATTATAACTAAATTTTTAATTTTCAATTATAATCTTTAATTTTACGTGAGGGGGGGCGCTTGTTTATAAAAAAATTTAACATTTACGGATTTCATTGATATAAGTGTGCATTCTTATGTTTCCGGATACGGTGATTTCAAAAATATTATAATTTTTATAATTCTACGTAAGGGGGGGAGGCGATCACTTATAAAAAAAGGTAACATTTACGGATTTCATTGAAATGAGGGTGCATTATTATGTTTCCGGATACGGAGATTTCAAAAATATTATAATTTATTATTTCTACGTGAGAGGGGTGCTCGCTTATAAAAAATTTAACATTTACGGACTTCATTGAAATGAGGGTGCATTATTATGTTTCCGAATACGGAGATTCAAAAAATATTATAATTTTTTTTAATTCTACGTGAGGGGGGGGGGGGGGGTGGGTCTTGCTCATCAAAAAATTGAAAATTATCGGATTTCATTGAAATGAGGGTGCATTATTATGTTTTCGGATTCGGAGATTTCAAAAATATTATAATTTTATATTTAGACGAAAGGAGGGGGGCGCTTGTTTATAAAAAAATTTAACATTTACGGATATCATTGATATGAGTGTGCATTCTTATGTTTCCGGATACGGTGATTTCAAAAATATTATAATTTTTATAATTCTACGTAAGGGGGGGAGGCGCTCACTTATAAAAAAAGGTAACATTTACGGATTTCATTGAAATGAGGGTGCATTATTATGTTTCCGGATACTTAGATTTCAAAAATATTATAATTTTTTTTAATTCTACGTGAGGGGGAGGGGTGAGTCTTGCTCATCAAAAAATTGAAAATTATCGGATTTCATTAAAATGAGGGTGCATTCTTATTTTTTCGGATACGGAGATTTCAAAAATATTATAATTTTTTTATTTCTACGTAAGGTGGGCGCGCTCGCTTTACAAATTATTTAACATTTACGGATTTCATTGAAATCAGGGTGCATTATTATGTTTCCGGATACGGAGATTCCAAAAATATTATAATTTTTTTTAATTCTACGTGAGGGGGGGGGATGGGTCTTTTTCATTAAAAAATTGAAAATTATCGGATTTCATTAAAATGAGGGTGCATTCTTATTTTTTCGGATACGGAGATTTCAAAAATATTATAATTTTTTTATTTCTACGTAAGGGGGGCGCGCTCGCTTTACAAATAATTTAAAATTTACGGATTTCATTGAAATAAGTGTCCATTCTTATGTTTCCGGATACGTAGATTTCTAAAATATTAACATTTTTTTATTTCGACAGGGGGGGAGGCGCTCGCTTATTAATTAATTTAGCATTTACGAATTTCATTGAAATGAGGGTGCATTCTTATGTTTCTTGATACGGAGATTTCAAAAATATTATAATTTTTTATTTAGACGTAAAGGGGGGTGCGCTTGATTATAAAAAAATTAACATAATTCGGATTTCATTGAAATGAGGGTGCATTATTATGTTTCCGGATACGGAGATTTCAAAAATATTATAATTTTTTTATTTCTACGTAAGGGGGGCGCGCTCGCTTTACAAATAATTTAAAATTTACGGATTTCATTGAAATAAGTGTCCATTCTTATGTTTCCGGATAGGTAGATTTCTAAAATATTAACATTTTTTTATTTCGACAGGGGGGGAGGCGCTCGCTTATTAATTAATTTAGCATTTACGAATTTCATTGAAATGAGGGTGCATTTTTATGTTTCCGGATACGGAGATGTTAAAAATATTATAATTTTTTATTTAGACGTAAGGAGGGGTCCGTTTACTTATAAAAAATTTAACTTTTACGGATTTTATTGAAATGAGGGTGCATTATTATGTTTCCGGATACACAGATTCCAAAAATATTATAATTTTTTTTTCGACGTGAGGGGGGGGCGCTCGTTTATAACAAAATTTGAAATTTATGGATATCATTAAATGAGGGTGCATAGTTATGTTTCCGGATGCGGAGATTTCAAAAATATTATATTTTTTTTCGATGTGAGGAGGGGGGGCACTCGTTTATAACCAAATTAAAAATTTATGAATTTCATTGAAATAAGAGTGCATAGTTATGTTTCTGGATGCGGAGATTTCAATATATAATTTATATTTATATAATTTATATTTATTTGATTTATAAAAATATTATATTTTTTTTACTTTTACGTGATGGGGGGGGGGGGACTCGCTTATCAAAAAATTTAACATTTACGGATTTCATTGAAATGAGGGTGCAATATTATGTTTCCGGTTACGGAGATTCCAAAAATATTATAATTTTTTTTAATTCTACGTGAGGGGGGGGGGGTGGGTCTTGCTCATCAAAAAATTGAAAATTATCGGATTTCATTAAAATGAGGGTGCATTCTTATTTTTGCGGATACGGAGATTTCAAAAATATTATAATTTTTTTATTTCTACGTAAGTGGGGCGCGCTCGCTTTACAAATACTTTAAAATTTATGGATTTCATTGATATGAGTGTGCATTCTTATGTTTCCGGATACGTAGATTTCTAAAATATTAACATTTTTTTATTTCGACAGGGGGGGGAGGCG
Source organism: Aelia acuminata (assembly GCA_911387785.2). Taxonomy (NCBI): domain Eukaryota; kingdom Metazoa; phylum Arthropoda; class Insecta; order Hemiptera; family Pentatomidae; genus Aelia; species Aelia acuminata. The sequence continues at coordinate 83,372,256 of OU426980.1, forward strand.
CTCGTTTATCAAATAATTTAGCATTTACGAATTTCATTGAAATGAGGGTGCATTCTTATGTTTCTTGATACGGAGATTTCAAAAATATTATAATTTTTTATTTAGACGTAAAGGGGGGTGCGCTCGATTATAAAAAATTTAACATAATTCGGATTTCATTGAAATGAGGGTGCATTATTATGTTTCCGGATACGGAGATTTCAATATATAATTTATATTTATATAATTTATATAATTTAGATTTATATAATTTATAAAAATATTATAATTTTTTTATTTCTACGTGAGGGGGGGGGTGGACTCGCTTATCAAAAAATTTAACATTTACGGATTTCATCTAAATGAGGGTGCATTCTTATGTTTCTTGATACGGTGATTTCAAAAATATTATAATTTTTATAATTCTACGTAAGGGGGGGAGGCGCTCACTTATAAAAAAAGGTAACATTTACGGATTTCATTGAAATGAGGGTGCATTCTTATGTTTCCGGATACGGAGATTTCAAAAATATTATAATTTTTAATTATAACTAAATTTTTAATTTTCAATTATAATCTTTAATTTTACGTGAGGGGGGGCGCTTGTTTATAAAAAAATTTAACATTTACGGATTTCATTGATATAAGTGTGCATTCTTATGTTTCCGTATACGGTGATTTCAAAAATATTATAATTTTTATAATTCTACGTAAGGGGGGGAGGCGATCACTTATAAAAAATTTAACATTTACGGATTTCATTGAAATGAGGGTGCATTATTATGTTTTCGGATTCGGAGATTTCAAAAATATTATAATTTTATATTTAGACGAAAGGAGGGGGGCGCTTGTTTATAAAAAAATTTAACATTTACGGATATCATTGATATGAGTGTGCATTCTTATGTTTCCGGATACGGTGATTTCAAAAATATTATAATTTTTATAATTCTACGTAAGGGGGGGAGGCGCTCACTTATAAAAAAAGGTAACATTTACGGATTTCATTGAAATGAGGGTGCATTATTATGTTTCCGAATACGTAGATTCCAAAAATATTATAATTTTTTTTTCATTCTACTTGAAGGGGGGGGGGGGGGTAGGGCTCGCTCATCAAAAAATTGAAAATTATCGGATTTCATTAAAATGAAGGTGCATTCTTATTTTTTCGGATACGGAGATTTCAAAAATATTATAATTTTTTTATTTCTACGTAAGGGGGGCGCGCTCGCTTTACAAATAATTTAAAATTTACGGATTTCATTGAAATAAGTGTCCATTCTTATGTTTCCGGATACGTAGATTTCTAAAATATTAACATTTTTTTATATCGACAGGGGGGGAGGCGCTCGCTTATCAATTAATTTAGCATTTACAAATTTCATTGAAATGAGGGTGCATTTTTATGTTTCCGGATACGGAGATTTCAAAAAAATATAATTTTTTATTTAGACGTAAGGATGGGCTCGTTTTTAACAAAATTTGAAATTTATGGATTTCATTGAAATGAGGGTGCATAGTTATGTTTCCGGATGCGGAGATTTTAAAAATATTATATTTTTTTTCGACGTGAGGAGAGGGGGCACGCGTTTATAACAAAATTTAAAATTTATGAATTTCATTGAAATAAGTGTGCATAGTTATGTTTCTGGATGCGGAGATTTCAATATATAATTTATATTTATATAATTTATATAATTTATATTTATTTGATTTATAAAAATATTATATTTTTTTTATTTCTACGTGATGGGGGGGGGGGACTCGCTTATCAAAAAATTTAACATTTACGGATTTCATTGAAATGAGGGTGCAATATTATGTTTCCGGTTACGGAGATTCCAAAAATATTATAATTTTTTTATTTCAACGTGATAGGGGGGGGGGGCGCTCGCTTATAAAAAAAGTACAACATTTACGGATTTCGTTGATATGTGGGTGCATTATTATGTTTCCGGATACGGAGATTTTAAAAATATTATATTTTTTTTCTTTTCGACATAAGGGGGGGGGGGAGCGGCGCTGGCTTATAAAAAAATTTACGGATTTCATTGAAATGAAGGTGCATTATTATGTTTCTGGTAACGGAGATTTCAAAACTATTATAATTTTTTTAATTCTACTTAAGGAGGGGGCGCTCGCTTTACAAATAATTTAAAATTTACGGATTTCATTGATATGAGTGTGCATTCTTATGTTTCCGGATACGTAGATTTCTAAAATATTAACATTTTTTATTTCGACAGGGGGGGAGGCGCTCGTTTATCAAATCATTTAGCATTTACGAATTTCATTGAAATGAGGGTGCATTCTTATGATTCTTGATACGGAGATTTCAAAAATATTATAATTTTTTATTTAGACGTAAAGGGGGGTGCGCTCGATTATAAAAAATTTAACATAATTCGGATTTCATTGAAATGAGGGTGCATTATTATGTTTCCGGATACGGAGATTTCAATATATAATTTATATTTATATAATTTATATAATTTAGATTTATATAATTTATAAAAATATTATAATCTTTTTATTTATACGTGAGGGGGGGGGGGGCTCGCTTATAAAAAAATTTAACATTTACGGATTTCATCTAAATGAGGGTGCTTTCTTATGTTTCCGGATACGGAGATTTCAAAAATATTATAATTTTTAATTATAACTAAATTTTTAATTTTCAATTATAATCTTTAATTTTACGTGAGGGGGGGCGCTTGTTTATAAAAAAATTTAACATTTACGGATTTCATTGATATAAGTGTGCATTCTTATGTTTCCGGATACGGTGATTTCAAAAATATTATAATTTTTATAATTCTACGTAAGGGGGGGAGGCGCTCACTTATAAAAAAAGGTAACATTTACGGATTTCTTTAAAATGAGGATGCATTATTATGTTTCCGGAAACGGAGATTTCAAAAATATTATAATTTTTTTCATTTCTACCTAAAGGAGGGGGCGTTCGCTTATAAACAAATTTAACATTTACGGATTTCATTGAAATGAGGGTGCATTATTATGTTTCCGAATACGGAGATTCCAAAAATATTATAATTTTTTTTAATTCTACGTGAGGGGGGGGGGGTGGGTCTTGCTCATCAAAAAATTGAAAATTATCGGATTTCATTAAAATGAGGGTGGATTCTTAATTTTTCGGATACGGAGATTTCAAAAATATTATAATTTATTATTTCTACGTGAGAGGGGTGCTCGCTTATAAAAAATTTAACATTTACGGATTTCTTTGAAATGAGGATGCATTATTATGTTTCCGGAAACGGAGATTTCAAAAATATTATATTTTTTTTTTTTAATTCTACGTGAGAGGGGGGGGGGTGGGTCTTGCTCATCAAAAAATTGAAAATTATCGGATTTCATTAAAATGAGGGTGCATTCTTATGTTTCCGGATACGGAGATTTCAAAAATATTATAATTTATTATTTCTACGTGTGAGGGGTGCTCGCTTATAAAAAATTTAACATTTACGGATTTCTTTGAAATGAGGATGCATTATTATGTTTCCGGAAACGGAGATTTCAAAAATATTATAATTTTTTTCATTTCTACCTAAAGGAGGGGGCGTTCGCTTATAAACAAATTTAACATTTACGGATTTCATTGAAATGAGGGTGCATTCTTATTTTTGCGGATACGGAGATTTCAAAAATATTATAATTTTTTTATTTCTACGTAAGGGGGGCGCGCTCGCTTTACAAATAATTTAAAATTTACGGATTTCATTGAAATAAGTTTCCATTCTTATGTTACCGGATACGTAGATTTCTAAAATATTAACATTTATTTACTTCGTTAGGGGGGGAGGCGCTCGCTTATCAATTAATTTAGCATTTACGAATTTCATTGAAATGAGGGTGCATTTTTATGTTTCCGGATACGGAGATTTCAAAAATATTATAATTTTTTATTTAGACGTAAGGAGGGGTCCGTTTGCTTATAAAAAATTTAACTTTTACGGATTTCATTGAAATGAGGGTGCATTATTATGTTTCCGGATACACAGATTCCAAAAATATTATAATTTATTTTTTCGACGTGAGTGGGGGGGCTCGTTTTTAACAAAATTTGAAATTTATGGATTTCATTGAAAAGAGGGTGCATAGTTATGTTTCCGGATTCGGAGATTTCAAAAATATTATATTTTTTTTCGACGTGAGGAGGGGGGGCACTCGTTTATAACAAAATTTAAAATTTATGAATTTCATTGAAATAAGAGTGCATAGTTATGTTTCTGGATGCGGAGATTTCAATATATAATTTATATTTATATTTATTTGATTTATAAAAATATTATATTTTTTTTATTTCTACGTGAGGGGGGGGGGACTCGCTTATCAAAAAATTTAACATTTACGGATTTCATCTAAATGAGGGTGCATTCTTATGTTTCCGGATACGGAGATTTCAAAAATATTATAATTTTTAATTATAACTAAATTTTAAATTTTCAATTATAATTTTTAATTTTACGTGAGGGGGGGGGGGTGCTCGCTTATAAAAAAATTTAACATTTACAGATTTTATTAAAATGAAGGTGCATTATTATATTTCTGGATACGGAGATTTTAAAAATATTATATATTTTTTCTTTTCGACATAAGGGGGGGGGGGGGCGGCGCTGGCTTATAAAAAAATTTACGGATTTCATTGAAATGAAGGTGCATTATTATGTTTCTGGTAACGGAGATTTCAAAACTATTATAATTTTTTTAATTCTACGTGAGGGGGGGCGCTCGCTTATTAAAAATTTAACATTTACGGATTTTATTAAATAAGTGTGCATTCTTATGTTTCCGGATACGGAGGTTTCAAAAATATTATTAATTTTTGTAATTTTACGTGAGGGGGGGGGGCGCTAGCTTATAAAAAAATTAACATTTACGGATATCATTGAAATGGGGGTGCATTATTATGTTTCCGGATACGGAGATTTCAAAAATATTATAATTTTTTATTTAGACGTAAAGGGGGGTGCGCTCGATTATAAAAAATTTAACATAATTCGGATTTCATTGAAATGAGGGTGCATTATTATGTTTCCAGATACGGAGATTACAATATATAATTTATATTTATATAATTTATATAATTTAGATTTATATAATTTATAAAAATATTATAATTTTTTTATTTCTACGTGAGGGGGGGGGACTCGCTTATCAAAAAATTTAACATTTACGGATTTCTTCTAAATGAGGGTGCATTCTTATGTTTCCGGATACGGAGATTTCAAAAATATTATAATTTTTAATTATAACTAAATTTTTAATTTTCAATTATAATCTTTAATTTTACGTGAGGGGGGGCGCTTGTTTATAAAAAAATTTAACATTTACGGATTTCATTGATATAAGTGTGCATTCTTATGTTTCCGGATACGGAGATTTCAAAAATATTATAATTTTTAATTATAACTAAATTTTTAATTTTCAATTATAATCTTTTATTTTACGTGAGGGGGGGCGCTTGTTTATAAAAAAATTTAACATTTACGGATTTCATTGATATAAGTGTGCATTCTTATGTTTCCGGATACGGTGATTTCAAAAATATTATAATTTTTATAATTCTACGTAAGGGGGGGAGGCGCTCACTTATAAAAAAAGGTAACATTTACGGATTTCATTGAAATGAGGGTGCATTATTATGTTTCCGGATACGGAGATTTCAAAAATATTATAATTTATTATTTCTACGTGAGAGGGGTGCTCGCTTATAAAAAATTTAACATTTACGGATTTCTTTGAAATGAGGATGCATTATTATGTTTCCGGAAACGGAGATTTCAAAAATATTATAATTTTTTTCATTTCTACCTAAAGGAGGGGGCGTTCGCTTATAAACAAATTTAACATTTACGGATTTCATTGAAATGAGGATGCATTATTATTTTTCCGGAAACGGAGATTTCAAAAATATTATAATTTTTTTCATTTCTACCTAAAGGAGGGGGCGTTCGCTTATAAACAAATTTAACATTTACGGATTTCATTGAAATGAGGGTGCATTATTATGTTTCCGAATACGGAGATTCCAAAAATATTTAAAAAAAATTTTCATTCTACTTGAGGGGGGGGGGGCGGTAGGGCTCGCTCATCAAAAAATTGAAAATTATCGGATTTCATTAAAATGAGTGTGCATTCTTATTTTTGCGGATACGGAGATTTCAAAAATATTATAATTTTTTTATTTCTACGTAAGGGGGGCGCGCTCGCTTTACAAATAATTTAAAATTTACGGATTTCATTGAAATAAGTGTCCATTCTTATGTTTCCGGATACGTAGATTTCTAAAATATTAACATTTATTTACTTCGTTAGGGGGGGAGGCGCTCGCTTATCAAATAATTTAGCATTTACGAATTTCATTGAAATGAGGGTGCATTTTTATGTTTCCGGATACGGAGATTTCAAAAATATTATAATTTTTTATTTAGACGTAAGGAGGGGTCCGTTTGCTTATAAAAAATTTAACTTTTACGGATTTCATTGAAATGAGGGTGCATTATTATGTTTCCGGATACACAGATTCCAAAAATATTATAATTTATTTTTTCGACGTGAGTGGGGGGGCTCGTTTTTAACAAAATTTGAAATTTATGGATTTCATTGAAAAGAGGGTGCATAGTTATGTTTCCGGATTCGGAGATTTCAAAAATATTATATTTTTTTTCGACGTGAGGAGGGGGGGCACTCGTTTATAACAAAATTTAAAATTTATGAATTTCATTGAAATAAGAGTGCATAGTTATGTTTCTGGATGCGGAGATTTCAATATATAATTTATATTTATATTTATTTGATTTATAAAAATATTATATTTTTTTTATTTCTACGTGAAGGGGGGTGGGGACTCGCTTATCAAAAAATTTAACATTTACGGATTTCATCTAAATGAGGGTGCATTCTTATGTTTCCGGATACGGAGATTTCAAAAATATTATAATTTTTAATTATAACTAAATTTTAAATTTTCAATTATAATTTTTAATTTTACGTGAGGGGGGGGGGGGTGCTCGCTTATAAAAAAATTTAACATTTACAGATTTTATTAAAATGAGGGTGCATTATTATATTTCCGGATAAGGAGATTTTAAAAATATTATATATTTTTTCTTTTCGACATAAGGGGGGGGGGGAGCGGCGCTGGCTTATAAAAAAATTTACGGATTTCATTGAAATGAAGGTGCATTATTATGTTTCTGGTAACGGAGATTTCAAAACTATTATAATTTTTTTAATTCTACGTGAGGGGGGGCGCTCGCTTATTAAAAATTTAACATTTACGGATTTTATTAAATAAGTGTGCATTCTTATGTTTCCGGATACGGAGGTTTCAAAAATATTATTAATTTTTGTAATTTTACGTGAGGGGGGGGGGCGCTAGCTTATAAAAAAATTAACATTTACGGATATCATTGAAACGGGGGTGCATTATTATGTTTCCGGATACGGAGATTTCAAAAATATTATAATTTTTTATTTAGACGTAAAGGGGGGTGCGCTCGATTATAAAAAATTTAACATAATTCGGATTTCATTGAAATGAGGGTGCATTATTATGTTTCCAGATACGGAGATTTCAATATATAATTTATATTTATATAATTTATATAATTTAGATTTATATAATTTATAAAAATATTATAATTTTTTTATTTCTACGTGAGGGGGGGGGACTCGCTTATCAAAAAATTTAACATTTACGGATTTCATCTAAATGAGGGTGCATTCTTATGTTTCCGGATACGGAGATTTCAAAAATATTATAATTTTTAATTATAACTAAATTTTTAATTTTCAATTATAATCTTTAATTTTACGTGAGGGGGGGCGCTTGTTTATAAAAAAATTTAACATTTACGGATTTCATTGATATAAGTGTGCATTCTTATGTTTCCGGATACGGAGATTTCAAAAATATTATAATTTTTAATTATAACTAAATTTTTAATTTTCAATTATAATCTTTTATTTTACGTGAGGGGGGGCGCTTGTTTATAAAAAAATTTAACATTTACGGATTTCATTGATATAAGTGTGCATTCTTATGTTTCCGGATACGGTGATTTCAAAAATATTATAATTTTTATAATTCTACGTAAGGGGGGGAGGCGCTCACTTATAAAAAAAGGTAACATTTACGGATTTCATTGAAATGAGGGTGCATTATTATGTTTCCGGATACGGAGATTTCAAAAATATTATAATTTATTATTTCTACGTGAGAGGGGTGCTCGCTTATAAAAAATTTAACATTTACGGATTTCTTTGAAATGAGGATGCATTATTATGTTTCCGGAAACGGAGATTTCAAAAATATTATAATTTTTTTCATTTCTACCTAAAGGAGGGGGCGTTCGCTTATAAACAAATTTAACATTTACGGATTTTATTGAAATGAGGGTGCATTATTATGTTTCCGAATACGGAGATTCCAAAAATATTATAATTTTTTTTAATTCTACGTGAGGGGGGGGGTGGTCTTGCTCATCAAAAAAATGAAAATTATCGGATTTCATTAAAATGAGGGTGCATTCTTATTTTTGCGGATACGGAGATTTCAAAAATATTATAATTTTTTTATTTCTACGTAAGGGGGGCGCGCTCGCTTTACAAATAATTTAAAATTTACGGATTTCATTGAAATAAGTGTCCATTCTTATGTTTCCGGATACGTAGATTTCTAAAATATTAACATTTTTTTTATA
>OU426980.1:83381163-83571163 GCA_911387785.2 Aelia acuminata
CACACACACACACACACACACACACACACACACACACACACACACACACACACACACACACACACACACACACACACACACACACACACACACACACACACACATACACACACACACACACACACACACACACACACACACACACACACACACACACACACACACACACACACAGACACACACACACACACACACACACACACACACAGACACACACACACACACAGACCATTTCGCGGGACTTGGTTATTTCGACTCAGGGGGTCCCAAAACGTGTATTTCCGTTGAAAACCGGAAGTCGAAAATTTTCACGTTTCACGATCGCAATACTTCCACTTACTATATATTTCATATATAGGTAAGTGAAAGTAAAAACACTAATTTATTTAATTAATTAATAAAAGTTTATACTTGTGATAATTCGGCAATGCAAGCATGATACTCCAAGTCGTCTGATTTTATAATTCTCTATGTACTTGATGAAAATTTCATTTAGTTACCATGAAACAAATAATTTCCATGAAATGAACAGAACGGCTTTGATTATGAACAATGATCTGTCATTAAAGGCGTACTACGCATGCATGGGCTCAACGTTTTTTATGAGTTGACTGAATATTTTTCTTTTATTCTCCTCTAAAATGTTGGCTATCACATCTTTGGCATTTATATACATCAAATACCCAGTTTGATTAAAATCGTTGAAGCCGTTTTTGAGTAAATAAAAAAAACACGTGAAAATGATACAAAATTTACTAAGTAAAGTCCCCCCTCCGTTTGACCAATTTTGATGAAATGTTGGCTATCATATCTCTGGCATATATATACATCAAATACCCAGTTTGATTAAAATCGTTGAAGCCGTTTTTGAGTAAATAAAAAAAAAACAGGTGAAAATGATACAAAATTTATTAATTAAAGAACCCCCTCCGGTTGATCAATTTTGATGAAATTTTTAGTCATATCTCGGACCTATCAGTACATCAAATACTCAGTTTAATCAAAATTGTTGGAGCCGTTTTTGAGAAAATCGAAAAAATGTAAAAAGTTATTAAATAAAGTACCCCCTCCCTTTGAGCAATTTTGATGAAATTTTTGCTGTCACATCGCGGGCATATACATACACTAAATACCCAATCTCAGGTTCGCACGGTTTATAGTTTTTGAGCTAGTCTGTTCACACACACACACACACACACACACACAGACACACACACAGACACACACACACACAGACCATTTCGCGGGACTTGGTTAATTGGACTCAGGGGACCCCAAAACGTGTATTTCCGTTGAAAACCGGAAGTCGAAATTTTTCACGATCGCAATACTTCCACTTACTATATATTTCATATATAGGTAAGTGAAAGTAAAAACATGTGAAAATGGTACAAAATTTATTAAGTAAAGTCCCCCCTCCCGTAGATCAATTTTGATGAAATTTTTACAGTCACATCTCGGGCATATAAATACATCAAATACCAAGTTTGATCAAAATCGTTAAAACCGTTTTTGAGTAAATAAAAAAAACACGTGAAAATGATACAAAATTTATTAAGTATAGTCCCCCCTCCGGTTAATCAATTTTGATGAAATTTTTACAGTCATATTTCGGACATATAAATCGATCAAATACTCAGTTTAATCAAAATCGTTAGAGCCGTTTTTGAGAAAATCGAAAAAAACGTAAAAAGTTATTAAATAAAGTACCCCCTCCCTTTGAGCAATTTTGATGAAATTTTCGCTGTCACATCGCGGGCATATACCTACAGTAAATACTCAATTTCAGGTTCGCACGGTTTATAGTTTTTGAGCTAGTCTGTTCACACACACACACACACACACACACACACACACACACACACACACACACACACACACACACACACACACACACACACACACACACACACACACACACACACACACACACACACACACACACACACACACACACACACACACACACACACACACACACACACACACACACACACACACACACACACACACACACACACACACACACACACATACACACACACACACACACACACAGACACAGACACACACACACACACACACACAGACACACACACACAGACCATTTCGCGGGACTTGGTTATTTCGACTCAGGGGGTCCCAAAACGTGTATTTCCGTTGAAAACCGGAAGTCGAAAATTTTCACGATCGCAATACTTCCACTTACTATATATTTCATATATAGGTAAGTGAAAGTAAAAACACTAATTTATTTAATTAATTAATAAAAGTTTATACTTGTGATAATTCGGCAATGCAAGCATGATACTCCAAGTCGTCTGATTTTATAATTCTCTATGTACTTGATGAAAATTTCATTTAGTTACCATGAAACAAATAATTTCCATGAAATGAACAGAACGGCTTTGATTATGAACAATGATCTGTCATTAAAGGCGTACTACGCATGCATGGGCTCAACGTTTTTTATGAGTTGACTGAATATTTTTCTTTTATTCTCCTCTAAAATGTTGGCTATCACATCTTTGGCATTTATATACATCAAATACCCAGTTTGATTAAAATCGTTGAAGCCGTTTTTGAGTAAATAAAAAAAACACGTGAAAATGATACAAAATTTACTAAGTAAAGTCCCCCCTCCGTTTGACCAATTTTGATGAAATGTTGGCTATCATATCTCTGGCATATATATACATCAAATACCCAGTTTGATTAAAATCGTTGAAGCCGTTTTTGAGTAAATAAAAAAAAAAACAGGTGAAAATGATACAAAATTTATTAATTAAAGAACCCCCTCCGGTTGATCAATTTTGATGAAATTTTTAGTCATATCTCGGACCTATCAGTACATCAAATACTCAGTTTAATCAAAATTGTTGGAGCCGTTTTTGAGAAAATCGAAAAAAACGTAAAAAGTTATTAAATAAAGTACCCCCTCCATTTGAGCAATTTTGATGAAATTTTCGCTGTCACATCGCGGGCATATACCTACAGTAAATACTCAATTTCAGGTTCGCACGGTTTATAGTTTTTGAGCTAGTCTGTTCACACACACACACACACACACACACACACACACACACACACACACACACACACACACACACACACACACACACACACACACACACACACACACACACACACATACACACACACACACACACACACACACACACACACACACACACACACACACACACACACACACACACACACAGACACACACACACACACACACACACACACACACACAGACACACACACACACACAGACCATTTCGCGGGACTTGGTTATTTCGACTCAGGGGGTCCCAAAACGTGTATTTCCGTTGAAAACCGGAAGTCGAAAATTTTCACGATCGCAATACTTCCACTTACTATATATTTCATATATAGGTAAGTGAAAGTAAAAACACTAATTTATTTAATTAATTAATAAAAGTTTATACTTGTGATAATTCGGCAATGCAAGCATGATACTCCAAGTCGTCTGATTTTATAATTCTCTATGTACTTGATGAAAATTTCATTTAGTTACCATGAAACAAATAATTTCCATGAAATGAACAGAACGGCTTTGATTATGAACAATGATCTGTCATTAAAGGCGTACTACGCATGCATGGGCTCAACGTTTTTTATGAGTTGACTGAATATTTTTCTTTTATTCTCCTCTAAAATGTTGGCTATCACATCTTTGGCATTTATATACATCAAATACCCAGTTTGATTAAAATCGTTGAAGCCGTTTTTGAGTAAATAAAAAAAACACGTGAAAATGATACAAAATTTACTAAGTAAAGTCCCCCCTCCGTTTGACCAATTTTGATGAAATGTTGGCTATCATATCTCTGGCATATATATACATCAAATACCCAGTTTGATTAAAATCGTTGAAGCCGTTTTTGAGTAAATAAAAAAAAAACAGGTGAAAATGATACAAAATTTATTAATTAAAGAACCCCCTCCGGTTGATCAATTTTGATGAAATTTTTAGTCATATCTCGGACCTATCAGTACATCAAATACTCAGTTTAATCAAAATTGTTGGAGCCGTTTTTGAGAAAATCGAAAAAATGTAAAAAGTTATTAAATAAAGTACCCCCTCCCTCAAGGCAATTTTGATGAAATTTTTGCTGTCACATCGCGGGCATATACATATAATAAATGCCTAATTTCAGGTTCGCACGGTTTATAGTTTTTGAGCTAGTCTGTTCACACACACACGCACACGCACGCGGACGCGCACGGACACGCGCTCGCACACACACACACACACACACACAGTCCATTTCGCGGGACTTGGTTATTTGGACTCAGGGGACCCCAAAACGTGTATTTCCGTTGAAATCCGGAAGTGGAAATTTTTCACGATCGCAATACTTCCCCTTACTATATATTTCATATGTAGGTAAGTGAAAGTATAAAACAAAAGACTTTTGCTACATTTTAATTTATTTAAGATCTATTGAACCGCAAAATAATAAAAATTTTAACAAAATTTTTTATTGAGAATATGACAAAATTATAAATGTTTTTAAGGATTTTAAAAAGAATTTTTATCTTTTACAGCGTCCATCGGTTTATCCGAAGAGTCGGTTAAACGGGAACCGGTAAACTGGGAGTATACTGTAATTGCTAAATGTGAGAGTGCAATTTTCCAACGCTACAATTAAGTCTAAATCAGAAAAACAACATTTTTAGAACCTAAACACGACAGGTCCTAGCATTTGCTGTAACGTAATACAGTAAGTAGTTGACCACGTGCGGCGGAGGGGCCTTACCCAGGCGTTATCTCAAAAATGGTAGGTTTTAGGGCTTTAAAACGCAAACCCCAGTTTAGTTCTAAAGAACTAAACTGACCCCAGTTTAGTTCTAAAGAACTAAACTGGGTCTTAATGCTCGTATCGCAGTCCATAAAACCCAATTTTATTCGTTTCGATCCGTTGAGTCAGTACGTTTAGGTCGATATTTTATTTTGGACCAAAAAAATGGACACTGATAATGCAATTCGCAGAAGCTCCGTGAAATTCTGAATCCAACGATACCACATTCATGGCATTTGAGCACGGTAGGACCTTATAATTGATGAAAAACCGATTTTTACGCTTTGTGAAATAATATATGTGGGATATATTGCCAGACTTGGACTTATATAGTAATATATAGCCCAGACTTGGGCTCCGTAGGATACTAAGGATCGCGATACGAACGAAACATTTAAAACTGTTTGCTCAAGGGAATATCATTGTTTAAAATAAGAGTCCAAGTAAAATTGATTCCCTGTTTTGCCTTGGCCAGAACATTATTGAAGGGTTGGGACAGGGAAAAACCGGGTGTCAAAAAATACCCAAGTAATAGAAATTGACCACTTCTATGTCTTCACTTCCTAGTTTCCATTGTTCGTTTCTTGCTCTCCTTATGTTTGACTTTGGCCCCCAGCAGACTGTCAGGGCTCAAAATCTGTAGCTGGTTGAAACTTTAAGTATGAAACTGTGTGGACTGTATGAATTAAATGAAAAGTTAACAGAAAAAAAATAAACCTCTATTATTTTAAGTTACAATTTTGAAGCGTTACATATATTGATACAAACAACTTCGTCTTCGTGGAATTTGAATAAATATTTTATAGATGACTAAGATGATCGTGGGGCTGCATGCTGATTAAGTTCGGGGTGGGCGATCATACTGAAATTTTAATTTGCATCACTTACAGTTTTATTTTAAATGTCAGGCCTGACAACTTGCTACTTCATTCTCCGTCCCAGGTACCCCCGTGGGGCAACTTCTTGCTTCTACTCCATGATTGGGTGAAGTGGACGAGACAAACAAATTGATATGGGCCCAAGTAGACAAAGCGCCAGGTCCGGGCTCTCGGGTGACTGCAAGACGTGTGTGTCTAGTTGCATGCTACCTGTGTGAGGGCAGCAGTGCAGCGCTAGATAGCGCCGGAACCCCAATGGAGCGGACGCGGAACAAACCGCCCACCTAAATCAGCTCCGCCTGATTTAATGAACAGCATGTTGAAGAACATGGGTAAACTCTCGGGGCTGAAGGCAGTACAGTGCTGAAAGTTACAAAATAATGTTTACTTCACTCAATATAAAATTAAATAAAAAGCCATTTAACTTGGTTAGAAAAAATAAATAAAGGCGTGCACTCCAAGTGCATAATTACCAGATGTAAACCAAATTGCAAGAAAAGAAATGGTATGTGCCCTACAATACCGGAATGAAAGAAAAAGAAAAGAGAAAATGAACAAATACCTTGAACAAAGAATGACAAAAGGAAAAAAAAATAACACAAATAACAGGAGGAGAGAAAGAGATGAATCATTCACCCTCAGGTAGAAGCAATCGGATGCTTGGCGTCTTGTGAGAGCGAAGATTCCTGCAGGCGTCCGCCCACCCTGATTAACCCACGCTCATCGGTAAAGGGTTGCAATTTGGCAAACTCATTGGGTAACGTTTTCTCACCATTAAATAATGCTTTAGGGAGATAAAGATTCTGAACAAAAGCGGCAAGGCGAAGTTCGGCTTCCAGAAGTTCAGTTGCGGAAATGGGACCACTGGTGCTGACATGAGTGCCCTTGATCTTAGATTGAAGACAGTTAGAGAACCTAAGCATATGTGCAACGACTCTGAACATTGTAAGAAATGATGAGAATCTGAGGATCCAGTCCTTTTCTTCATCAGCGGTTTTAGGTAGGGAAACAGCAGCAAGCTCGGTAGCACGCGAGCTGGGTTGAAACCATTGTTCGAGTCCTCGCATAAGCCACGGTGGTCAGACTTCAGTTGCATTGGGGAGCTTCCGCGGGATGCGAGATCAGCAGGGTTCTCCTGCGATGAAACATGTCTCCAAAAGGCAACAGGAACAACGTTGATGTACGTTGTTGACAGTCAGTGTGAGCGGATGGGATTATTGAGACTGCCAGCAAGAGTGACTTATTCATTAGTTTTTATTTTTGTTTAGTGACTTTATAAACTTGTTTTTAATTCTTTTTTTCTTCTTCTCTTTTTTTTTATCAATGAGAGTAGTTTATTTTTTCTGAAATGTCGTTCACGGGTGAGGAACCACAAAAATTTAAGTTGGTGGAAGCTAATACAAAGCATTCCACGAAAAGAAAAAAAGTTAAGGACAATTGTGATACCTTCAGCATCACAACTAATAACAGCTATGAAGCTTTATCTGATGAAGAGGAGATGTTGGACGAATCGGAGGCCCAAGCCGGAACCTCAACCCAGCAGCAGCCGGCCCCCCCTGTTCTAACCAAAGGTAACAATCTTCCACCTATAGTTGTCTATAGCTATATTCAAAAGCATGCCGAATCCATGAAATATTTAAAAAGCAAATGCAAGAAAGATTTCCGTATAAAATATAGAGGAAATAGATTAGTTTTTTACCCGCAATGCAAAGAAGATTACGATTTCATCTTAAAAGAAGTCGTAAATTCAAAATTAGAATGTCATACGTACACACCTAGCGATGAAGCGAATAAAACTTTAATATTAAGAAATATTCCTCCTAACATAACGTGTGAAGAGATAACGGCTGATCTGATTGATTACCAACTACCGGTCCTCAAAGTAACCCAGATGATTAAAAAAGTCGGGGAAAACGAATCTGTAAAACTACCAGTTTTTATTGTTACATTTAAAAATACTGTTGAAATTAAGAAAATAATGTCTGTAAAAAAGGTTTGTCAGTGTATCGTTTCATGGGAGCGCTACAAGAATGTATCCGGTATTACACAATGTTACAAGTGTCAGTCGTTTTACCACGTAGCCAAAAATTGTTACAGAAAGCCTAAATGTGTAAAATGCGCCGGGGAACATTTAACTAAAGACTGCAAAATTAACTCATCCTAACTGAGCCCAAATGTGCTAATTGTGGTGGCCCCCACCCTGCTAATTACCGTGGATGTAAGTTCTACGAACTTAAAAATAAATTGAAAATTGAAAACAACAAGAAAAAATCTCAGATTAAAAACGGAACAGTTATTGAGTTCCGTAAAAACGAAGCCGATTTTCCTTCACTTCCGGGATCAACATCGACCTTTAGTCAATCAGCCTGGGGAAGGCATAACAAGACAAACAACAACAACGATATAGAAGACTCCAAGGAATTATCTTTTAGTGACATTTTAAAAGAAATAAAACTTTGCTTTCAACCTTCAATATTTCAAAATTGATTAACAATTTCAAACAGCTCGTTAGTAAACTTAAAACCGCCCCCGACACTTTGACTAAAATAAGCGTAGTGGCTGAATTTTTTTGTGATATTTTATGTTAAAATTTTTTAGAAATTGTAAACTAATGTCATAGAATTGTAGATCAGTTTTAAACTAAGTTGCTGAGTTTTCATATTTCGTTAATAATAATAATATTGATATAATCGCCCTCAGCGAAACTAATCTAAAAACCAAGCACAATCTTAAAAACCCTGGTTATAATGTTTACAGATGCGATGAGGGTAGAGGTATAGCTCTGTTAGTTAAAACATCGATTTCTCATTATCCTATTTTATTGCCCAAATTAATAAATCTAGTTGCCACAGGAATTAAAATTGTGCTTGGTTCTATTGAAATCCTGGTAATATCTGCTTATCAATCACCATCTAAAACTATTTTACCTAGCGACTTTCAAAAAATATTTTCTATGCATAATCATGTAATCCTGCTTGGTGATCTGAATTCTAAACACATAGGTTGGAATTGTAATGTAAACAACAGAAACGGCAAATTGTTAAGTGAATTATCTTTTAAAATTAATTTTAGAATTGTTGCTCCTGAAGAACCGACATATTATCCTGATAGAACCTATTGCTCCCCTAGTATTATAGACATCGCCCTAACTAAAAACATACCTTTCACTATAACACCCAAGTCCTTATCAGCTCTTCCTTCGGATCACAACCCTGTCATTTTTTCCATAGACCAACATTTAAAAAATAAACCAAAGAAAATTTTTTTTGACTTTAATCTCGCCAACTGGGCTAAATTTCGCGCGAATATTGACAAAAACATTCAAATTAATCCAATCATCACTAAGCCTTCAGATATAGACACCCTTGTCAATAATTTTCATAATACCATAACATATGCAGCTAATGAATCAATACCCCTTTTTACACAGAAAACAGATAGATTAAAAATGAATCCATTCCTATCAAACTTAATTAAAATCAGGAACAAAGTTAAAAAAGCTTACTGCAGACATCGTTATCGCTGGATAAAGAAAACTTTAAATAAACTCAACAAATTTATTTCCAAGCTTGTAACTAAATTAAAAAACATCGAGTGGAACAAATTTTTATCAACTATATCCCCTACGAGTAATAATAAAATGTTTAAATTAGCTAACCGTTTCCGTTATCCGACTACAAGCGTTCCCCCACTAGTAAAATTATCTGTCACCCAGCAACTTAGAATAAGGAACTCGCCTGCGAGCTATGCTTTCAGTAATCACGACAAAGCAAATCTGCTTGCTGATTATTTTGAAAACGTTCACAAAATGAACTTAGATCTGGGAATACCATCCTTTACTCGAAAGGTTCTCAGGCAAACAAAAATATATCAAACTCCTGTAAACAAAAAGTTCGACAACTGTAAAATCGTTTCTCCTAAAGAACTAAAAAATACTATCTCTAAGCTAACTACCAAAAAATCCCCCGGTTCTGACGGAATTTCCAACATATTTTAAAACAATTATCAAAAAAGTCGATAATTCATCTTACAAAAATAATAAATCATATATTAATGTTTGGCCACTTTCCCGAGTTATGGAAATTAGCAAAAGTAATAACAATTCCCAAACCTGGTAAAAATTTGTCCCTTCCTAGCATTTTTCGGCCGATATCATTACTCAGCTCAATAAGCAAAGTGGTGGAAAAAATTATTCTCTCGCGAGTACAATTGTTTATTGATGAAAAGCAACTGATTTCTTCTTTCCAGTTCGGCTTTAAGTAAAATCATTCTACTATCTCTCAACTTGCTAGGGTAACTGACAACATAGCACATAATTTCAATATTAAAAATCTGGTGCGTGCACGCAACACACAACTTTCACTTACCAACTTACTTAGATTAGAAATTAATGCGTTTTTTAATTGCCACTTCTCAAATGAACAGAACAGCTTTAATTATGAACAATGATCTGTAATTAAAGGGGTACTCCGCATGCATGGGCTCCACGAGTTTTATGATTTGACTGAATATTTTTCTTTTTTTCTCCTCTTTATGTTTTCTTTATTTTTATCATATCTCATATTGAGCCATTTCTTATTATTAGGCGTAATAGGAGACAGTCAATTTTTCCATATAAACAAAAACAAGTGTACTTTACAGGAAAACAAAAAAGACCCATTCCCCATTTAAGCTTCCTCAGAACATTTTAATAACAATAAAGCTTACCTGATATTAAAGAACACCTTATTTTCATTAAACATGGCGAATTTGATCGAAATCATTGAAGCCGTTTTTGAGATAGTCGAAAGAAAGGTATAAATTGGAAAACAAGTTATGAAATAAAGTGCCCCCTCCGGTTGAACAATTTTGATGAAATGTTGGCTATCATATCTTTGGCATATACATACATCAAATACCCAGTTTGATCAAGATCGTTGAAACAGTTTTTGAGTAAATAAAAAAAACACGTGAAAATGATATAAAATTTATCAAGTAAAGTCCCCCCTCCGGTTGATCAATTTTGATGAAAATTTTACAGTCATATCTCGGGCATACACGTATATCAAATACCCAGTTTGATGAAAATCGTTAAAACCGTTTTTGAGTAAATAAAAAAAAACACGTGAAAATGATACAAAATTTATTAAGTAAAGTCCCCTCTCCGGTTGATCAATTTTAATGAAATTTTAACAGTCATATCTCGGACATATAAATAGATGAAATACTCAGTTTAATCAAAATCGTTAGAGCCGTTTTTGAGAAAATCGAAAAAAACTTAAAAAGTTATTAAATAAAGTACCCCCTCCCTTTGAGCAATTTTGATGAAATTTTCGCTGTCACATCGCGGGCATATACATACACAAAATACCCAATTTCAGTTTCACACGGTTTATAGTTTTTGAGCTAGTCTGTTCACACACACACACACACACACACACACACACACACACACACACGCGCGCGCGCGCGCGCGCACACACACACACACACACACACACACAAACACAGACCATTTCGCGGGACTTGGTCATTTCGACTCAGGGGACCCCAAAACGTGTATTTCCGTTGAAAACCGGAAGTCGAAATTTTTCACGACCGCAATACTTCCACTTACTATATATTTCATATATAGGTAAGTGAAAGTAAAAAACACAGGGGTATGGCACTATTAGACATTGAAAAAGCTTTTGATTGTGTTTGGCACAGGGGTCTGATATACAAACTTATCTCTTTTAAATTTCCTTCATACCTCATTTATTTGATAAATAGTTATTTGTCAAATCGCAAGTTTTTTGTCCAAATTAACGATTCGAAATCCGATTTAAAAATCATTCAGGCCGGTGTTCCACAAGGCTCTGTGCTTGGTCCTATTTTGTTCAATCTTTATATAAATGATATCACAGCAATGAAAGGTAAAGCTGAAATAGCTCTTTTTGCCGACGATACATGTTTCTTCATTTCTTCATACAGACACAATAGCAAACCATCTGAATTTAGCTTTATCAAAATGTTTTAAATATTTTAATAAATGGAAAATCCGACCTAATCAAAATAAAACAAAAGCCATTATTTTCACTAAGCGCAGGCCTAAAATTGACAGTTTCGTAGTTATAGATGGAAATGCCTTACCTTGGTCCAAAAATATTACTTACTTGGGACTTAATATAGATTCGCGACTAACATATTCCTATCACATTACCACTCAAATAAATAAAGCCATAGGCGTCTTACATAAATTATTTCCATCGCTTTCAAAATATTCCCGTTTAAATATTATAAATAAAAAATTATTGTATTATTCTTACATACGGCCTATAGTATGTTATGGCTGCCCTGTATGGTCTAATACATGTACAACTAACTACAGAAAATTGCAAATATTACAAAATAAATGTTTGCGGTTAGTTGGCAACTTCCCTAAATGGACCCCGATAGACTTGATTCACTACAGTTTAGATGTGCCCAGCATCTCTACTTATATTTATAAATTATCAATAGATTTTTTTAATTCATGTGAGGCTAGTCCTCACGTTCATATAAGGGAAATTGTCAACTACACCAAATCAGATTTGCCTTATAAGAGGTACAAACACAAAAGATTAAAACATATAGTACTATAAATCAGATAATAGCTTAATGTACAGATATATTTTTTTTATACGTTTTGTCTTTCTTTAATTTATTTATTTATTTTTTTATGCTATGTATGAGGTTTTTTTTTTTTTTTTTTTTTTTTTTTTTTAACAACGTTGAGAATTTGCGTGACTCTGTTTGCCTCAAACACCTTGAGTTCATAAGTGGGCGTCCCGAGCCATGATAAGACTACCTCCGAGTCTGTAAAGCAAATCACTCTGGAAGTGAGTAGAGTCACTGAGGAGACGAGGCGAGCAAGCAAAAGAGCCCCACAAAGTTCTAGGCGAGCAATAGAGTGAAATTTTATAGGAGCAACCTTAGATTTCGCTTTAATCAATGACACATTGATTCTTCCGGATGATAGTTCGGAGCGCAGATATAATGCGGCAGCGTAGCCCTTTGATGAAGCGTCGCAAAAGCCGATGAGTTGGAAAGAGGTGCCCACGTCTGAAACGTACCGGGGAATGGAAATCGTGGAAAGGGTTGACCAATCGGAGATAAATAGGTGCCAGGCTGACTTAAGGTCATCAGGAAGGCATTCGTCCCAGTCAAGTTTTCGCTTCGAATGAGTGACTTGGCGGCAAACGTAACGGGTCCCAATAATCCCAGAGGGTCAAATATGCGGGCTATAGCGGAGAGCATAATCCTCTTGGTGACCCCTTCAGACGGCGGAGTTTGAGTTGTGTACGAAAAGGCGTCTGATGAAGGGTTCCAGAAAAGCCCTAATATTTTGACAAAGGTGTCCGTGGATGGCGTGATTTACGCCATGCTTACGTTTTCGTTGTACGAGGATGAAGGCAGAAGTTCGGGTACGTTAGATGCCCATTTGCTAAGGGAAAAGCCTCCTTTGGCGAATAATGCCGTCAGCTCCTCTATCAGACATGAGGCTTCCTGAATGGAATCGGCACCACTGACAATGTCATCTACGTACATGTCTCGCGGGATTCTCGCAGCTGCTAGAGGGTACTGCACTCCTTCGTCAGACACTAGCTGGCGAATGACTCGTAGGGCATGGAAAGCGCTTGACTTTATCCCATAGGTTACCGTATTCAGTTCCATCTCCTGAATGGCAGACGACGACTCTTCTCGCCACAGTATATGCTGGTAACGCCTGTCGCAAGGATGAATGAGAACCTGCCGATACATTTTTACGAGGTTGGCGCATATGGCGACGGCGTTGAGACGGAATCGTATAAGTATCGTACAGATATCCTCCTGCAGCTTAGGGCCAGCGTACAGCACGTCGTTTAGACTATTGATGCTGGACGGACAAGAGGCATCAAACACCACCCGCAGTTTGCGTCCGTGAGGGTGCTCCTGCCAGACGCCATGGTGAGGAATGAGGTACGGTACAAGGTCGCTTGAAGGAGACATGTGTCCTTGCCTATTCTTTCATGAAATCGTGGTACTGTTCGGAGAGCGAGCTATCCTTGCGGAGCTTGGCCTCTAATGCGACGGAAAACGACTTCCTTGTTGGTGCCTAGTTCTGGATGATCGGACTTAAATGGTAGGCGCACCATGTAACGGCCCTCTGCCGTTCTTGAGTGAGTCCTTAAAAAATGTTCCTCACAATGAACATCTTCGGGGTGACTTCTGTCGACGGGAGAGGGCTCCTCGAGCTCCCAAAATGCCTTTAATTGGGACTGCAGGGTAGATTGGCAGTCAATTGCGAGGGAGAACATTGGATCTGCGGAAGACATGTGTTGAAACTCTCCAGCTACGGCTAAACCAAAGATGGTGGGAATGTATGAAATATCTGAGACTGCAGTGGGGCGAGGCAATCCGGTGACGAAGTGATCATACAGGTCCTGACCAATGAGAACGTCGATAGGGGCTGGCGTGTGAAACTGCTGGTCGGCTAGAGAATCATTCCAAAGCTTCTGGACAATCGCTTGAGGAAGGTTTAGGCTAGGCAGTTCGGAAATTATTCTATCCACAACTATCGGGGCTACATTGAAAACTTTTTCCCTGCTGTGAGGAGTGATGCCCTTAACGTGGGAAGGAGGGATAGGCGCTTCACACAGTAAAACCGCGCGGCACAGGGCTGCACCTTCGCTCCGATCTTCTGAGCTAGCGACGACGAAATGAAAGTTCGACAGCTCCCAGTGTCTAGCAAAGCGCGAGCTGGATGAATCTTTCCTCTGGGACCTTTGACGAGCATCCGAACAGTGCGCAGAAGAACCGTGGTGTTGCTTGATGGAGCAGACATCTCAGTGCCAAATCCGATGAAAGTTTCAGATTGCTCGCTAGAGGGGTCTTTTCTTTGATCCGCAGCGACTTGGTCGCTCTCCCGACCACCATGAATGAGGCTGTGGTGCCACCTTCCACACTCTCAACAGCGGAACCTTGAGCTACATTTTGAAGCTTCATGGCCTCTACCCAAACAATTGAAGCAAAGTTTCCGTTGCTTCACCAGTCTGACCATTTCTTGAAGTGGCATCCTTGCAAATTGCTGACAGCGGGTAATAGAATGGGCACCCTCGCAACTGGCACATTTTAAATGGAATGTATTGGTAGAAGCATTTTGCCTTTTCTTCTGCGAGTCTTGTGAGACTGTGGTGAGGGGGAAACGTGAAATGAGACTCCAGAATTACGCTTGGTTGAAGACCTCTGTGATGGAGGAGACGTTCTAATACCCAAATCCAGGGACATCTTTAAGGCCATTTTTCTCTGCCTCACAAAGTTGACAATCTCGTCCACAGTAGGCAAGTCTGATGTGGAACCGAGGCTGAGCTCGAAGTGGCGTCTGGTAGCAGGATCCAGGGCTCTGAGTGCCAGTGAAGCCAGAAGGAATTCAGCTGGATTTTCTAAGTGGAGGGTTCTGAAAGCCTCAACAGAGTCAGCTTCACCAGTCAAAAACAAATCATATCTCTGAACTTCCGTTCGACATGAGGCAGTGCTGCAGTCCAGGATGCGCTGTACTAGTAAACTGGCAAGGACACGAGGGTTGTTATAGGTGTCATTGACTTTAGCCCAAGCCTGTGCATAAGATCTATCATCAACAGGAAAATTCTTGACAAGAGAAGCGGCTTCCCCTTTTAGTGCACCTATGAGGTAGTGAAACTTCTGAACACTTGACAGGGTTGGATCCTCATGAATCAGGGAAACAAAGGTGTCTCTGAAGCAGCTCCACTTGAGCATGTCACCATTGAAAGAAGGAATTGGGATCTCTGGCAGGTAAGGGTGGCATGAACTGGATGTTGAGTTTAGTGTGGCATGGTTTATGGAAGAGGGAGGTTCATTATTGTGCTGTGATACCTGAAGTTCTCTTCGAAGAGTACGCAACCTTCCATCAGCTTTGATGATTGTTTGATGCATCGAGCCATAGATAGCTGCCCAGGCATTAGTAGGGAAATCATCCTTCCCTGCATTAATTGCTAGTTCCTCCCTTTCAGCATAGGACTCCAAAAACTTATGCCAACATCCTTGGACAGACTCGAAATGGGCCTCATAGTAGTCTACATCAACATGAGAGACAGCAACTGGTATGTCTTTAATAGCTAAGATATTCCGCTTGCATTCGCGGAGGCTTCGCTCGATGAGCTGAGCTCTCGTATTATATTCTTGAGCATCCATGAAATTGATATTTTGATAAGAAAAGTGTATGAACTAAAACGCTGCCCCAAGAGGGAGAGGTAGCGGAGAAGGGAAGCAAGTGGAAAGGCTGATAAAGAAAATGCTAGCATATGATCACCCACAAAACTAATTAAAGATGTTATAAAGAAATATTTACCTGGGACGTGAAACAAAGTAATGAAAAAAAAATTGAATAAAACATTACATCAGTTTAAGGAGAGGGGATGAAATTAATTAAATCCTGGATACCCGAAACAGCTGAGAAAACAATCAACAGGGCAAAATATTCAGATAAACACAACACCGAGGGAAACAAGAGTGACATCACGAAGAGGAGAACTAGGAAATGTGATGCCACAATAGAGTCACCAGTGAATATTGAGTGAGCCTCCAGCAATGTGGGGTGAGGAGTAGAAGGAGTACAAAAATGCTACCCACTGGGAGAGCTGACTCACTAACGGGGACAAACCAAAAGGAATGAACTACTGGCCTCTGGAACTCGGTACTGAAACTGAAAAGAAATTGAAAAAAATGCTGTAAACAAGCAATACTCACCAAGATTAGTAGACATTAGCTAAGTCCGAAGCATTAAATATCCTATGAATAAATTAAAACAACGGTACATACCAGGCTGAAAAATAAAACACAAACTTAAATGACAAGTTAAGAAATATTATCCCCAACAAAAACATTATTCACAAGAGAATAAACAGTAGCATAAACAATAAGTGAACAAATAAGTCCCAGGCAACTTGAAATAATTATAGGAAACCCCATCAATTAGATTGAAAACTGGTAGAAAATATTAATAATAAAATTATAATACTTAGAAAATTATTCCTACATTGAAGATCTAGTAATAGGTACTATTACTACAGTAAATGATAAAGGAATCATTGGTAAGAAAAAATCAAACTTGAAAATATGAATATCAAATCCCCAACATTAGCTTTAAATAATTTATAGAACATATAATAGCTTATATTAACCACCTGAAATTGAGAAAGAATTATTATTGAGTGAAGTGTACATATATATCATACAAAAATACAAATAACCAAATAGCTACCAAAATTGAAATTGAATCTCAATAATATGAAAATCATAACTGGAAATAAGACAAGTTTTTTTTGTTTTCACATCTGAAATAAATCCAAGTCCTGCAATTGAAAGAAAATACTTACAATAAAATTTAGTTAATGAAATAAAATAATAGTGTTAATGAAATTAATTATGAATTAAGAAAACCACCTTTTAATTGAGATTTATGTGACCATATTCAAGATCTATAACATTGTTACATTTATGAATAAATTAATAAAACTTGCCTTTTCCATCAGAAAAGTTAATTAGAATTAAAAATGAAATAATCATAATTAATAGGACCTGAAGTTTATGACAATATTGTTTAAAGAAACATAAATGCAATAGTTTACTAAAGGATTAAGATAAATGGCAGAATTTGGACTTGATAATAATGTTGGTCTATGTTGATTTAATTAGGTAATAAAAGATAAATTTAATAACACTGAATGAAAATTTTCCACATAAATGATAGTACATATTTGAATTAGTAATTAATAAGTATAAACTGTAAAGAGAGAATTTACTGTAATTTCTAAGCAACAAGTGGGTTTACAGTATTTTTACTAAAATACTGTAAAATATTAAATTTAGGACTTAATTAACTTTCAATTTAAACTTTTCAAACCATTATTAACATTCAATAAATCTTTGCAAGCTAATATACATGTTAATGTTGATTTAAAATCAAAGGGAGAAATACTGGCTGGTAGTTAACAACTGAAATATCAATACTGAGTTATTTTTTTTTTATCTGATACTATTTTACTATTACTATTGAATTATATTTTAAATAGATTAGCTAACACAAATTGAAATAAGAAATAAAACCAAATCCAGCATTTAGAAAATAAATATATAAAATGAAGCTTCTTTGCAAGCTTTAAAAATAACAAACACTACTTATATGTTAATCTTAACACTTTCAGATTACATTAATGCATTAAATAATGATTTTAATTATAATTCGGAACGGCTGGACCAAAAATGTTTGACTTTGGCCCCCAGCAGACTGTCAGGGCTCAAAATCTGTAGCTGGTTGAAACTTTAAGTATGAAACTGTGTGGACTGTATGAATTAAATGAAAAGTTAACAGAAAAAAAAATAAACCTCTATTATTTTAAGTTACAATTTTGAAGCGTTACTTATATTGATACAAACAACTTCGTCTTCGTGGAATTTGAATAAATATTTTATAGATGACTAAGATGATCGTGGGGCTGCATGCTGATTAAGTTCGGGGTGGGCGATCATACTGAAATTTTAATTTGCATCACTTACAGTTTTATTTTAAATGTCAGGCCTGACAACCAGAGATGGGCAAATTGTATCTGCAGATACAGATATCGGATACTGTAGCTGTGGAAAGTACTCATGAGAGCAGATACAGATAGTATCCGTATCCGTACGGACGGATTCCAAAGGATCCGAGTACTTCTCGTATCTGTCAGCTTCGGATACAGTGACTACTCGTATCTGTCAGGACAGATACCCGAGTATCTGTGAGTACTTCGGTATTTAGTTTTTTTTTTTCCGGATACTATTTCGGATATTTCTACTTCTGGGGCTGGGTTGTTTACAATTCCATTATTATTCTAATATTCTATTAAAATTATAAAAAAATTATTAGTATTAAGCCGTCAACATTTTATCGCTTCGAAATAAGGGTGCAATATCCAAAGCGTTAATTTTGACAAAAAGTAATAATTTAAAAAAAAAAAACGATAGGAATATAAAATTATTTTCTTTTTTTATCTTTTCAGATTTTTAAAATTGTAAACTACTGTGATGATAATAGTGGCTTATAATTGGAAAATACTACCGATTTTAAAATTGGATGCTGGTGGGAGGAGGGGGACATTTTATTAACTTTCCGTTTTCTTCGAGAAGAGTCTTTATGGTAACGGCAGATTTTGAAAATAGTAACATTTTTAAAATTTGGTTGGGGAGGGCGTTACTACGATTTTTTTTTAACTTCTGATTAATTTGTTATGATTGTCTGTCTATATCTATGTTTACGCGTTCGTAGATTTTGAAAAAGTATTAATGTTTTACGGATACTTCTACTTCTGAGGTTAGGAATATTTAAAATGTTGTTATTAAACTTTTTTATTATTATTAGGCTGTCAACATTTTATGTTTTCGAAATAAGGATCCTATCGAAAATTTTAAAAATAATCATACTTTTAAAATTGTAATTATTTAAAATTAATAATATTCAAACGGAAATTTTTTTTTTCTATTTCTTCACAATAAAGAAGCATAATTATGTTTAGGCTGGTTTAACTTTTGAAAATAGAAATAATTTTAAAATTACTATATTGTGGGGGTCCACCTTTAAGAGAAAATTGTAACTTCTAAAATTAATACGGATAGAATTTATATTTTTGTTAATATACACTAAATGAGGGCTCATACGGGTATGGATTTGGTGAATGGTATCAATTTTAAAATTCGATGCAGCGAGGGAGGATTTCTTCGGGATGAGCGTTTAAGATATTGGGGGAGCAGATTTCGAAAATATTTACAATTTTAAAATTTGGTGCGGGGCTACTACGCATTTTTTTTTAACTTCTGATTATTTCGTTGTGAGGGTCTATATTAGTTGCTCATAAATTTTATTATAGTACGTTTTATTCTAATCAAAATATAAAGAAACACACAATAAGAGTAGATATGAATTGAAACATTCCTATCTAAAATGGAGACGCTATAAATCAAAAAGAATCAGGAACAGTTTATTTGAGATAATAAAATGCAATTCACAAACTATTTCCATTTTTTTACAAATCAATTAAATTATATGGAAAAACATTTATACTATCTTACATTTTAATAATGTATTCAACTTTTTATCTTTTTAACTTAGGGAACTTTTTAACTTAAAAATGACTTAGGAATCTTTGTCATTGTCGCATAGGCTGGTAACAACAAGAAGTAACAAAATAATGGAAACCTCATCAAACTGATGGTGTGTTAGCATTGACATGGGTACTTTACAAAGATAATCATGTAAAAGATAGTGAAATTAAAAATGAATATTTCAATGATAAAAAAACTCCTATTTTCATTTCTGAGTAAAGAGTGTTGCAGAGACTAGGGCAAAATTATAAGGGTAGAGGTAGGAGAGGTTAATTTGCCGACTTCAAAGGGTTACTGCGGGGAAACCCAACCCTTTTGAAGTGAAAGGGTACACAACGATCAGGTGTAAACTTAAGATAAGGAATTGTAAAACTAGCAATATACAATAGATGGTACAGTATACAAATTGTTCATATCTGGACTCAATAATTAGATAAAACTGAGAGTACACACAAGCAGACCTGGGCATTATTTATATGATTCCGGTTTTTCACATTTCATAATAAAATAGTTTGTTTTTGTTTTTTAATATTTTTAGAACAATATTTCTTTTTATGACAGAATGAAAATTTGTACATTAAATCTACTCAAAGAAGTACTTATGATTAATTAAACACTTTAAACGTAAATTCTAGAAAAATCTGGCGAATCAATAAAAAAATAACTTTTAAAAGGTGACTTCAATACTACAAAGAATTTGCTTAAAACATTACATTTATGTATTCACATTGACTAATCAATGATCATACAGGAAGTTATTATGGAGCAACAAAAATACATGGACTGGACAATAAGTCCTCTTCGTCCCAAGAAATAATGCTTGGTAGTATGCTTTTTAAGTCCGATATAAATAATTAGCATCGATAGTAATAATTATTTTTGCTAAATGTGAATGTTAGGCCCCTAAAAATGATTTCTTAGAACATTTAGAAATGCTCATAAATAAAAATTAAATGGAAAAATAAGGCAAACGTTCACCTGGATCGGAACGATTTTTTAACTTATAAACGCGTCTGGCGGGTATTAGTAAGAATTTTTAACCAGCCAGACGACCGAATTTCGTGTTTAGGAACCTTTTTGAATAAATTGGCACAAGAATGAATCGTATGTTTTATGGGTGAGTTTTTGTGATTCTCGCGCGCGTCTGGCAGGTACTAGTAAGAGTTTTATCGCTGCCAGAGGATTTTCCCTTTCTATAGAAATAAAAACCTAACGATTAAGCCATATTTCATCCGTATGTTTTATGGGTGAATTTTCATGAAAAAAAATTAATTATTCAAATTAATTTTTAAGGCATTAGTAAGAATTTTATCGCTGCCAGACTGCCGGTTTCGCACTTGACTCTGTGGTTTCCAAAAATGCTGAAATTTTTAGGTGTATGTTCTATGGGTGAGATTTGTTGCATCTGGCTCCTGTACTATAACCATTATTTTCATTTTAAGAACCCCTCCGTATTAGCTACTGTACCTAATCATGATAAACGACTCCTCTCAAAATCCATATTTATCCATCAGGGAAAAATGATACTGTAATCTATGACCTAGATAAAGGGATAATTTCATCTACTTACTCTAACATCTTCCGCGTCCTCAAATCCTAGTTTTGATTTCATAGGTATCCGCTACTATTGATGTAGCTCTATATTATTATATCACTTCTTTTTTACATACTTTTTTTCATTTTTTATATACATTGTTACCTTGTGTGTACTCTCAGTTTTTTATCGTATTATTGGGTCCAGATATAAACAACTTCTTTACTGAATCATCTGTATTGTTAATTTTACAATTCCTTATTTATTTCTATTTTACACTTTGTCGTTGTGTACCCTTTCACTTCAAAAGCATTGGGTTTCCCCGTAATAAACCTTTTGAAGTCGGCAAACTAACCCTCCCCCCTCCCCTCACACAAATTTTCCCTCAGTTTGTGCATTACTGTGGACTTAACAAGGTAAATATCAGATTTTATTTTGTCATTCTAACCAGCTACTTATTCCAATATTCACGTATAATTTTTGTCATATCAACATACCATCAGTTAGATTAGCTATCCATTATTTTGTTACTTCTTGTTGTTAATATCTAAATTAATAATTACATGATTAAAATTTAATCATCATCTTCTTCATAGTCCGGGAGTTGAGGGCCGAAAAAAGTGTCAGGTTTGAGGAAAGTTTTTGATCAAAAAGGCTGAAAGTACTCATTTCATAGACAACAAATGTGAACGTCCGCCACTTCACATCGGTTGCCATCAAATTTTATATGCAAACTAAATCGAAATTTTCGAACTTCTTTCAATTTTTTGCTTATAACTCAAAAACAATTCATGGCAGAGAAATACGAGTTCTCTTTAATTTAAGAGGGCTTAAAATTTGCGTCGAATTAGTTTCTTAAAGATAAAATGGGATAAGACTTTTCGCCAAAAACCGTATCATATTTTCTAATATTTGCCATTTTAGCGGAAAAATGAATGACGCTCATGTTTCAAAGCCTACCATTTGAAGAGGGATACTCCAAATAAAAACTTTTACCAGTAATAGTAGTAGAATATCAAATTGTGTGTAGAACGAGCTCCTTAATTTTATAATTAGCCGACTCCTATAGAGACAAAGCAATTAAAACGTGAACGTATTTAGCGCAAAGTGGCCTAGAATTGTTTACTTCCAACTATAAAAGGCTATTTTTTGGAAAATTGAATATATATATATATATTTAAAATTTATAATATAATTAATTATTATGATTTAATTTTATAATATTAGTAACTATTATAATAAATATATTTTAATTTGAAGATATCAATGTTATAGTTGTAATAGATCAAATTCTGTTTGAAACGAGCTCCTTAAATTTAAAATTAGCACACTCCTGTGGAGACAAAGTAATTAAAACGTGAACGTATTCAGTGAATAGTGGCCTAAAATCTGTGAAATTTTTGGATTTTTTTGCATATAAATCGGCATGTACAAGTCATAAAGTACTGCTTTCTCCCTACTATAAAAGACTATACTTTTGAAAATAGAATGATATGTTTTAATTTTGAATAGTTTAAGTGGTCCAGCCGGGTTTTCAACATCAAAAATCTGTTTTTTTTACGATTTTGGTGGAAACCATGTTACATCGTTTATAATTGAAAAACATCTAGTTGAAATGAAAAATGTTTTAGATAAAATTTGCAGAGCATTAAATTTATCATGAAACAAGCTCCTTACACACCTATAACTTAAGCTAACTAATGCATAGCAAAAAGTGAAAGTATTGGTAATGCTTGTAGTTGGGTAGTAGTATTAGGCGCATTGTAGAAAAGTTAGAATTTCGGATTTCTTTTACACAGGGGTCCAATTTTATGTTATCGGGAACGATTTTTTTTAAAACAAATTTTCATTTTGTATTTTAGTGGGTAACGATTTATTGTTAAAATGCAAAATGAAAAATAATTACCAAATGAACCCAGGTAATATTTTATTCCTATTATGTTAAAAAACAGATATGATCCCATAATTAAAGGTAAAAACT
Organism: Aelia acuminata; assembly: GCA_911387785.2. Lineage (NCBI taxonomy): Eukaryota > Metazoa > Arthropoda > Insecta > Hemiptera > Pentatomidae > Aelia > Aelia acuminata. The sequence continues at coordinate 83,404,525 of OU426980.1, forward strand.
CATAAAAAAGAAATAAAAAAATTATGATTTTTCAGTATCAGATCACATTCAAAATTATTTAATATTAATCAATATTAATTTCGTATAGACTGTCCTAAATAGCATGATATTTGACCCTGATATGAAAGAAATCAAAAAAGGTATTTATTATCAATGTTAGTGCGCTCCCCCGCTCTCCACCGCTATTAAAATACAAAATAAATATTCTTTTCAAAAACAACGTCCCCGATAACATAATATTGGACCTCTGTGTGAAAGAACTCCGAAAATCTAACTTCTTTATAGTGCGCCCCCCCCCCCCTCTCGACCCCTATTAAAAAACAAAATAAATATTTTTTTCAAAAACAACGTCCCCGATAATATAATATTGGACCTCTGTGTGAAAGAACTCCGAAAATATGACTTCTTTATAGTGCGCACCCCCCCCCCCCTCTCCACCCCTATTAAAATACAAAATGAATATTTTTTTCAAAAATACCGTCCATAACATAGTAATGAACACCCGTTTAAAAGAAATTCGAAAATGTTACCGTTTTCAATATTATAGGCCCCTCCCCACTCGAACTTTAAAATAAATATTAATGTTAATGGTTACCTGGTCATGATATAATATGCTTAGGTAAACATGAAGAATATTCCCACATTTCAAAATATTCCGTGAATTTAAAGTTGTGGAATGAGGAATACCCCTCCCCCCCCCCCCCGACCGCCACCACCACCAAGATTGAATTTAAAAATTAATACTTTTTCAAAATCTACGAACACGTACAAATAGAGACTGGCACTCATAACAAATTAATCAGAAGTTATAAAAAAAATCGTACCCCCTCCCCAACCAAATTTTAGAAATGTAACTATTTTCAAAATCTGCTTCCCCCGTTACCATAAAGACTCATCTCGAAGAAAATGGAAAGTTAATAAAATGTCCCCCCCACCAGCATCGAATTTTAAAATCGGTAGTATTTTCCAATTATAAGCCACTATTATCATCACAGTAGTTTACAATTTTAAAAATCCGAAAAGATAAAAAAAAGAAAATAATTTTCACAATGGAATATTCCTATATTTTCTTTTTAAATTATTACTTTTTGTCAAAATTAACGCTTTGATATTGCACCCTTATTTCGAAGCTATAAAATGTTGACGGCTTAATACTAATAATTTTTTTATAATTTTAATAGAAAATTAGAATAATAATGGAATTGTAAACAACCCAGCCCCAGAAGTAGAAATATCCGAAATAGTATCCGGAAAAAAATAACTAAATACCGAAGTACTCACAGATACTCGGGTATCTGTCCTGACAGATACGAGTAGTCACTGTATCCGAAGCTGACGGATACGAGAAGTACTCGGATACATTTGAAAATTTTGGAGGGATTCGAGTACAGTATCCGAGTAAAAAAGTATGTGTAACTTGTATCTTGTATCCGAAACTAGTACTTTTTTACTCGGATAGTGCCCAACTCTGCTGACAACTTGCTACTTCATTCTCCGCCCCAGGTACCCCCGTGGGGCAACTTCTTGCTTCTACTCCATGATTGGGTGAAGTGGACGAGACCAGAGTTGGGCACTATCCAAGTAAAAAAGTACTAGTTTCGGATACAAGATACTTAGTTACAGATACTTTTTTACTCGGATACTGTACTCGAATCCCTCCAAAATTTTCAAATGTATCCGAGTACTTCTCGTATCTGTCAGATTCGGATACAGTGACTACTCGTATCTGTCCGGACAGATACCCGAGTATCTGTGAGTACTTCGGTATTTAGTTATTTTTTTCCGGATACTATTTCGGATATTTCTACTTCTGGGGCTGGGTTGTTTACAATTCCATTATTATTCTAATATTCTATTAAAATTATAAACAAATTATTAGTATTAAGCCGTCAACATTTTATCGCTTCGAAATAAGGGTGCAATATCCAAAGCGTTAATTTTGACAAAAAGTAATAATTTAAAAAAAATATATAGGAATATTCCATTGTGAAAATTATTTACTTTTTTATCTTTTCGGATTTTTAAAATTGTAAACTACTGTGATGATAATAGTGGCTTATAATTGGAAAATACTACTGATTTTAAAATTCGATGCTGGTGGGGAGGACATTTTATTAACTTTCCGTTTTCTTCGAGATGAGTCTTTATGGTAACGGAAGATTTTGAAAATAGTAACATTTTTAAAATTTGGTTGGAGAGGGCGTTACTACGATTTTTTTTTTGAACTTCTGATTAATTTGTTATGAGTGTCAGTCTCTATTTTTACGTGTTCGTAGATTTTGAAAAAGTATTAATTTTTAAATTCAATCTTGGTGGTGGTGGCGGTCGGGGGGGGGGGGGAGGGGTATTCCTCATTCCACAACTTTAAATTCACGGAATATTTTGAAATGTGGGAATATTCTTCATGTTTACCTAAGCATATTATATCATGACCAGGTAACCATTAACATTAATATTTATTTTAAAGTTCGAGTGGGGAGGGGCCTATAATATTGAAAACGGTAACATTTTCGAATTTCTTTTAAACGGGTGTCCATTACTATGTTATGGACGGTATTTTTGAAAAAAATATTCATTTTGTATTTAAATAGGGTTGGAGAGGGGGGGAGGGCGCACTATAAAGAAGTTAGATTTTCGGAGTTCTTTCACACAGAGGTCCAATATCATGTTATCGGGGACGTTGTTTTTGAAAAAAATATTTATTTTGTTTTTTAATAGGGGTCGAGAGGGGGGGGGGCGCACTATAAAGAAGTTAGATTTTCGGAGTTGTTTCACACAGAGGTCCAATATTATGTTATCGGGGACGTTGTTTTTGAATAATCAATTTTCCAAAAAAAAGCCTTTTATAGTTGGAAGTAAACAATTCTAGGCCACTATGCGCTAAATACGTTCACGTTTTAATTGCTTTGTCTCTATAGGAGTCGGCTAATTATAAAATTAAGGAGCTCGTTCTACACACAATTTGATATTCTACTACTATTACTGGTAAAAGTTTTTATTTGGAGTATCCCTCTTCAAATGGTAGGCTTTGAAACATGAGCGTCATTCATTTTTCCGCTAAAATGGCAAATATTAGAAAATATGATACGGTTTTTGGCGAAAAGTCTTATTCCATTTTATCTTTAAGAAACTAATTCGACGCAAATTTCAAGCTCTCTTAAATTAAAGAGAACTCGTATTTCTCTGCGATGAATTGTTTTTGAGTTATAAGCAAAAAATTGAAAGAAGTCCGAAAATTTCGATTTAGTTTGCATATAAAATTTGATGGCAACCTATGTGAAGTGGCGGACGTTCACATTTGTTGTCTATGAAATCAGTACTTTCAGCCTTTTTGATCAAAAACTTTCCTCAAACCTGACACTTTTTTCGGCCCTCAACTCCCGGACTATGAAGAAGATGATGATTAAATTTTAATCATGTAATTATTAATTTAGTATTAACAACAAGAAGTAACAAAATAATGGATAGCTAATCTAACTGATGGTATGTTGATATGACTAAAATTATACGTGAATATTGGAATAAGTAGCTGGTTAGAATGACAAAATAAAATCTGATATTTACCTTGTTAAGTCCACAGTAATGCACAAACTGAGGGAAAATTTGTGTGAGAGGAGGGGGGGAGGGTTAGTTTGCCGACTTCAAAAGGTTTATTACGGGGAAACCCAATGCTTTTGAAGTGAAAGGGTACACAACGACAAAGTGTAAAATAGAAATAAATAAGGAATTGTAAAATTAACAATACAGATGATACAGTAAAGAAGTTGTTTATATCTGGACCCAATAATACGATAAAAACTGAGAGTACACACAAGGTAACAATGTATATAAAAAATGAAAAAAAGTATTTAAAAAAGAAGTGATATAATAATATAGAGCTACATCGATAGTAGCGGATACCTATGAAATCAAAACTAGGATTTGAGGACGCGGAAGATGTTAGAGTAAGTAGATGAAATTATCCCTTTATCTAGGTCATAGATAACAGTATCATTTTCCCCTGATGAATAATAATTTGTTTAATTAATAGTTTGTTAGATAATAATTCCGCCAGTATTTCTCCGAATGATAAGTATAATGCCGATCTTTGCCCTAATCCTGAATACCAAGTACTAACTGAAAGGATTATTTTGTTTTCGTCGAACAATAAAAACAACAGTGTCAATAATAAATTTAATTTTTTGAATAAAAATAGTCGTCGACGGAATATGTATAATTACTTTAAAAAGAGAAAGAATCTTCGTAAATACAATAAATCCAAAAAAATCTTATTATTACTAATTCAATAATAAGATGAAAAAATATTTTAGAAATAAAAAAGAAAAGGGCATTCATAAAAATAATTATGCTAATAATCTTGTGAAAAACTATAGTCGGGATAATATTGTAAATTGTTGGAAGGATAAATATAAATCTTTACTAGCATCAGATCGGAACGGCGGCAAGGTATTAATTAATTAAATAATATAATTGGATGGGATTTAAAAAAAAATATAAAAGGACTGCGCGTGTTTAAGGAATTTAAACAATTGGATTAATGAGTGTAATATTAATTGCATAGTGTGTATAGTAATGAGTATTGTTGAATTGAAAAAAATAATAATTGTTAAGGACAAAAAAAAATTCAATGGCCATAATTAATAATATTAGGTAATGATGACAATAATTTTGATATTGCATATTATATTTATAGAAAATAAATTTTTATTGAATTAACGACGAATAGAATAAAATTTTGAAAATAATTTTAAAAATATTAAAGGGGCCTAAAATTTAATAAATTTTAAATTGTGCATCTATTAACGTCGAGTAATGATTGTATAAAATGGATAAATTGTTCACCGGGCAGCATTATTAAAAATTATCTATATTTTTTATTATGATTCGACAGCGAATATTTTTGGAAAAATTGTTTTGGTGTATAATTGAAATAATAAAATAGATGACCGATGATATGTAAAAAAAAAAAAAAATATATATTGTCCTCGTATTGTTGAAATAATAATTGATGCCTATACAAAATTGAGTCAATATAATTTGAATGATATAAGATGGCTAAATCATTTGTAAATTACGTTATAATATTTTATTTATTTGATGGGTAATAATATTGATTAAAAATGGTCTTCGCATATTTTAATGATAATCTTATGGCGATTATAATTAGTGGTGGAATATATATACATATATGATGTAATAAAAAAAAAAAAAAAATATTTTTTGATGGCCTGTCCTTGAACCCTTTCCTGAGGCAGCATTTTGTTTTAAGTAAAATTAAATTATATAGTAAAGCTCAGTTGCAGATATTAATTGTTATATATTAAGAAGTTTTGACATTGAACTTGGCCAGACTGAGGAGAGCTATACTGGAAACTTTAATTTTGGCTCTAATATTACTATTATTGGATGGAAAAATTGAATGATGCTCAGAGATAAGTTTGAATTTAATTATTTTGTTTAGAAATAATAATTGTGAATATGGCCTTTGTAGACTTTAATTGAATAATTTACATTTTGATAATGAATATATCTATAATAATTTGAGGCCTATTTTGATATTCTGTATTGTGTATATGAAATGTATTATTATTAATTTTTTTTAGAAAGTAAAAAAAAAAATCATTCAAAAGGTATATGATTTTATGATATTGAAATTAATATTATTTTGTGCATTCCAGATTTGAATGGATATTGTGAATTTGTATTTATTTTAAGAAGATCATTACAACAAGAAGATTTGGTTTTAATTTTATATGCACAGAGAAGTATTTTAAAATTTTTTTTTCAGGAATTTAGATATTTTTTTTTTTTTGAACTTTCATTGTTTGAATGAATGATTTTTGTTGAATGAAAGGAAGTTTTATGTTTGTAAACCCCTTAATATGTTACATGTATGTGTTGTAATTTTGTTGATGACATAATGCGCAACTGAGCATAAATAAAATGGCCAAGTGTACTTCGAAAAACAATATATGATATAATGTTATTTGAATAAATGAATTCATGAATAAAATAATTGATAAATATAAGTTGGTATGAAATTTATTGGTATATATTGATATGTATAATGGTGTCATTACTATTGATGAAGGTTATTTTGAATATTAATTATGATGTTTATTCATATTATTTAAAATGAATTATTGGGATTATATTGACATTGATTGAAGGATTTTTTGATGAAATTTATATTATGATGAAATTGCTGTGCATCAAATGTTATTTTCTGTGTTATATCTGAGAACAAGGTTAAGCGCTGGTAAAATTTTCAGGTCCAGAAGGACTGATCGTAAATTTGCTGCCATGTATCCAGATCTGTTAGCAGAGCCCTCCTTTTTTCAACTGTAAGGCTACAAGAACTCTTGGTTATCACCAACAGGCCATCATCGAATCCACCCACATCCATGCATCCACCACCAAGGACACCAACCCATCAACACCCATCGAGGATATCAACCTGCCATCAAGACATTTCTTCAAGCTACTTCTCATCGAAACTAAACCAAGTACTGTAGAATAACTTTTAATTGTATAAATTTTGGGAAAAAATATTAAGAAAATATTGTATAAATTTGAATTTGGGCTAATTTTTTTTTTTTAAGAAAAAGTGAGATTTTGAGATATTTGAAATTAATGAAAAATTATTATGAATATATGATGATTTCATATTAAAAGAATACAGTCCTTAAATTAGTAATTAGGGTCTCATAAAAAAAAAAGAAGAGAGACTGAAGTTTTTTTTCACATGTATATAGCTTGATTTATGGCTTCGAAAGAAGCAAGACAGATCAATCTACATAGATGTTTTTTTTGCTGCAGTGATATAGAGACCAAACTATAAATTTTGATCTAATTAAAAGAAAATAAAGGACTAATGATTATTTACATTGAAATTAGTACAATTTTGTTGAGTGGGAGCAAATTTAAATGATTTGGGCATTTTGAAATTTTCAAGAGTTGAAATAACATTTTATTGTTTTTGTAGGAATTATCTGAACTTAATAAGCCCTTAAATTATTATTGAGACCTTTATATTGTAATAAAAAAAAAAATTGATGATTAATGCCACCACAACGATTATCAGAGCTGCCTAATATTTGCTTCAAATGTTTGTTCTTTTACATATGCGCAATAGGTCTCTAATATTAAGATTAGAATAAGACTAATTTAATATAAGATATATGTTTTCGGCCAATATGTATATAAGGATTCAATATATTTGACATGATATCATATATGATAACAGACACATGCCAATTTATTTTGCTGGGCAGAAATTTTGAAAGGATAGTTTCCATTAAAAAGGGTCCCACATCTGCTCCGATGTGCTATTTTCCTGCATTTAGCTATAAATTTGACCTAGGCTCCTTTTAAATTCGTGAAGGGGTATGTTGGATTCCTTGCCTTTCCATATCCTCTGGTTCAAGACGACTGCATAAGTGGAGGCCCCACTTATAAGGTTGTGATCTTGAATCCTAACCTTTCAAGATAGTTCGAGACAAGTGCATAAGAGGAGGTCCCTCTTATCAGGTTGTAATCTTGCAGCCATAAATCCTGATCTAGGCGAAGGGATCAAATACCCTCCACAGGGAAACCCCCCTCAATTGGCACACACACAGAAATACTAAGACTATTAATTAAACTTAATTTTGACAAAGATGATTCTATATACATATTGTTACATGTGTGTGTCTAACATACTTTAAGTTAGAATAAGTTTAAAACCTTTTGCACATCGGAGGATATCTGCCCATATCGACGTCCTATTATAAATTATTACAAACTTTTTCTTCGTGTCATGAAACTTAATTGAAATCATCAATTTTTTTAATCGAGAGGGGGGGTAATGTGGTGATCCACACATATGATTATAGGCCATTTATTATATAAATATAATGTATATTAATTGTTATTATATTATATTATATGAGGGCTATTATAGAAATATTGTGTATGTAGATATAAATGATAATGGTTATAATTAGTTTAATTAGGTGCCCAAATAGATAATTGAATATATTTGAGTTTGTATAAATATGCTAAGTAATAACATAGGGCCAAACTTTGTACCTTAAAGCCTCCTTATCGCCTCTGAGAAGGCCCCACTCCCACTCACAGGGAGAGTCTCTAGTTGAATTTCCTTCCAGTTAGACGTATTGCTGTCGGCTTCCCACTCCTTTGCCCAGGCTCGTATTTTAATAGTAATTAGATATATTTGTCTATATGTATATATGTATATATTATCACCAATTACAATATTCTTCCACTGCGTAATTCTGTCTATTTTTTGCATGTCCGAATTATTAAAGATAATTAAGATCCACGGACCTAAACAGACCTAAATGGACCTCTTTACTAACCCATATTATAATTTAATTAAATCAGGGACACGGCAATAATGTATTTATATTAAAATGCTACTATTACATTGGTAATACTATGTAACATAAAACGTATTTAGTTGCGTCGGAAAAAAAAAGAGAGAGAGAGAGAAAGAGAAAGAAAAAGATTGTAAATAAATAAAATTTAAAAAAACTAATTAAAAAATAAGAAAAAGGAAAAAAAAATAAGACGCACTAATTACCATATTATATTGTAACGTTAAATCGATAAGCAAATACAAAAAACATATGGCGTAAACTCCCAGACCGTTTGTTGGAACAAAATATGCGGTTGGAACGAACTGTTTGGGTCTAGATCTTTCCGTTGCCTAGTCCACAAAGGCGTGGAATTGCCCACATTGTTCTGGAACATTCCAGACCTGACCATTTACGGTTATATATATAAGGAGCGAGTTACTGAACGAGTTAGCATAAGTCTGTGTCTTGACTGTGTAGCTCAAGTCATATGATTTTGTGTTATAACGTTATCATTTTTGTAACCTGCTTAAGTGTTTAAGTTTTATTAATTCGTTGGCACTGATAACTGTATATTTTTGTTTAATAAATATTTGTTACCCACATAAGCGTTACAATATTATAGAAGTAATTAAGAATGATAATTAGGGCGTAATAACCTTGGCAGTTAATCGCCCCATAACCTGATCCTAATCCTAATTCTAGTCTATACTTTTTATATCTATAAATCCATCACCAATTAATCCCCCTTCATTTCTGCTCTCTTTTTGCCTCCATATTAACTCATCAATCACTATTGTGATACCATACTCTTAATAAATGTATCTTGCCTCATTAAATCACACTATTAATGTTATCAGTTTCAATAACCATACTACATCTTCATATTCATAGTTCATATTCTTTATCCTATATATTTATAATTTTTTTGTCTGTGTCTTTTCATTTAGCGCTGAAGAAGACCTGCATTGTTGGGTCGAAATGTTGACTACTATTGTGACATGGTTTATTGGTTTTGGTCCAGAGGTCCTTACAATAAAACACCGAAATATCCAGATACCAACGTAATATAATAGCTCAGACACCAACGCTGAAATCCTCAAAATGAAAAAATAAAAATAAAATAAAGGGCACTTCTTCGAAAAAACAAATAAATTAAAACTCCAGTATCTGTTCGACCCTTGGGTCGTTCAGAGCTTACATTGTCCGTGCTAATACCCTATCTATTGTGCTTTCAAATTTGACTATTATTTTGGTGCAGTTTTCTTTCTTTCTTTCGTTTTAGTGCACAATCAGTATTGATAGCAAAATAATTCAAGGTGTGGGACCCTCAGGGGTCCAAAATTAGCCTAACACGGAAAAAGTGGTATTTTCAAAGAAAAGAAAAATGAATCAATACGGCGTATTATCTGATGATGAAGAATATCAGGAGTCATTAAATGAATCAGAAATTAGTTCAGTAATTAAATCATTCCCTCCAATAGTTGTGTACAACTCATTTGATAATTATGAAGAACTTGTGGGGGCCCCCTCTCCAACATACTCAATATATTGCTAGGCGGGCAACACTGCAAAAATAGATAGAAGGAAGGTTATGATATAGACGGTTACCAAAAAGTGATAAAAAGATTTGAATTTGAATGTTGTTATGTTATTATTTTGGCGAGTTAAATAAATAATTATTAGTTACACAGTGTGTTTAATCACATAACATTAAGCCCCATACTGGTGACCCCGATTAAAAATGTCTTCAGAAGAAAGAATTTCCGAATTGGAAAATCAACTCAAACTTCTTCGTTCTCAACTGCCTGCACAACCAGACTCGCAAGTGGCTCACGTAAGTGTCAAATTACCACCTTTTTGGTCTAATGACCCTGTTTTATGGTTTAAGCAAATCGAGGCTCAATTTGAGTTAGCAAATATAACCCGCGACAGTACTAAATACAATTACCTCTTATCAGCTATTGACTCCTCCGTGCTGTCCACGGTCAGCGATATTTTGCATGCAACCGAACCCCCTACTTATGATCAAATGAAAACGGCAATAATTAAACGCTGTGGTGAGACTTCGGAACAGAAAATAAACAAATTATTAAAAGGTTTAGAATTAGGTAACAGGCGCCCTTCTGAATTACTCCGAGAGATGAAGTCATTAGCAGGAACCTCTCTATCCGATAATATTATTAAACAATTGTGGATTCAGCGTTTACCTATCGCAATACAGGCCATATTGCAGGTTAGCTCAGATGAAATGGAGAAGTTAGGAGAAATGGCTGATAAAATAGCACTATTGACCCAGCCTACATGTAGCTCCCAAGTAAACGATGCATCGCCGACTAGTAGGGTTAATCCGTCCCACATTGACGAGCTAAGACGTGAGGTAGCTACACTCTCGAAAAAATTCGATCAACTTCACACTCGAGGACGAAGCAGAAGTAAATCTACTTCCAGGAGACCGGCTTTTAGGAACCGATCTTCCTCCAACGACAGTGAAGGCTCTGATCTCTGCTGGTATCATAGTACTTATGGCCCCAAAGCTAGGCAATGTCGCTCTCCTTGTAATTATACATCTTCAAAAAACGTTTAAATTGGCAAGCAGGTGTGGCAACCTGTTCTTGCCATAATTACTCATGTCGCCTATTTATAACTGATAAGATTAATAAATTAACTTTCTTATTAGATACTGGATCCGATATTTCCCTCATTCCTCCAAGACTCTCTGACAGAAAGGAATTTTCTCGCTATTTGTACGCTGCGAACAACTCGAAAATATCAGCGTATGGAGACCGGATCCTAACATTAGATTTAGGCTTAAACCGTAACTTCACATATACTTTCACTATAGCTGATGTCCGAACACCAATCATCGGATCAGATTTCTTAGGTCACTTCGGCTTACTGTTGGATATCTCTTCAAAGCGCCTGCTTGACAGACGAACACTCAAGTCCTCGACTGCCCACAGTCTTGACAAGTTAGTACTCAACCATTTATCAGTCAGTACGGTCGACCCAAATACACCGCTTGGGAAACTTTTACATGATTACAAAGAACTTTATCATCCCACATCTGTTCATCCCGTGGTCAGGCATTCCACTCGTCATATCATCACAACAGAAGGTCAACCAGTTTTTGCTCGACCTCGGCGTTTGGCACCTGAGAAGTTGCAAGCAGCAAAGGCGGTTTTTCGTTCGATGGAAGAAATGGGGTTATGTAGACCGTCCAACAGCCCGTGGTCGAGTCCTATTCACCTGGTGCGCAAAGCGAATGGCAAGTGGCGTCCTTGTGGTGATTATCGACGTCTAAACGCGATCACGGTTCCTGACAGGTACTGCATACCGAACATTCAAGACTTCACGAGTTTTTTACACGGAAAAAAGATATACACTAAACTCGATCTTACAAGGGCTTATCAGCAAATACCCGTACACCCGGACGACATCAAGAAGACTGCAGTATGCACTCCATTTGGGAATTACGAGTTTCCTTTTATGCCCTACGGATTGCGCAATGCAGCTCAAACCTTCCAAAGGTTCATTAACGAGGTGTTGTCTTCTGCTGATAATTGCTACGCCTATATTGACGACATTCTAGTTGCGTCTGATAACATGGAAAAGCACATCGCTGACTTACGGAGAGTCCTAGAACGTTTAAAAAGCTACGGAGTCATCATAAATTTCTCCAAATGCGTTTTTGCCACAAAGTCGATCGACTTCCTCGGGTACAACGTTTCGGTGGAAGGCATCAAACCGTGTAAGGACAAAGTAGAGGCCATAATCAACTTCCCACGGCCGACTATTGTAAAACAGTTGAAGAGATTCTTAGGAATGGTAAATTTTTATAGGCGTCTGTTGCCACATGCAGCTAAAATCCAAGCTCCCTTACATTCCATAAGCAATATGAAACAGACAGCTATTATAGAGTGGACTCCAACACTAGTAGCAGCCTTCGAGAAAACGAAACAACTATTAGCCAACGCGGCTACATTGGCTCACCCACAATCGAACATGCCTTTAATTGTTTGTTCCGACGCGTCCGATCACGCCATTGGAGGAGTCATCCACCAACAAGACGTCAATGGTCTACGACCGCTTGGTTTTTTTTCACGTAAATTACAACCACCGGAAACCAAGTATTCGGCGTACGACAGGGAACTGCTGGCATTATACAGTACAATAAAACATTTCAGTTATCTTTTAGATGGCCAACAGTTCACCTGCCTGACAGACCACAAGCCTCTAGTTTACGCCTTCACACAAACCCGAGACAAAGCTACACCAAGACAGGCGAGACAGCATTCGTATATCTCACAGTTTACCACTGATATCCGCCACGTTAAAGGCTCCGACAACGTCACTGCTGACGTTCTGTCCAGAATAGAGGCCGTACGACAACCGGTACCAAACGCCATCGACATCGCAAACGCACAACGCTCTGACCCAGAACTCCGGCACTTACTAGCTTCGGCACACCCCAAGAAACTTCAGTTGCATCCAATATCATTTGACGGAGCACATCACATATACTGTGACAATTACAAAGGCATGAACCGGCCATACATCCCTGTTAAATTCCGCAAGGAAATTTGCGAACACTTCCACTCCCTTTCTCACCCTGGTGGACGTGGAACGTTGGCTCTACTGCAAACAAGGTTTATCTGGCCCCACATGAATAAGTTCGTGAAAACATTTGTGAGGAACTGCATCCCGTGCCAGACAGCCAAAATTCAAAAACACGAGAAGGCACCCCTGGCCACATTCCGAGCACCAGATAGTCGCTTTGCAATGGTGCACATAGATATTGTCGGACCACTACCTTTGTCTCACGGATGCCGCTACCTTCTCACTTGTGTGGATAGATTCACCAGATGGCCAGAAGCAGTACCAATGGTTGACCAAACAGCAGAGACGACGGCACGCAAGTTTTTGGAATATTGGGTCAGCCGTTTTGGGGTCCCTGTTCAGATTACCACGGACCAAGGCAGGAATTTTGAGAGCAACCTGTTTCACTACATCACTAATTTAATAGGTGCTCGCATCCAGCATACAACAGCTTACCATCCGCAGGCGAACGGCATGGTTGAGCGATGGCACCGATCTCTCAAGGCTTCCCTCATGTGTCGTTTGAAGCACGCTCGGGAGCGATGGGCCGATGAGCTTCCTTTTGTTATGCTGGGTCTTCGCTCAGCTGTGAAAACCGACTTAGGAGCTTCAGCAGCCGAACTGGTATACGGCACCCGTTTAAGGTTACCAGGAGAATTGTTCCTACAACCGGTGACATCAATTACTCCTTTCAATTATGCAGAGAGGCTAGCCTCACAGCTACGAGCACTTAAACCACCACCAGCGGCATGGCACAGCAAGCAACCAATCTTTTCACACCCAGCACTATCCTCATGTTCTCACGTCTTTCTAAGGGATGATTCGGTAAAACCACCACTGACGCCGCCATATACAGGCCCTTATAGAGTATTGGCCCGCTCAGACAAAACGTTCACTATACTTCAGGACGGAAGAGAAAAAACTGTCACACGGGACAGGCTTAAGCCAGCCTTCCTAGACACCAACCAGCTTTCGGAGGGAAATATTTTACCACCAGTCAGTAGAGCGGGAAAACGGAGCGACATTCCTTCAACATCAGCGTCCAACCAAGAGGACACATCAACCTTACCAATGCCGGACTTTCTCAAGAGCTTGCTGCCAGCGAAAACGGTATCCTTTGCGGAACCGCTAGTCATGGCGACGCCAGTAGAGAATAGGCGTACTACCAGGCATGGTCGGGTAATTAACGTTCCTAAACGCTTCAGGTAGACCTCTGCTGGAAGGGGAGTGATGTGGGGGCCCCCTCTCCAACATACTCAATATATCGCTAGGCGGGCAACACTGCAAAAATAGATAGAAGGAAGGTTATGATATAGACGGTTACCAAAAAGTGATAAAAAGATTTGAATTTGAATGTTGTTATATGTTATTATTTTGGCGAGTTAAATAAATAATTATTAGTTACACAGTGTGTTTAATCACATAACATTAAGCCCCATAAACTTTTAAAATCATTTAATGAAAATAAATGCAAAATAATTAAATTAAAAATATTATCTATTGTGGAATAACATTTACGAAAACCTGCCTGGAATTCGGAGAGAACATCATGGACTTCCAGCCAAAGTTGCAGTCTATTTAATAATAATCCTGTAAACAATTTTGCATCTGAATTAATGAAGGATATTCCTCTATAATTGCTTACTTGACTGGAATCCCCTTTTTTATACAAAGGAAAGATAAGCGAATCTTTAAAATCTCCTGGAATGCATTCGTTATTATATATTTCATTAAAAACTACTATTAATTTATCTAAGAAACATTTAGGGACATTCTTATAAAACTCGTAAGGAATCCGATTTATACATGGGGCTTTACCGTTCCCGGCGTTTCTCTAGACTATCTCTAACTCCGAGGGCAAAAACTCATTATCAAGTAAATCATCTTTATATATAGGCCCAGTGTAAGTTATACGCGGCGGAATGATTTTATTTGAGAGTAAACCTTGAAAATACGTTTTAAAATCTGTAATACTAATGCATTTATTAGATAAAAAAAATTTCTGTTTAAATATTTTTATAATCTGCCAAAATTGTTGCGAATCCTTAACATTACTTAGTTTTTCAGTTTGTTTTTCAATAAATTCTTTGCGCTTTGACATGCAATGGTGTTTATAGCTTTTATTACTATCGATATATAACTTTCTTAAAATTTCAGAATTCTTCTTCTTATATTTTCTTAACAATTTCATTGATTTATTCCTCAGCTGTAGACAACTCCAGTCAAACCAATCTTGATTTTTTCGCAAGATAACATTATTACTTTTAATTTTAATTGTCGCTGCTAATTTAATTGAATTATTTAATTTAGCCACAGATACTTCCGGTTCATTTTCCGAAATTACAAGACTTGTTATTTCTGTGTCTAATTTATTCTTAAAAACTTTATTATCATTAACGGACCAGGGTAGTTTGGGCAATAAAGGCAAAACAATCTCATTATTATTACTGTAAGAGGTTTTCATGGTTAAAGCCATCGGCAAATGATCCGAGAATATTTCTTTCAGAACTTCAAATTTATCAATTTTATTTAATAATGACGAACTCACACAACAAAGGTCAATTACCGATTAGCCCATAGCTCCGACAAAAGTATATTCTCCTTCTTCATCACCTCTGGTTCTACCGTTCAAGATTAATAGATCATTATTTTCGCAAAACTCAACCCACAGCCTCCCTCTTGAATTAAAGTGCATATCTTTAAAATTTCGGTTCGATCTAATATTAACGTTGATATCCCCGATTATTAACATGTTATGTTGTTTGTTTAACGTCCATTTTTATGCTACTAAGGCTAATCGGACGATGCTACAGTGGGAGTCCTAAATTTTGCCTATCCAGGTATAATTAGGATAGGGATCTTTAACGAGTACCTGTCATCGTACAGTCTCGGGACCTCCATTTTACGTCCTATCCGAGGGACGGCATACCTAAGGATTGTATGTAAATGTTAATGTAAATTATGTTAATGTTAATGTTAATGTTAATGTTATGTTAATGTTAATGTTATGTTAATTATGTTAATGTAAATCATGTTATGTAAATTAGCTTGTTCTACAAAATCCGAAAATGATTCGAAATCATTTTTCCATTTATTGACATTAAGATTGGTTGGAATAATATTGATATCGGTTGTATGATCAGAAGTTTTTAGAAAAACTGTATTATACATTTCTAGGAAAGAATATTTTTGCGATGTAAACTTATTTTTTTTATAACCATATATCGCCCCACCAGAGGCCCTACTAAATATTGAACTTCTAACAGCTGGGATTACAAATATATTAAAATCATTCAATCGATTCTGACATAAATCTTGTTGTTCTATAAAAGTTTCAAACAATAAAATAATATCGTACCTCTTTAAAAAATCAAAAAAATTAAATACATTTAGTTTATTTTTTAAACCTGCAATATTGTATGCCACAATCGTAATTCCAGATTCCTTGCCGGGTTGATTTTCGATATTTCTATTCTTCTCGATCCGATTTGGACAGCAAGAAGCGACGAAAAGGAGAGCGCAGGCGCGGCGATTTGTCAGCCTTCCTCTTCTTAGACGGGTTTCTTTTTTTAATTAATTTACCCTCGTTCAACCAACGCCTAAGGGTACCGTCTGATAGATTTTCTGTTCCTGTTGTTTGTGATGACTCAACCCCTGATTCCCCTCCTATATCCCCCTCTGCAGCTCTTCCAATCGCCATAATTTACTATCTACGAATAATTTATCGTATTTCATATAGGCTTTCTTCTTTTCTTCTTTTGCAGTCTTCAAATAGGGGTATATTTGTTTTCTGATTTCTCTTATTCGTGGCGGATAGTCCTCGGATAATGTTAGGCCAGTTCCTTTCAGATTTTTAGCTGACCTTAATACTTCCATTTTGGTTCTATAAGCTAAGAATCTTATTAAAACAGGACGTTTAACACCTTTTTTGGGTCCCATTCTTTTAACGAAATCAAGCACCGTTAGATCAAGTTGTAACTTTAGTACATCTTTAAATAATAGACCGATATTTTCTTCCAAGTTCCAAATTTTTTCTTCTGGGTTCTCCGGTAAATTAAATAAAATTAGGTTGTTCTTTCTATATTTATTGTCCTAATAATACGAATACAAATAAATTCGTATTTACAAGTGTGAATACGAATAAATTTAAATATAGAAATTTTTCTGTAAATAAAAATAAATTCACAGGGAAAACTGCGAATATTCTTAAAAAATGTGAATATTTATATCTAAGTCTGCAAATTCGTCCGTATTTACAAATAAAGATGTGAATATGGAAAAATTAATAAATTGAGATATGCATTTCTACTAAATTCATTATTTAGGAATAAATTTATAAATTTCTTTTCGGATTTCTCCATATTGGTATACATTATAGGGTTTACGACATTAGGTTTATCCGAGGTGCGGATTATGAAATGTGTAGGCTCGCTAACACTCGAGGGTTGTCATAAGTGGTGATGAGGGTTTGCCATGCCTGTTCATAAGTCCCTTCTTGGATGGAAAGCCCCGAAAAAAGACTTACCGGTTCACCGGACAAGGCTTCGAGAAGGTAGTGCAAGTTCTGAGTCGAAGACAGCGTAAAGTTGTCGTGCACTAAAGATCTGAAGGTGTCAAGAAATGTCGTCCACTTCAACAGATTGCCTGAGAACCTGGGAATGGAAATTCTTGGCAGGTTGGTGTTGGATGTGGAGAACTTTGATTCTAACACTGGAGGTGACCTGTCCCTACTAGTTCCTAATTCGGAAGCCTCCCGCTTATAACGTAATCTATTCAATATGAAATTAGCCTCCCAAATTTCGTCCCGAGTGGAGTCATATATGCCCTGCCACGCTTTGTCTGGGAACTTCGACCCTTCTTGATTAGCCAGAGTGTCCAAGCAATCCCACGTTTCCTCAAATGATCCCAGTCGGCTCGAGCTGAATTCAATTCAATCCTGTGATAAGCTATTGCTTAGTTAGATATGGTTTAAGAAATTAATCGTTGTTACAATACCTTATTGTAGCAGATTTACATCTTACAATAATGAATAAATAGCAATATAAGTGAAATTATAATTAACTGAGTTAATGAAATATTACTTGTTACCATTTAATAATTGACTAAGTGAAATTTATTAATTACATTTAGCTCTTGCATTTATTATGTGTTAACCATTAATGATGTATACTTGTACTACTACGTTAAGAAAGAACTCACTCCCAAACCGACTGGTTAAGTTTTACCATCTTATTTACTAAATTAATCTAACATTGAAAGAGACGTTACAGCCTTTTGATGCAGTCGTCTAGTAAATACAGATATTTCTTCTATCCCTTTCAACATTCTTATTCAATTTATTACCTTATATATGTTTCATTTCACACCTCTAGGTAGCATCTCATTTAACAACGATCTTACTTCTGCTAGCTTTATTATTTGTCATGGAGCTCATACATTCATTAATTTCTATATATATATTCTTTTTTTTCTTCTTTATTGTGGAACTCATCTTGCTGAGGTTATTTAAATCGACTCAATGCTAGGCACTCCTGTCTGACTTTTCCCTTCCGTTTCCCTGCGGGTCAGCTGTCCAGATATCAGTATATAATATCATTACATTGTGCCTCCTAAAGAACCTAATTACGCCGCTAAGGCACCTTAGCTTGAGCGCCAGCTGAATGCATTACAGCGTGACATTCTTTTTATTTCCCAAATGGACACTGAGAACTTAGAAGGTGACGAGGTCCTCCGCTTTCAGGCTAAAGCTTCATACGCTAAACAGTGTTGGACTCTATTCCAATCCAAGTGGGAAGAAACAGATGAATTACAACAACACTTGGGTGAAGCACAGCCATTCCCCACAGATGAATGGTCTTCATTAGGTGACAATCTCCGTGACGAGATCATTGAGGCCGACATTATCCTACTGAAACTTCAAAAAGCTTCGGAGACTTCGCACTCCCAGTCGTTCAACCGATCATTCAACACAACAATGGGATACCCCAACAAACCGTCGCTTCACAAGCTCCAGATCCCTACCTTCAACGGCGACCTTCGTCAATTCACACATTTTAGAGATACTTTTACCTCCATGGTGCACAATCAATTGGGCCTCTCAGACATAGAGAAATTTCATTACTTATTATCTTCCTAAAATGGTGAGGCAGCCTCCTTGATAGCGGGTTTTCCAGTTGATGGACATTCAAACCACCAGGCATAGAAGAAGGTACTAACCACCTACGACAACCCTAGAGTTCTGGCCAAAATTGTCATCAACAGCATCCTGGATTTCTCAGCGATTATTAAGAGGGCTTTCTCAGCAACGTAGCGGAAAGCGTAGAAGCCTTTACTTCGCTTAGGTTATCTGATCCGGGGAGCTTCTTGTTAGCGTCGTTGGCCCTTCGAGCGCTGGATCGGGACACCAGAAAGGAATTTGAGCTCTCGCTTAAATCAGCAAAGGATTGTCCAAAACCCGAAGACATTTTCGAATTTGTACGTCAAAGGAGACCTGCACTCAAGATGGCAGAAGACTTGAGAACTCCTCATCACAGCAGCGTGAGCGTCAGAAGAAGTCATACATCTCCTCAGGGTGGAAGATATCCAAACAGAGAATCCCGCCGCTATACATCAATGGTGCTTCACTCTGCTATCGCGCAAGGTTCCAAGATGTCTACCCCTTCAAACCCAAGGTCGCACAATTCCACAAATGGTGGAGCTAAGAGAACAGGTGAGGCTCCAGTTCGCCTCGTTAAATATCCTATGTGTGAAAAGAATCATCACCTCCATGGAGGTGACGATTTTCAAGCTCTGACTGCTAAGGAGAGAGCGACATTAGCTCGTTCCTGGGAGATATGCCAGAATTGTCTAAAATCAGGGCATAAGGTGCGACTTTGCAAATCCAAATATCGCTGCAAGTTCTGCAAAGGTGCTCACCATTCCCTTATCCATGACAACCTTAAGGATGATAACCGGGACACTCAAGTCAAAACCAGCAGTCAACCGGAAACTTTCATTGGGTTTGGTGCAGCCACCGAGAACAGGCCGACGACCAGTCAAGTTCTTCTGGGAACAGCCGCGATACTGGTTAAGGGCAGAAGAGGTGATTATCATTCTGCGAGGGCGGTGCTGGACTCTGGTAGCCAACACACCTTTATCACGTACTGCCTGGCAGATAGAATTGGTGATTCCATTTCCCCGTATGAAGTAAACATAAAGGGCCTAGGTCAATCCGCAATCTCCAAAGCGCGGCTTAAAGGGATGTGATGTACAAAATCGATTATTGTTTTAGTTGATTATAAGTGATAAGGAGGTTATGTAAGGTTATGTTATCTTTGACTTTACAATGTGAGTTTCAAAAATAGATGTGGTTTATTTGTATAATAATGTGTTCAACTATTTCAATATCTGTTTACCCCCTGTGGAGTTAAATAGATATATATACATAGAGACATAAGAGTTGGCGACGAGGTTAAAACACTCAAACGTTCGTAGTCATAATCTGTTCTAGTACTCGTACAGTTGCAGTATGGATGCAAATCAGTTCAAGAAGTTATTGGAGGCTTTCAACCACCAGCAACAGGATCTAATTGAAAAAATTGTCACCAGCCTTGCTGCAGGTAAGCCAAACATATCAGACTTTAGTAATATTCAACCCTTTGAAAAGTTTGACGCTACAAAAGAAAAGTTTACGTGTTATTTAGAAAGATTTGAAAGCTACTTAACAATGAAAAATGTCATGATGATATATGATGATGATACTAACAGGGCCCAACTATTAAGTATTAGTATTGGGGCAAAACATTACAGTGAACTGGCAGCATATTTCGGGCCAGATAAGCCGATCAAGTCAGCAAACTATACAGAGCTGAAAGAGTTTTTTTCCCAATTATTGGAACCAAAAAAAAAATTGTCGATATGTGTAGCTCAACATTATTTTTTAAATATATACCAGAACGACAGATCAATCACAGAATTTGTGGCTGCCCTTAAGCGGAATTTAACGGAATGCCAGTTAACCATAGAATGCTCTTGTAAACGCACTGTCTCGGCTGCTGATATATTTTTGCGAGCCCAGTTTATAAGAGGACTTAGAGATAACTGGATTAGGGAACAACTGTTGCAGTCCAGCGCCATAGCGTTCGACCAACTCCTTACGAAAGCTTTAGCGTTAGAGGCCTCTCGCATCGACAGTAAGGTGTTATCACATTCTCAGGCTACTAGTTCAACTTCAAGTTATTACGAAGACGCGTATGCAGTTTCAAATTCGTGTCAGCACGACAGTTCGCGTCGCCGTTCCAGCAGTCCAGCCGGCAGCCGTTACTCCAGTAGCAGTCCATCGGATCGAATTACACATTCAAACAGGAAATCGCGGGGCTCCGGTAACCGCTCTCCTATTCTCCCCAGACGGAAGCGTCCTGACTACTATGCCTTAGGATTAGAAGGCCTTTGTTTCCGTTGTGGGAAGCCTAATCACCGGGTCTCAGACTGTAGGACAAAACGACAAGACGTCAACTGCGACGCATTTGGAAGAGAGAGCCACATCGCAAAAGTATGCATTACCACGCTAATGGCGAAGTCACTCAGGTCCAGTTCCGCAAATTCACTTTCAGCCATGCATCATGATTCACAGTCAGATTATACATATGGCGTAAACATTGTGCAACACGTTGATATGTCATCTAATATTGTAGATCTATTCGAAATAGCTCCGGATTCCGACAAATATCTGGTCACAGTTCGATTTAACAATAAGGCCCAAAAATTCGAAGTGGATTCTGGAGTTCGGTACACTCTTTTATCTGAAGACGAATTTGATAAATTGAATTTAAAGATTCCGGTAAAACCTTCTACCATAGCATTTCGTTCATATTCCGGTAATGTAATAAATTCAAGGGGCGTGGCTGAAGTAAAAGTGTGTTATAAAAATAAAGAAATTCAAGGAGATCTTTACATCGTCCCGAAGGGGCATGCGGCCTTACTTGGTAGACTGTGGATTAGAGGCCTGGGCATTGAGTCAAAGGATCTGGACTCGGACGCGGAACCTATGGGGGAACCATCGTCAATTAACTCTATCAGCTCAATATTCGAAGGCCTTATAAATGAATTCCCGATTGTTTTCGAAGAGAGAGTAGGATGTGTTCCGAATGTTAAAATTACATTGCAACTACGAGAAGATGCGAAGCCAATTTTTACAAAGCCAAGAGACGTGCCGTTCGCTTTGAGGGAACCAGTTGAAAAAGAGCTGGAAGCTTTGGAGGCTGCAGGAATCATCGAACCTGTCTCTTCGAGCGACTGGGGATCACCATTAGTAGTTATACCAAAACCTGACGGAGGAATACGATTGTGCGTCGATTACAAATGTGGCGTGAATGAAAGGCTTGTTAATACAAACTACCCCATCAAAAGAATAGATGACGTTCTGAATAACTTACGTAATTCGAAATATTTCTGTAAGCTGGACCTATATAAAGCCTACTTGCATTTCCAGGTTGATGAAGAAAGTGCAATGATCCAGACCATATCGATGCATCGCGGCACTTTCAAAGTAAACCGCCTCAGTTTTGGCATAAAAAATGCACCAGCGGAATTCAACAAACGTATGGCACAGATACTCATGGGACTAACTGGTGTTGAAGCATATTTTGACGAGGTAATTGTTCATGGAAACACATTAGAAGATTGCTTGAGAAACTGGCGGGCGTTACTAAAAAGACTATCAGAATTCGATTTACATATTAATCGAACGAAGTGCGCATTTTTTGAGACAACAGTGGAATACTTAGGCCACATTATAGAAAACAACACTATTCGGAAATCTCCAGAAAAGGTCAGAGCTGTTCATGAGATCCCTCGCCCAAACAACTCAGATGAACTTCGACGGTTTTTGGGCCTCATAACATACTATTCCCGATTCATACCAAACTTTTCGACTCTGTCGTATCCGCTTAGGTGTCTACTCCGCAAGGGCCGACGATTTGTGTGGAATTCGTCGTGTGAAACAGCATATCGCAGACTCAAAGAAGAACTGTGCAGCGACAGAATCTTGACACCATTTGATCCAGCATTACCTGTGAGATTGACCACTGATGCGAGTCCATCGGGAGTTGCAGCTGTTCTAAGTCATCTCCACAAGGAAATTGAAAAACCAATCGCCTACGCTTCGCGCTCGCTGACTCCTGCAGAACAAAATCACAGCCAATTAGGGAAGCACTTGCAATAATGTTTGGGGTAACCCATTTTTATAAGTATCTTTTTGGGAAACACTTCACGTTGGTAACGGACAATGAACCGTTGACCCGCATTTTTCAAAACAACAAGGCCTTACCACAAATGACATCCGCCAGGCTACTGCGCTATGCGTCTTTCCTATCGGGATTCGACTACACTGTTCAATACAAAAGGGGCATTGATAACCAGAACGTGGACTGTTTATCCAGAGCTCCTTTGAACTACATACACAAGTTGACGGACATCGCTATTGGAGATGAACTGGACCAGCTGTATCATCAAGCAATCTTCCAAATTTCGAGCGACAGAATCACATGGAAGACCATCCAAGAAGAAACAAAAAAGGATGTCGAACTGTACAAGCTTATAAACGATTTACAGAAGAAGTCTTCTAATTCTGAATTTACCCTACAAGATGGTCTGGTGTTCCGACAGGACAGAGTCCTTATACCAGCAACACTACGTCAACATGTTCTACTGGAGCTTCACGAAACGCACCTCGGGATCGTGAAGATGAAGCAGCTAGCACGTAGATATATTTACTGGCCTGGTATTGACCAGGATAAAGAAAGATTTGTTCGCCGGTGTGAGAAATGTGCATTGACTTCGTCCAGCCCTGCAAGAGCTCCGCTCCATTCCTAGGATGATCCCAACAATAACTGGGAAAGAGTGCACATAGATTATGCTGGACCCTTCCAGAAAATAATTATTTTCTAATTTGTATCGATGCTAAATCCAAATGGGCAGAAGTAAAAATTTCCAAAAATGCACCTACTAGTACTTCTGATAATGCCACCATTTTTCAAAGTGAAGAATTCCAGTCACATTGCACAACAAATGGCATTCTTCAAAAGTTTATCGCTCCTGGGCACCCAGCTACAAACGGCTTGGCTGAACGCCACGTTCAATTGTTGAAACATCGGCTTAACTCCATTACCGACGAAGATGTGTCAATAACAAAGAAGGTAAGAATGATCTTATTCAGATACCGTGCTACGCCGCTTGCTAACGGAAAATCATCAGCAGAACTATATCTGCATCGTGAACTCCGGATTCGTCTCGATGCCATCTTCCCTTGTAAACACCAACCTTCACATGGCATCGCACCGATTGGGGTGAGGTCCCTTCAAGTGGGGGAAAGGGTCCAGGCCCGTTCCTTTCATAACAATAAGTACTTTTGGGAATTCGGCAAGATTCTTAAGAAGTTTGGAGAACGGCACTATCTAGTGATTCTAGACAAATCGGGGAGAACCTTGAAACATCACGTCGATCAATTACGCATAACACTAGTTCCACAAAAAACTGTCACATTCAATCCAGAAGTATCAATATATGGAATTCCGAGATTGCCTACTCCAGCTCCACACCTGCCTGAGAATCCTGGCGCTCCGGCACGTAGGGATCCATCTCCGAGTCTACCTGATCCTTCCAGGGACCCGCCTAACACGATGACTCCGGAACCAGTTCTGCGCAGATCGACGAGGCCTACAAGGTTATGTTATCTTTGTTATTTAAGGTTATGTTAAGGTTATTTAATGTTAAGGTTAATTAATGTTAAGGTTATGTTAAGGTTATTTAAGGTTATGTTATCTTTGATTTTACAATGTGAGTTTCAAAAATAGATGTGGTTTATTTGTATGATAATGTGTTCAACTATTTCAATATCTGTTTACCCCCTGTGGAGTTAAATAGATATATATACATAGAGACATAACAAAGGGATCTCCTCGTGCATTGTAGGTGGTGCCCAGTCTGTAGCAGAGTACCATGTCAACGCGGTCGTCGTAGAGAATATCACTTCCGCCTTACCGAGCAGAAATCTCCCACCATCTGTTGCTGCACAACCTTTGCAACATGAGCTCGCTGACTACCAGTTCACCCAGCTGAAAAGGTTCTATGACATCGAGGAACCTGTTCCGGCCGACAGAAGAGATCCTGGCGAGGTTTACTGCGAAGAGCTCTTCGTTCTTACCTATTCTTGGACACCTGAAGGAAGATATGTTGTCAGACTCCCTTTTAAACCGAAAGCTTACTCCTCTAGGATGCAATAGGGGCCCCGTGCCTAGCCGTCTCCAATCCCTAGAGCGTAAATTAAAAAAAAGACGCGTTGCTCTCACATCATTATAAAGACTTCATGAGAGAGTACGTCAACCTGGGACATATGTCTCTATCTCAGACCCTGGTTGATTATTTGATTCCCAGCCACTGAAAATGGCAGGAGAGCCCCAGAGCGCTACGCTATCTCGTACACCAACTCCGCACCTTTGAAAAAAAAAGGGTTGCCCAAATTGTGAGCATCCTTCCTAATTCTCTATGGCATTATGTAAAATCGGAGGATAATCCAACAGACTTGGCTTCCAGAGGGTGTTTACCGGAGGACCTCATCAAGGAAGACCTACGGTGGAACGGACCGCCTCAATTAAGGGCTCCTGCGATTGACCTGAAACGCCTCGCCGTATAAGCTAACAGTACGGTGGTAATGAGCAGCTTCGTGCAGCCCGCACCTGAGAAGGGCGTCTCGGAGCACAAGTGGTTATCCCGATTCTCCTCATACGACTCTCTCGTAAGAAACGTAGCTCGTATATTAAGATTTATGCAAAGAAAAACCAATTTTCGGATGCATTATGGTCCTGTTACAACCAAGGAATATGCACGCGCAGAGGCACGCATTATCATAATGGTTTAACGGGCGCATCTTCTAAAAGAGTTGTTCCTGGATGACGCTGTCGTTCCCAGTGAGTACTCAGGGTTAGATCCTTTCAGGGATGAGGAGGGAATCATCCGGGAGGCGGCCGTTTACACCACGCTCCTCTTACCTTCTCTCCAAAGCACCCCGTCCTTATTCCTACAATGTCGGAAATCACGCGATTGATCATAAACCGTATCCACGATCAACACTTCAACGCTGGACCGACATTCACTTTGGCTCTTCTGCGATCCAAATTTTGGATACCCAAAGCACCAAAGGTTATCAGGAGCTTGATATCACGCTGCGTATCCTGCAGGATTAGAACGGCAAAGCCCTCAAACCCCCTCATGGGCGTTCTTACACCAGTGAGGTTTCATCAATTTCGCGCATTTAGTTCAACCGGCATCGATTACGCAGGGCCTTTTTAGGTCAAGGATTCGAATCGCAGAAATTCGTCATCAGTTAAGGGCTACCTGTGCCTTTTCGTACGCTTGGCAAGCAAGGCTCTGCACCTCGAGTTGGTCTCGTCCCTCTCAACCCCATCATTCCTAGCAGCACTTGAGCGGTTTATTGCTCGACGAGGAATCCCAAATGTAATATATTCAGATCATGGAACAAACTTTGTGGGAGCCTCGCGATTTTTAAAGGACCTTTAAAGTTTTCATCGGAGCATAGAGGATAAGGTAATGGAGCAGCTAGCCCCCAAGGGTATCGAATGGAAGTTTATTCGGACCCCGTGCACTTCGGAGGGATTTGGGAAGCCGGGGTCAAGCAAGTTAAGAGACTGTTGGCGAGGTGTATGGGAGGACATCCACAAACGTTCGAAGAACTCTCCACTACTTTTGCTAAGATAGAATGTTTGTTGAATTCACGTCCTTTGTCCAGCCTTTCCGAAAATGTAGACTGCTTTCAATTCCTCACCCCTCGTCATTTCCTTATTGGCGCTCCCTTCAGCTTACTTACTGAGTCTTCTGAACCGATCCTCTCTAATCAATCACGATGGCGCTTAGTGCAGATTCAAGTTGCCTCTATATGGAACAGGTGGCGTAGGGAATACCTTCACACCTTACAACAGCGATCTAAGTGAACCCTTAAAGTTCCCAACATGCGGGAAGGGGACCTAGTATTCCTTGTAGAGAGGAAGCCCTTAGTAGGCCAATGGCCAGTCGCTAGGGTGATGAAAACCATCCCGGGCAGGGACGGAACGGTCCGCACGGTAGAGGTACGCACCCCTTCAGGAAACCTCTTGACAAGGACGGTTTCTTCTCTCGTCCGCCTTTTCCCCTCTGACGAGGCAGAGCCGTCAGAATAATTTTGCATATGGAAGTGACCTTTTCATTTATCATTCATTACACTTATTTATTTTCACCTTTTTTTCTTCTTTTTTTTTGAACAAGTTTCTACCTTTAGCTTATCTTTCATAATCTTTTTATTTCCCTTTATTATCCATTGCAGAGAATGGAGCCTTCGGCGACAAAGTACATTTCCCACCACTCATGTGACCTAGTAGTATATTTTTTATTTTTTTGTATCTATAAATGATATTTATAATGTTATGCATTTTGAATCTGTGTGGTATTCATATTTGTATACCATCATTCATTGGTTATACTATAGGGACATAAGAGTGAGTTTTCAGGTAAATTAGCCAAGGCCAATTTAGGTGGGCGGCTTTTTCGAGGCACGAACATCAAACGCGATCTAGTGGCGCACAGCTGAGAGCAGGAGCTCAACAGCGCTAGTTTCGCGACCGGAATAGACAGGCAGATTGGCCAACTCTGGCAGAAAAAGAGTACATCCTTTTTCGTTTTCCAATTATTTCCATGGAGTAGAAAAAGAGGCATCCCGCAGGTGCAGGAGAAGAAAGGAAGATGGGAGCGGCCTGCAGAGAGTCAAAAAACACCAGGTAGAACTTCAACTTTAAAGAAAACCGCAGTGAGTGAAACCATGCTCCGCCGCACAGTGGTCCGAAATAGGTGGTTTGGCGAAAAAAAATACATAGCACACGATAAATTATTTTTTATTTTTCAACGGTCATGTATAAATAAAGACACAGTAATATCTGATATATACATGATTTATTTACGAGATTAATGCAAAATTCTTTGCTATATAAGATTAAAAAACATTATGCAATTGAATATAGATTTCTTAAAAACAAATGTAATTCCTCAAAAACTTTATTCAATTAATAATAAAAGTTTTTCTACTTCTGGATGAAAATCCTATCTGCCTTTAGTTTATAGGCTCCTTGCGAAATTTACTAATGTAGGGAACTCGACGTCAAAAGGAGCATATGGAAAACATCTTCGTTTTTCGAAATTCTCCTACATTTTCTTGATTTGCTGTGACGATAATCTTTGTTGCACGCCTTTTGTGCTTCTTCAGTCAACATCCCTATCTATCAGCTGAAAGTATTCTGCTTCCGTGCCAAAGAAACTTATGCACAGTATTAGACATGTTGTGCCATCTACATAAATTTACAAATAAAGTAGCAGTTTTCTGACAATAATTTTCAAATTTTGATGGATCTACAGCAGTACCACTGTTGATAACGTCCGGGATAACTCCAGAGCCGTTCTTCATTAACTCCATTTATATTAGCTGTAGTAGGTGGATCCTGGAAAAGTCGTCGTGAGATACTCCCACCATTGTTGCACCCCTACCTTCCTTCACCATGTCAACATTAAGTCCTAACATAACTCTAAACTTGTTTTGAATTAGTTGTTTGGTGTCCTTGGATGTTCTCCATTCTTAAAACGGTGATCTATTTACAATTTTCAAAACTCACTCCATAAATTTAATTCTTGCGAGTAGAGGAGATAGGCCGAGTTGAATTGCTTCTTCGGATTCTGGTAGATTTCCTTATATTTCTAATCCGTTCTACTGAGAAGGTTTAGCTTTGCATATTACACATAGAGCCATGGAGAACAAATTCATAATGAGTTCTAAAAGGTATATTTTGAAGAATAAGAGTTGGTCCAGTTAAAGTTGATATTTAGAGTTTACTTTTTGAACTTCGCGAATTGTGTTTGGTGTTTCTTTCATAAATTCAAATTTAATATGTCTGCAATATCTTTTAGGTGATGTTCTTGTGTTTTTCCAAAAAATGTTTGTGTTGTCATCCCTATTATTAATGAGCAATGGGACGAAAGATGTGAGAAACATATCTACATCGGTAATAATTTGATCTACAAATGTCTGTTTATATTCAGTATGACCTGAAAAGATTTCACTTTCCCATTTAGGGACAAGAGTAGGGTAAGGATTCGGATCGGTCTCCGGGTATGTCATCAAAATTCTTTTTACGGTATTTCCAAGCAGTGATTGTTAACCAACTTCGGCAAAACTATCAGTGATTTCAATATTTTCAGGATAACAATCCATTTTGGCTTCCAGTAATGGATTGTAGATGAGAACCTTTCTATTGAAACAGTAACAAGAGACTGAGAAAAATAAATAAATATTATCGACTGGAGGAATCAGTGCCGCTGTTAACTATTGAAATGTTTAGTCTTTTAATACTCGAGTTGGAATTATTGAGACACAAACCGCAGAGGCAAGTTGGGGCAGGTCAATCCTATTGGGACTTTTAGACAAGACTATAAGTGCTGTTCTCAGACAGGTTTCAAAACGGAGCATGATGGAGCTCAGTAGTTATGGATTACTAAACATTCGTAGAAGTTGATTTTTGGACCATCTACTTAAAAAAACTGTAATCAAAATCTTCAAATTAAGATAGCCTTTTCTGTATTTTAGGTATGTTGTAAAAGCCGAAAAAAATAATAGAAAATCATAACTTTGTTTTACAACGTATTTTTAAAATGAAAATAGAAGACGTATTATTACACTCAAAAAATATTTGTTCGTATGTGACGAATACTTTTGTCTGTTATGTAATGTAAAATTCACCACCACCTTTCCTACTCATGGGGATTTAATAGTCAACTATTAAGCATTCAAAATATGAACTTCGTTTGTTTTTTTGAAAATGTCAAAAAATTGATTTTTTTTCGCCTCGTGGACCACTGTGCGCCGTTGACATTTCTTTCTTAAGTTTTTCTTTTCTGAGCTCACTCTGAAAGCCCGAATGAATTTATTTCCTTATGTATGATTAATCAACAGAATAAATCAGTTTATTTTATTTTTTGATCCCCTTCTCCACTCTCATTCTTGTATTGGCCCTGAAGAAGCCCGCAGCAGGATGGGTGAAAGCTTGGTAGTGAAAAAAAACCTTTTACATGGTCAAACCCTGGAGAAGAAATGCGGATAATGGATTCAGACCATGGAAGCCTCAAACAACATATTTTATTTTCTTATTTAGATCATTTTATACAGTCCACCAATTTTAATCGTAATCCATTGTAAAATACTTCAGTACACCAATTATTCTAGTGCAGACCATAAAAGATGATGCAATAGAATAAACATAAATAATTGAAGATCTGATGACTCAAGATTCAAAAAGGGAAGACGAAGGGAATTTGTAAAAATCCGGTATAGACACCTGCCAGGAAGTAACATCCTATGTTCCAGCGGATATGTCGAAGAAAGATGGAGTTATTATGTCGAAGGGAGAGAGAGTTAATTCTAATTTAAAAAGAAAATAAGTGTATTCCAAGAGGGATTATTACCTAGACAAGCAGCCAAGCTACAAAAGATTATTATTTGTAAGGTAAGATATTTCAGGGAGAGGAAAGGAAATCGTATTAATTGGTGACCGCTTCGGGATTGAATTGAGAATACATGCTTATGATAGTAAAGCATTATTTTTTTGTTATTTTATTGAGTATCAGGAATGAATTGAGGAGATATAAGTGTTGATTTATTGTGCACGTAGTACTGGAGGATATTGATTATTATATTTATATTTTTGTTTGTGCTTATTGTGATTATATGTGACACAACTATACCTTGCTTATATTTTGACAGAATTAATGGCTTTGAAAATTTAATAAAAATTCGGTCCGATTAAAAATTAGTTCATTTATAAATTTTTTTTTTTTTTTTTAACTTTCCAACATGTCTGATACCGGTAAACCAATTTCAAGTGATAAGGGCCAGGAAAATGTATCAAGATATCAAATTGAGATCGGGTTAAAGTAAGAAAATGGGGGAAATCAGCGTCAACATCCCAACCGAAAATCCATTGAAATTAGATGAATCTACAGAAAACTTATGGGACCTGCTTAAACAATTGAGTGAAAATTTCGACAATTTAAGTTAGAGGTATAACTACCGAGAATGATAAATTATGTTACAAATTAATAGGGTCGAAGTATAATAAAACGCAACCTGAAGCATCCGTGCAGGCATCCGGGAAAGACTCGCCCACTTTAATCTTATTAAAAATTCAATTCCTGTTTCCGCGACAAATACCTATTACCGAGAGTCAGATATTCCTGAAGACAAAATTATTCAAACTAATCCTGAAAATTCATTAACCCCATGGGTGCATCGAGGGATTAACATAAATAACAAAATGTATTCAAATCTAAACGAAATTGTAATTAATTCAAATTTAATGAAAGAAGGTAAAGTTAAAATCGATCTGCACCCGTATTATTTTTCAAATCGAAATATTACCATAAAACAAGATCCCACAGTAAAAGAAAAATACTCCATATTTATAAATTCAGTAAATAAACATTATAACTTTAACGCATCAAATATAACTTTCAATAAACGGCATGTCGGATCATTCTTAATGGATAATTTTGGAAACAATAATAGAATCATTGCTAATAAAAATAGTAATAATAATCATAATAAAATAACCATTATAGTGTCAACTAAAATTTTAGATTCCGACCTTAACGTTCAAGCGTTGGACGTATTACCAATTAGCCTTACTCAAAATAATTGTAAGAAACTTTTAAAGATTGTTAAATTAGAATTAGCCGACATCTCTTTTTATTTCAATAAAATTTTAATGAACCAGGATCCATACCATTTTTCTAATTTCAATCTTACCGTAAAACAAGTTCGTATGATAAAAGGAAAAGATTTTGCAGCTATAAATTTAATCAGTAAAAGTCACAATTTTAACATCTCAATGACGTAATCAAATGAGCGATAACTAGAGTCAAAGTTTAAAGTTGAAACGATAAGGAGTGTTGGGTATTATAATGCCTAATAATGCAGGGCAAGTAGAAGTTGACTACTTGTGCTAGAGTGACGCCTACCCATCCCCGAGTTTCGTTCGTCAACATTTGGTAACAACTCTGGAATGTTATTGGATGTATTAATTGGTTAACGAATAATCAAATGCAGGGCAAGTAGAAGTTGACTACTTGTGGTAGTTTGACACCTACCCATCCCCGAGTTTAGATGGTCAACATTTGGTAACAACTCTGGAATGTTATTGGATGTATTAATTGGTTAACGAATAATCAAATGCAGGGCAAGTAGAAGTTGACTACTTGTGGTAGTTTGACACCTACCCATCCCCGGGTTTAGATGGTCAACATTTGGTAACAACTCTGGAATGTTATTGGATGTATTAATTGGTTAACGAATAATCAAATGCAGGGCAAGTAGAAGTTGACTACTTGTGGTAGTTTGACGCCTACCCATCCCCGAGTTTAGATGGTCAACATTTGGTAACAACTCTGGAATGTTATTGGATGTATTAATTGGTTAACGAATAATCAAATGCAGGGCAAGTAGAAGTTGACTACTTGTGTTAGAGTGACGCCTACCCATCCCCGAGTTTAGATGGTCAACACTTGGTAACAATTTTGGACAGGACATAGATTTTTATTTAATATTTAAGCAAATAATAATATAATAATAATTTAGTTATATAAATGTTCATTTGGTTAATAATAATTTTGAAGTATTTAATTTGAGATTAATTATAATAATAATTTTATAAAACATAATTTTTATTTTGTTTGTTCGCTCAACTATGCATCTTCTTAGGTGGGATATAATTTTTCTTTGTGCGTATCGATGATATAATTATTATTATTAATTTGGCGCTACAACACGCTGACGCGTCCAGGCCTCCTCAATCATCAGCCGCCAGAAGTCTCTGTCCTGTGCTGCTGCCATCCAGTTGCGGACTCCTAAACTTCTTGCATCCGCAGCCACACAGTCGATCCATCGAAGTCGGGGTTGGCCGACTCTCTTCCGCCCATGCACGATCTCCGTTAGTAATCGTTTTGGCGTTTAATCGTCTTTCATTCTGGCCACATGACCAGCCCATCTCAGGCAAAGTCGTTTGATGAGAGTCACAACGTCGGGCTCCCCATACAGGGCATAAACTTCTTCATTGGACCTCCGTCTCCATTCTCCACCGACTAACACTGGCCAGATATCTTCCGTAGGATCCTGCGCTCGAATATAGCTAGATCCTGATACGCATGTTTAGCCATTGTCCAGGTCTCCACTCCATATGTGATAACTGGGCGTATTAGGGTCTTATACAGAATGATTTTTGTTTTCCTGGTTATTGCCCTAGATGATAAATTTTGCCTCCGTCCGAAGTAACACCGGTTTGCGGCCAATATCCTTCTTCTGGTCTCAGCTCCAATGGCATTGTCACATGTGACCTGTGATCCCAGATACGTGAATTCGGAGACCCATTCGAAGGAGCATGTTCCAAAGCTTACTTTCTCCCCAGGATGCCTTGGGCGCTGGTCAGCTACCATATACTTGGTCTTATCATGATTTACCACTAGACCGAGTCTTCCTGCGGCCTCTGCTAGAGAAAGGAATGCCTTCTCAACTGCTTTTTTTGAGCGTCCAACTATATCAATGTCGTCGGCATATGCTAGGAGCTGCACAGATCTGTTTATGATGGTTCCCGTCGTCTGAATTCCAGAATCTCTTATTGCCTCTTCCAGAGCAAGGTTAAAAAGCAGGCAGGCTAGTGCATTCCCCTGACGGACCCCTCTTGTGGATGGGAAACTTTCAGAGCGATCGCCCTGAACCTGGACAATGCATTCGATGCCTGTCATAGTCATTCTTATTAATCTTATCAGGCCTTCTGAGACATTCATCTGTCTCAGTGCTCCATAGAGACCCTCTCGATTAATACTATCATAGGCCGCTTTAAAGTCCACAAACAGGTGGTGAGTTGTTATACAAAACTCACGTCCTCTTTCCAGTATTACCCTGAGGCAAAACATCTGGTCCACTGTGGATTTGCCTTTTCTGAATCCGCATTAGTAGTTATATTTGGCCGGTTGAGCAGGAGCACGAAGGAAATGACCTTGAGCGTGCTGTAGCAGAGCAATATGTGACATTGAGGGTCATTGACCGACCTTGTGAGGGCGAGGGGGGGGGGGGGTGTTGTTCTAGGGTGAGGGGGGTGTCCTTGAGGTGTGTTATGAGGTTTAAAGGGGTCAACGGATGTGAGATGCCCGTTCAACGTTGGATTGTAGATGTGGCAACAGCGCTTTGTTTACATCGTGCTGTAGCAAGGCTATATGTTGATATTTACTCAGCTGTTTCATTCAAAATTTATCAATTGAGTTCATTGATCAAGCTTTCTTCCCCCACCACATACATAAGCCTTCGTCATAGTCCAAGTACTGATAAACCAGCTTACTGGTTCAGCTGTTTCATTCATAATTTATCAATTGAATCCATTGATCAAGCTTTCTCCCCCCACCACATACATAAGCCTTCGTCATAGTCCTAGTACTGATAAACCAGTTTACTGGTTCAGCTGTTTCATTCAAATTCATTCATAAGCAATGATGTTGGAGGAACAACGGTCAAGACCAAACCCCTGCCGTCCGGTTGATGTGGCTCTTTATAGCCCGCATGCAGTGGTGGGGAGATGACCTTCGCCACTAGTTATCTACTTGAAAGGGGGGCAGACATGAGCCGGCACTGAGCAATATTTATCATCAAAGCCTTGAGCGGGTCGACGAGTCTGTTATCTGTTTAAAAGGATGCCGCCCAGACATCAAGACGACAAAGAACCATTCATAGCGCTCAGTGCGAGCTCTGCACTATGATAATCGAGGAGTTAAGAATTTGCTTATAGATGGTCAGTCAGCATTTTTTAAGCCGACCGGTAGTATTTTATCAATGTCAGCAGATGAATCGCTATCTATTTGAAAGGATGCCGCACCGACTATTTTATCTATTATCCGTGTTATCTATTATCTGCCCAGACATGAAAGAGCGGTGTCTCTGGAAATCGCTGCAGATGCATTTCCTACTGCAGGTGGAGACAAGACGATATCATTCATTCGCCTATCTGTTGTGTTCACCGCTATACTTGTTATCTATTTGAAAGGATGCCGTCCGAGCCGCCATTTTATCAATGCACAGCCAGCACTGATTACGATGCCTTGAGCGGGTCGAATAAATAGAAGGCGAAGAGGAAGCCCTGCCTTAGAGACCAGCGCATACGTCAGACGTCAAATACAGTCCTCACCTCCTCAACCGCAGTAAGTACTAAGTAATTTAAGAAATGTTCGTTGAATAATTAGCATGTGAATGTCTGTCATTGCCAATAGGTACAATGTATTTTTTTGTGTGCATGTTTTAGATGTCTCTCCTTAAAAAATTGAATGAAACAAAACCCATTTACAAAAACATTGGGGAACTGACTATAGGAAAAACATAAAAAATTAACAAATTAAGAAAAAATGAGACAGAATATGGCTTAAGCATTGAAGCCATTATTGAGAACGTGGAAGTTGAAGAGGGACAGATAAGAACATATTTGCCGAAAAGATATCTGTTCGTTATAACTGATGAAGATGTAGCACAGTATGATGGTAATTATTATTAAAATACTTAATAAAGTTGTAAAAACATTACTATACTTAGCTAATTGATGTTTTATGTTTTTAGGTCAACTGAAATTTAAATATTGTGGGAAAAAGAAAAATTCATATGAATTAACGTTTATGTAAATATTACTATCGTGTAAGACCTAGTTATAATTTATGTTTAATTTAATTTAAGGATTTAATAAAATGAATAATAAAAACAATTATTTGTGTGAGCAATGTGGGTTATTGGTTCCAAATAGACGGCACAGATGTAAATGGTTATTTTTTTATTGTCAAAGCTGTGGGAAAGAATTTAATAGAAAGTTCAATTTTGAACGCCATAAAATAAACTGTCAAGTTGTTAGTGGGGTTAGTAGTAATAATACGTTCAACGTGAGCACAATGGAAATACCGAATAAAAAAAGAAAATATAGCATGTTTGTTAGACAGATGCGAGAGAAGGCGATAGCTGAAGAAAACGGGATTATTAGAGCTTCTTTAGGAAATTCGGTTGAGGACGTATACATTCCTAATGATAATAAAAAATTAGTAGCTACCGAATTTTTAAACAATAAAAAAGAACTCTTAGTAAATTTATTAAATTCTTATGTTGAAGATTGGAAATCGTAAAAATAAATGTAATGTTAGAATATATTAAGAAAAACGTTGAATATTTTTGTATTCATTAAATTTATTTGATCTAATATCATCACTAAGTATACATATACATATATTAAGAAAAACGGAAACACTATTAGTGAAAGAACGGATTTTAATTTTAAATCGAAAAGTAATACGATAGATCTTAGCCTAAATGTTGAAAATTATGTTGAAACAACTTTTGAAATTTTTTTAGCGGAACAGGACGAGTTTGAAAAAAAAGGTTCTGGTTGGATGTATATTTCACCAAACTACATATGCTTACATTTAACAAAATATAGACCTTTTGGAGGATCCCAGTATATTGAATTACCTCAAAAAATTAAGGATAAACGTTGTGTTATAAATGTTAAAAATAATACTAATGATTGCTTCCGTTTAGCTATACTTAGTGATGATATTAGATCAAATAAATTTAATGAATACAAAAATATTCAAACCACATATTCCTTTGATTCGATATCGTTCCCGACTCCAATAAAGGAGATAAAGCGATTTGAAAATTTAAATAATGTGTCTATAAATGTTTATGGCTTAGACGAGAAAAATAATGTGTATCCAATTAGAATTAGTAAAAAGGAAAATTATAATAAAATGTTCGATTTATTGTTTTTACAAAATGGGGAAAATTTTCACTATTGTTTGATTACGAATCTTTCACGATTAGTAAGTTCTCAAATATCGTTGAAAGAACATGCATATACTATATGTCGTAGATGTCTGACCACATTTCCAAAGACGTATGTAAACAAGTTTGGGAAAAATGGCGATGAGCGAAAGCGAGAACATGAATTAGTTTGTCGTAATCATAAACCAATTCGATCTGATTTTCCGAAAGAAGATAAAATTGAATTTAAACATGTGGAATATACGCAACCCATTCCAATTGTAGTTTATGCGGATATAGAATCTCTTTTAATACCAATTTCAGGGGCTTGTCCGAATCCGTCAACACCTTGGAACAAAGCTATACACGAGCATCGAGACTTTTCTGTTTCACTTCTGGTCAAGTCTAATATGTTTGATTTGAAACCATTTGTTTATACAGGAGAAAACTGTATGCAAGTTTTTTTAGAAAAACTTGAACAAATAGCTGTTGAAGCGGATAATATATATGCTAATCCGCTTCCGATGTAAGAAATGAGTGAAGAGTCAGCCTTTTATTCTGCTAAAGACTGTATATTATATTATGTCAATACCCCTTAGATGAACACGATCGCGTGCGTCATCATTGCCACTTTACAGGAAAACTTATTGGACCAGCACATAATGCATGCAATTTAAGAGCAAAAAAGCCTGATTTTATACCCGTTTTCATACACAACTTGCAAGGCTATGATTCTCATTTTATAATCCCTTTCTTAGACCGTTGTGAAAATGTTTTTGTAATCCCCAGTAATACTGAAAAATATATAAGTTTTAGCATAAAATTTAAAGGGTGTAGAACCAAAATACGATTTGTTGATTCGTTTAAATTTCTTTCATCAAGTTGGGATACATTAGTAAACAATTTAAAAAATCAATCAAAATCAATTAGTGAAATATTTCCAAATATGGCTAGTATTATTAATGATGAAAACAAAGTTAAATTGCTGACAAGGAAAGGTGTATTTCCATATAATTATTTTAGTTCGTTTGAATGCCTAAATGAAACAAAACTACCATCTAAAAATTCATTTTTTAATGATTTAACAAAACAATCCATTAGCGATGTAGATTATGATCATGCAAAAAATGTCTGGGAAACGTTTAAAATCCAAACATTAAAAGATTATGCAGAATTATATATAAAAACAGATGTAATTATGTTGTGCGAAGTTTTTGAAACCTTCCGACTTCTCTGTCAACAACTTTATCAACTTGACCCCGCATGGTTTTTTACTTTACCGCAGTTGTCTTGGAATGCAGTGTTAAAATATACAAAAATAAAATTAGACGTAATAAAAGATATTGATATAGTACAGTTTTTTGAAA
This sequence comes from Aelia acuminata, assembly GCA_911387785.2. Lineage (NCBI taxonomy): Eukaryota > Metazoa > Arthropoda > Insecta > Hemiptera > Pentatomidae > Aelia > Aelia acuminata. The sequence continues at coordinate 83,442,753 of OU426980.1, forward strand.
AGGGGATAAGGGGAGGTATTTGCCAAGTCGTTTCCCGGTATGCTAAAGCTAACAATAAATATTTAAATGAGTATGAATCGACAATACCCAGTAATTATTTATTATATGTAGACGTTAACAATCTTTATGGATACGCTATGAACCTATCTCTACCATATGCCGAATTTGAGTGGACTGATGAAAAATTGAATATATTAGATCTAGAAAACGATTCAGAAACCGGTTATGTGCTAGATGTTGACATTGAATACCCTGTAGAAATTCATGATAAACATTCTCAACTACCTTTGTTACCTGAAAAAAATAAGCCACCTAATACTAAAAATTTTAAATTATTAACGTCTTTGCTACCCAAAACACGTTATATAGTACATTATGTGAATTTAAAACAAGCTTTTCAACTGGGGGTAAAAATTACAAAAATTCACAGGGTATTAAAGTTTAAACAAAAGAATTGGTTGGCACCATATATAAAAATTAATTCAAAGATGAGAGAATCAGCAAAAAATACATTCGAGTCTGATTTTTACAAATTAATGAATAATAGTTGCTTCGGTAAATTTATGGAAAACGTGCGTAACAGAATTGATTTAAAAATAGTAACAAATGAAAAATCATTATATCGTCAAGTTAATAAACCAAATTTTAAAGGCAGGATTATATTTGCAGATAATGTTACAGCGGTTCAGTTGGAAAAAGAAAGCATTATTTTTGATAAACCTTTGTATGTAGGATTCTCAGTGTTAGAGTTGAGCAAGTTTTGATGTATCATTACCATTACAATGTTTTCTTGAAAAAATATGGTATAGAAAATGTTATTTTATGTTGTACCGATACCGATTCATTTTTATACAATATTAAGACTGAAGATATTTATTCTGATATGTCTGGAGAGTTACAAAAATATTTTGATACAAGCAATTTTCCCACTTCTCATTTCTGTTATAATGAAAAAAATAAAAAATTAGTCGGTCTGTTAAAAGATGAAACCCTCTGGAGATCCTATTGTCGAATTTGTCGGGTTGAGACCTAAAATGTGTTCTTACATAACAAACAATGATATAACGGTTAAAAAGTCAAAGGGAATAAAAAAATCAGCTGTTAGCGAATTTACTTTTAACGATTATTTAAACACACTTAAAGAGAGTAAAAGTGTATATTCTTCGTTTTATATAATTCAATCTAAAAAACATAACGTTACAACCTCACTAATAAATAAAAAGTCATTATGCTCATTGGATGAAAAGTCATTATGCCCATTTAAAAGTATTTGGTAAAGAATATAGGAAAGTTAAAGTTTTTATTTTTTACATCTCATATTTCAATGTAGTTTGATTAAAAAGGAGCTGATTGTGTTTAAGACTTACAGAGCTGCCAACACTATCGCCTTTTTTTTATGGATCGGTATAAACTAACTCGAAATGGCTATATTTTTCCACTAATTTTAAAAAGGATGACTGAAGTAAGGTTTGGTAACCTCAGCCATTGATCTATTGATTATTGGCCTAACACTACTTCAACTTGGAATTGTTAGTTTAACAATGGGTTTAATTTTGCTCAGGGTCATGCCAATCTTGGTTAACGCGTCATATATGTCCTTTTGATAGGCGTTTTTCTCAATTTCTTTGAGACCTCGATTTCCCAACCCTTCGTGTTCATATGTGTTCGGTAGGAGGGTGGTGTGTTGAAGCTTTTAATTTAGCAATATATTTGAGTGATAATAAATCTCTTCTTAAAGAGGTTTTTACATAATACAATTAAGAATTTTTATTTATTCAAGTACTAATTTGTTCAAATGTTTTGGGTTAACCTGTTTTTTTTTTTTTTTTAACACAAACCAAAGATTTGATGGTTTCCACACACGTGAGCAGGCCCAAGTAAGTTACCCATTTCCCAAGTAAGTTATGCCATTGTCCAAGGGAAAAACACGGATTTTCAAAGTCCAAGTGGACATTGTTTGCCCTTGGGATTTGTTTATGGTCATGGCAAAAGCCAAACGAATAGGATATTGAAGCCTTTTAAATTTTATTGAAAATTCTGTCGGTTCCAGGGGAATAGGTGGCAACAGGACTATATCTCTTGTAAACCTTCCAGGCAACATTTTTCCTTCAATAACATTTCCTGAGATCCTTTTAATGACCAAACGTGTACCGTTGCACAATTGAGGTGGATTTAAGTTACGAAGAAGAATTAACGGTGAGCCAATCTTCAACTGGAGATTGTTTGGGTGTATATCCAGGGAATTAAAAAATTCAGATGGGAAATTTACGGCTTCGTTTACATCTAGAACATTGTCAATTGATTTTGGAAGTTTATTTCATCAAAATCAACATTTTTTGCTGCCAAAATAGCACGACTACCCAGCCAATTATAGTCCAAATAATTGTTCAAAATATCAGGAAAGACACTTTATATTTCGTAGACAGTTCATTTTTCGTCTCTACAACAGTTCAGAAATTTTCTGGTAATTTGATAAATTTTGGATTTCGATGCAGCTCTTTTCACCGTTTCCAATATACAGCAATTGTTTAGAAAATATATCTGCCGATGGATCATTTTGCAGTAGTACTCTCATATTTATGGCGGATAAATCTGAAACTTGAAGTTACCCAAATAACAATTATTCCTGTTCAGTAGAGGTGTAATAATCATTAAATGTAAAATTTAAAAAATGCCGCAATTTGTAATCCTTTCTTAATAAAAAATCATTTAAAGATAAGTAAAAAATTGTATTCTGGTAAAATTAACAACGAAATATCATTCCCAATAATAGCCAATAGTTAAATTAAAGAAAGGATTAAAATCTTCGCTAACATTTCTTATATTTTACATTTAAAGATAATTACAACTCTGCTGAACAGGAAGTAACATCCTCTATTCGATTGGGATTAAATTTTCTCAACTTTAAATTATTGTTGATAAAGGAGGAATTACAAATCTTCACTGAAATTTTTTAAATTTTACATTTTAGATCTCGGGATAAAAATGATAAAAAGGTTTGGTAAAATAAAAAAACACTGCATTTAAATAATAATAAAACGAATAATGAAAATAAAGAAACTTCTGTTAAATAAATCAACTGAAAATATAATATTAAAGTCTTAATTATGCAGTTCTTTAGCAAATCACAAAGTATCCCACAACACCTAATCAAAACACACTCTTTTTGTGAGGGAGTTTTTACGACTGGTTACCCACAGTGTAGCCAGCTTACTAATTTTCACTAATTTTTGGCAACACTGACTCCCCAAGTCAGGTTTCTATTAGGTTACACCTATGACAGTAGGTGCTGTTACAACATTTATAGAGTATTACTTCAAATAATAGCCTGATTTAAATTATTAAAATGTATTTACTTTACTAAAAGTTGATATCAGGGTGGGCCACAGCAAAGCTTTTCAGCGCTTAGCTAGTAATTTAATTTAAATACAAATAAAAAAGGAAAAGGAAGAAAAAATACCTACACATTTGAGAATTTATTGTAACCTTTTCTTGATTTATTTATTCTTTAATAAAAATTAACAATAAATACAAATTTGTATTACTCTTTGTCTGTGGAAAATAATAATATAGGAACAAATAACTGCACTCTAATAACGCAATACAAAATTATAATAATGATAACCTGTATTACAATAGCATGCTTATAAAGAATAACATTATGAAATCGACATATGACGCCATGTTAATAAATCGAAACACGACCTACTGTATTTGCAATAATTCGCTATATAAGAATTATTTTGATCACTAATCAAGTTAAAAACTATCCGGTCCGTTAAGTTGGCCAAAACTATATACATTGAGCTAAATTTCATTAAAATCGGTTGAGTAGTTTCTGAGAAATAGAGAGACAAACATCGGGACACGAGATTTTTATATATATAAGGATAACAGTAAGTGTTTTTTTCTTTCAATACATTATGCAATATCCTTTTTGTCAATCCAGCTGCATTCATCTAATCCCAGCCACTTTACATACAATTTATTTCCTTTTCTTTTTAAAACTTTTTCCACAAGGTATACATCTGGATATTTTACTTTTTGAAGCTCTTCAGCATAAAAAGAGCCACTGATAGGTTGACCTTTTAGATCTTCAAGTAAATATGTATATGGATCCGTCTTCTGAATCTTGACTACTTTAAATATTTCACTTGACCAATTTGGCTTGTAACCTTTTGAAAATGCTGGTTTTTGTTTAGATATCCTTACAAAATTGTCCTCTTCAAACTTCTGCTTTTGCATTTTAGTCCGAACAGAAGAATACACATTGTTTAGCAAGTATTTTTCCGATTTTTTATTACAAGCATCAATTGGTTTCATACCAATTGTTGTATGAAATGATGAGTTATATTCTTGTAAAATCTGAGGTAGGATATCTAAAAATTTGTAATTTCCTTGCATACTGAAGGCTTTCCACATTTTTCCCTTTTAATGTTCTATTAAACCTTTCTACAATGGAAGCTTTCATATTAGAAAAGGTGGAATAATGATTAATACAATATTTTTTCATTAGAGATTTAAACTTGGAATTGTAAAACTCCTTTCCCTGATCACTTTGAATATTTTTTGGAATTTGTCTACTCGAAAGAAACACGCTCTCCATCGCCTTAGTTACATCTTCAGCAGATTTCTTCTTTATTGGTATGGCCCATGCATATTTAGCAAAGCAGTCTATAACTGTTAATAAATATTTGTACCCTTTATTTTCTCGAGAATAAGGTATCATCTCCACTAAATCTATTTGCCACAAGTCATTTATTCCTTTCAAAACTGTCTTTCTCCTAGCAATATTGCTTGCGACCTGGCTTATGTAATTAATTTACAACAGTTCTTTTTATTATTGATGAATCCATCTACTTCTTCTTAAGTACTTTGTTTAGGTAACCAAGTGTGACCAATTGTACTGATTTAAACTAAATCAGTGTAAGTAGCCGCTAGCGTATCACAATACACTTTAATAGCAGCGTCATGAGCTGTGATTGGGTTGGCAACATTGATTATTCGTAAATTGCGTGCATCGATGTCCTTTACAGACTTCAATATGCTAAACGGAAAATAGCGTTTTTATATTTGGAGTGCTTTAATAACATGTGAGATCCGAACTTGTTTATCGTCATGTTTATACTAAACCTAGCTATATATAGTCTTTAATATATAATATTTTCTTCTCGTAGCTCTTCAATTATTGATTCTATTTCGTTTTGATGTCCTTCATGACCAGCATGAGCGGAAGCCATTAACAGCTTTAGACGATTTACTAGCTCATTTGGATCGTTCCAATACTCATACAGAGGTTTATCGGCTCTCATAAGACCATTGCCACTTTTGTGAGAACGGAGCTTCATTCTCGGAGCTGTGGAAGGGGGATGGAGTTTTAAGGTTTCCGGTGGAAATCACTTGGATATTACATTTCTATGTTTCTCAGATCTGTTTCTAAATATCCCTTGTTCTTCGCTATAGCCTCTCCTGTGTGCATTGGTCGAGATTAAAATATTCTTATAATTTTCCAAGTCGGTCTCGGTATAATCTTGTGGGTTTTTCAAGTAAAGTAGCTGCAACAATCCCGGAGTTCCTTCATACTCTGTCGTTTATAGAAATATCGTCGCTGTTTGGTAACAGTCGAACGTTTGTCGAATCTCCAATAGCTAATCCCCCTAAAGGCATGACTCTAATTCCATAACGATCGTCATATGCCTCATCATCTTTTTTTAAAATCTTATCCAAGTATTCCCTTTGCAGGTTTCCAAATTCAGCGAGATGTTCCTTCAATTCGGCTTCTCCTTGTGGAGTTTTAGCATATTCTTTGACTAGCTCTGATAGTGGTTCGTCAGTCACATACTCGTCCTTGCATTCTTCAGATGATAATACGGGAAAGGAAAAACTAGATAACAGTCTAGCTCTTTTGTAGTGAGGCGTTGTTTTCGGCAATAAAGTTGATTTTCGGTAAATACTAGCAGACTCGTTTTTATCTGGCGATTCGTCCCGCTCATTAACACCTTCTCTGGAAGTCAGTTCCGGTTTGGATTTTAATGATTGTTTAATGTCTTCTAAAGGTTGAAGCACGGGTGTAAAAAATTCTTGACGACCCGTTTCAATATCCTGGAGGTTACGCTTCAATGCTCGAAATTTGTTTTTCAAAATCTCACTTGTTTTCATTATTTCATGAGTGACTTTCGGATCCATGATTGTCAATGATAACTACTGCCGAGATCGCTCTTTATATATCTACAATGTATGTGTCGATTCCTTTTCTAAAACGTCCATCGTTCACCCCTACTTTTATCAATAACGAGATAGCCAAACGGTTCTTTCCAGCATAACGAGCACATGTCTTTAAAAAGAGTAAAACTTAAATCTGGCATGCTTACGTGTTCATTATAAATATGTTTTAAATTTAATTCATCTTGAGGAAAAACTATTAAAAAGTTAAAATTACACCTGATAAGATGTCTCGGGATACAAACATAACTTTGGGTTAAATAAGAGCAATCGAGGTTCATATGACGGCCATAACTAAAGTATCGTTTAATTATATCCTGATCTTCCATGGTGACATCATCAAATATGCATACCGAATTTGATTCGACTTTTTGAGGCAATTCCTTTGCATCTTCAAATTCATATAATTTTATTTCAGGGACAAGATTTATGACGCTTTTTAAATACTGGTATTTAGGTTGATGTAAATTTTTTCCAAACAGATACACATTTTTAAACTTTAAGCCGTTAGGGTTTAATAGCAATCCAATCATAATATTGTTCTTTCCACATCCGCTCGGGCCACATATCGAGGCTCGGATAGTGTTTGGTAATAATGAACTATTTTCTCTCCTCCGGTTGTCCTTTAACTGGGGAAAAGTTGGTAGTAGGGAAACATTGCACTTGTTTAACTAATTTCATTCTGAATGCAAACAACATCAAGACGGCTATATATACCCTATAGTTTCATTTTCTGAGTACAGTATGAGCAGATGCTTGCTGAACAGTTTTATCAATAGGTTGCCGATTGAATTGCACCTTCCAGGATATCAATATTGCGGTCCCGGTACGAAACTAGAAAAACGCCTAGCTAGAGGTGATAGCGGAATAAACGAGCTTGATAGAGCTTGTAAAGAACACGACATAGCTTATAGCATAAATAAGGATATGGATAGTCATAGGAAAGCGGACAAGATTCTTGCTGATAATGCTTGGAAACGGGTTAAAGCTCCATCTTCGTCATGGGGAGAAAAAGCCGCGGCTTGGTTAGTTACAAATGCCATGAAAGCAAAAAGGAAAATTGGTTCGGGGCTGAGGAAGAAAAAGAAGAAGATTAGTTTTAAAGATTTGGTTAAATCATCAAAAGTAGATGATGTATCATCTATTCTCAATGCATCAAAAGCGGCATATAAAAAGGCTAAAATGCATCTACGTGGTAAGGCGAAACCTTCATCGCCAAGAGTTCTTCTGCTGCCAAAACAGGGAGGTTTTCTCCAATTTCTTGTACCATTGATGGCAGGTTTTTCCGCTGTAGGGTCTTTAGCAGGTGGAGCCGCGAGTGTAGCCAAGGCGATCAATGAAGCTAAAGAAGCCAAACTAAAATTGGATGAGCAAAAGAGGCATAATTTGGCCATGAAAGGTCAAAAAGTTGGAAACGGACTTTATTTGAAACCGTATAAGAATGGTTAGGGTCTATTTATAACCCGACAAAAAAGACCAAGAAAAATATGACTACCAAATAAACCATTGACCAATTTGGAATTGAATCATTTAGCAAAAGTTTTAAATGTTCCAAATTTTCGTGGAGTGTTTATGATTGATAATCTTCCAAAATATCCAAAAAAACTCGAGTCAGCTATTGTAAATTTAAATACAAGTTCAGAACCTGGTTCTCATTGGGTCTGTTATGTAAAAAAAGATAATGTAGTGAAATACTTTGATTCTTTTGGAAATTTCAAACCTCCTCCTCAATTGTTAGATTATTTCAAAGGTTGTCAAGTATTATATAACCGCCGTCGTTATCAAAAGTGGAATACTCCGGTTTGTGGACACCTTTGCTTAAAGTATTTAGCCGATGTTTCTCATAAATTTTGATCATTAATAATCATGAGCTACACAGTAACGTTTACAGGCAATTCTAGCGTTCTTCATGCCAACTTCCTACCTCCTCTAGAATTAGGGTCGGATTGTACAATCGGGTTATTATCATTTGACACGTATAATAGTATTCCAAACATAAGAAAGGGTGTTAACGATATGTTTTATTTTGGTGATATGGCCATTCAAATACCTGAAGGATCGTATGATATCGATGCTATACAATCTTTTCTAAGCGATGAAATCGCTCACCGTGATCCGGGTGCTGGATTTGTACTCTGAGGAAATCCAAGTACCCTAAAGACTGAAATTAGATCGTCTAAGCAGGTTTTTTTCAACTGTCAAGGCCAACCACATTCCACAGGCCCGCTATTGGGTTTTACTAGCCCCGAACAAGTCATTAACCCAGAGCATCAGTATACTGAATCAAACGACATTGTGAAAATTCTTAGTGTAAATACTATTTCGATTCATTGTAACATCGCGTCTGCCTGGTCAATAGCGACAACGACGTCTCCCGGGAAGTCAGATGCCGGATAACGAAGTCGAGTCAGTGCTTCTTTGGACTTCGACATCATATGAGATGCCGACTCCTGTCCAGGGCGACAAAGGTGCTCCTCTACAAGACGCTTATCCGACCAGTAATGACCTACGGATCGGAAACATGGACTATTAAGAAGACAGACGAGTTGGCTCTACAAGTCCACGAACGAAGGATACTCCGCTCCATCTACGGAGGTGTCATCCGGGATGGCGAGTGGCGCCGCCGGACAAACCAGGAACTATACAGCTTATACCAAGAGCCTGATATCTCCCGATTCGTTCGTCTCGGCAGGCTGCGATGGGCTGGTCATTTGGCAAGGATGGACGAGCATGCGATCCCCAAGAAGGTGTTCCTGGGCAAGATCTTCGGAACGAGGAAGAAAGGAAGACCCAGATTAAGATGGCAGGACGGTGTGGCACATGACGCTCGGACCCTACTCGGAGTTCGCAACTGGAGGGCGGCGGCACTGGATAGGGACACTTGGCGAAGGCTGATCCAGGAGGCCAAGACTCAGAGATGAGTTGTCGGGCCGCTGATGTATGTATGTATGTAACATCGCGTCGGGGTCGTCGGTCGTCGGGACTTCAAAATTGACTAATAACGCGTTTGCGTTTTTGTTTGATGAGATCAGATACGAATTAAATGGCATTGAAGTTGATAGAGTCAGAAACCCTGGAATAACTACAACGCTTAAAGGTTACGCTTCGTTTTCACCTAATCAAGTCTTGAAAAAGGTCTTGAAAATTCGGGGTGGATAATACCTGGCATCGATAAAACTCTTTCAATCGATGAAGTTGGATTTTTTAGCTTATGCCTGCCACTGGATATTCTCTTAGGGATATGTGAGGACTATCGCAAAATTTTAATTAATCTTAAGCAAGAACTCGTTTTGATCAGATCGAGTACGGGCTTGAACTGCATAAAGGGTAGCGATGACGTACAAATAAAATTAGATAAAGTGGTCTGGAGGATGCCACATGTTCGTGTTTCCGATCAAGAACGACTGAGGTTGTTGAAAATGGTAGAGAAAAACAAGATAATTACTATACCGTTCAGATCATGGGATCTTTATGAATACCGAAATTTACCTACTTCGCAGCAAGAAAATTGGACTGTCAAAACATCGACAAATTTAGAAAAGCCGCGGTATGTTATTATCGCATTCCAGACTGGTCGAACGAGAAACGCAACCAAAGATAACAGTCATTTTGATAGTTGTAAATTGAAAAACTTGAAACTCTATCTGAATAGTGAACATTATCCTTATGATGATTTGAATTTAGATTTTGCACAAGGAAAAGTCGCCCTTCTCTACGAAATGTATTTGATAATGAGTTTCAAACGAGCTATTATGGTAATAGACACTCTCAACCTCTGCTATCACGATCCGATTTTGAGACCCTCGCACCTATAGTCGTTATAGATTGTTCTAAACAATCTGAAGCAATAAAAAGTACGACTATTGATATTTGCGTTCAACTAGAGGCGAGTGAGAACTTTCCGCCTAATACTAAGGGATACTGCCTCATTCTTCATGATAATATAGTGGAATATGAAGTGGGAACCGGTTTAGTTCACAAAATGTACTGAACCTCTGCACACGTTTGGCTGCATATATTCATTATTTAAAACCTAAACGAAATCACTCCACTGCAGGACTTTGAATATGACACACATGATGCATTCAGCGGTCATTGATTTTCAAGGCTATCGATCAGCCTCCAACTCATTAATCGTTAAAGAACTATCTATAGTCTTTGTGAGTCATGGTTCATCATGGCATTGGTTTTTCAAACCGCCTCAGGGTGCGAGTGAAGAACTGGCTAAAGCATGGACGAACATCTGGGTAATGAAAAATATTCACGGATTGAACTGGACTTATGGCGATTGTTGAATATGAAGATATGAAGAATTTATTAGTATATGTTACAGAAGACTATGACATATTATGGGAAAAGGGAATGGAAAAGTGCAAGTTTATAGAAGAACTCATCGATAGACCAGTCTATGATCTTCATGATTTCGGCTGTCCAAACTTGAAAATGTTAAATAATGAACAGATAGCTTGTCATTTCCATTTGAACACTTCCCTTGTTTGCTCATTAAATCAAGCCCATCGCACAGTGGGACGAATCGCCAATCTAGGCGGAAATAGTTAACATCAACAAAATGAAAAAATCTTTTCAGTCTCTCGAAAACAATAGTCTAGCTAAGGCATTTACAAATTATTAATCACTTTAAGCAAGTATTAACAGAATAATGGGGGTTTGAATACGGTAGTTCCCTCATAATGCTTAGTCAGCTTATTTCCAAATTATATTGTAAAACCAATAGAATCATAGAATGGTTCGTGTTTTTTGAAAAAAATTTATGGTAGGCAATAGAAGACGATTCAGAAATTAAGTTTATATAAGTTCTTGGTTCTTTAAATGTGGATATAGTACAGAGTACCCCCCTTTCTTTCAATAGTCGATAAGCTATATTTTTTTCTTATTAAAAAAGGGGTTACTAAAAATCTACACCGATCTACATCGAGATATTAATACAGAATATAGTCCACATTATATAGAAGTAAAGTATTCATTATGAACTGCTAATACCTGCTAATAAAGGAGTACGCTTTTTTTAAAGGTATAAATCTCTCATTGTTGAGAGCCTATATTTTTAATATTTCGAGGCTATACGGAGGTGCTAATGAAATTTATTGATATATAGTAAACCAGTTTCATTGGAATACATTACTGAAATCTCCGAAGCTATGAAAAAACGAGATTCGTTGACCATAAGTACAACAATTAAAAGCAAATAGCAAGATTTTTCCCTTTCTAGAAATAAGAAAGAAATAAAGCATGAAAACCATAGTATACCTTAGATATTTACAAACCATTAATCCCTTAAAACAAATACCAACGGAATGAAAAAAGAATAAACACGCCAAATTCTTCACAATAAGTCAGTTAATTTGAACATCTTATTGATAAAGCGGCAACACAGATCAGCGAATTTCATATTGTTTTTGGAAAAAACTTTATACCACGGTATAGAAGACGATTCGGCAAGTAAGTTTATATGTATTTGGCTTTTTAATTGTGATTGTACTTCTTTATTTCCAGTAGTCAACTTAGTAAGCTACTTAGTTTAAACTACTGCTTATTTAATTATTGTTAGTAAAAATGCGATAACTAAAAATCTATAACGACTTAGACATATAGACAGATATTTTCACAGAATATAAGAACCTCTGGCATTTTTCATTGATTCGAAAATGTCTAAAAAAACCTATAATATTACTCGTGAAAGAGCGATAGGTATAGGCCATAATATTTACCCCTCATATTATAAAATAGCCATGGCTAAAGTAAATTGCTACCCCAACGACATTTCTTTAAGTATTTCAGAAACTCGAGTTGATATTAAACTAAAAATTTTATTAGATTTGACTGGTAAAAGACTGATACTTTCACAGATTGAAACTTTTGAGGAAAATACTTGTACTGCTATGAAATATCACTTAATAAGCAAATGGGGAGGAGATGGCAGCTCCGGACATAGCAAGTATAAACAAAGATTTGAGAACAATGATGATGAGTCTTTGGTAGCATATTCATTTGTGCCATTAAAATTACACGAGTGGGGAATGAAAATAATGTGATTGAAAATAATAATGAAAATCCAGAAACGCATTACCAAAAGATGTACTTTCCTTGCTAATACCTACAGATGTCGATAACAGTAGGTTGATGTTAGATTCTGAAGAAGAATCTAACCTGGATTCATATATATCAGATTCAGATGATTCGGAATGAAAAACAATTTTTTTTACATTTCGATATTAGAATTTAATATATAATTGTTTAAAAATGTATATTACGTTATTTTATAGTTAATATGTTTTTTTTTCTTTTTGAATGATTGAAAATTGAAGAAATGAATATAAATGGAATTGCTTTATTATTTACAATTTTCTAAATAATTTTATATCGGTTTTTAATTTTTTTTTTTTAATTTTTTTTTTTTATTTTTTTTATTTTTTTATGAAACCATTGCAAAAAACCACTGTTTTGACTTTTATATATTAATTCATGCTTAAATGCAATTTTCTACAAGCATTAACATGAAATAAGTCGCTTCCAGAATTATTTCCCCCTAGATTGGCGATTCGTCCCACTGTGCATCGTTTGGCCACATGGGTCAGAAAAAATTCTGAAGCTGTAAATTTAAAAAAAGAAGAGATAAGAAGACAAACATTCAAGAATATTGGTACACCTCATCATCTACTCTCATATGCTGGATTTATTCGAGGAGTCAAGGATTGAGTTGAATGGGTATACTGTGGACTGGTATTCGACAGCACATCATTAGACAACCCTCTCAGTTACCATAAAAAAAATAGTCCACAGTGTTTGTGGTTCCAGGAGGAGGAGTATTTATAAATACCTCCTAGGAAGTACCTTATCAGTATGATGGATAAAATGGAGTCAGCAATACGTCGTTTGGGAGAGGAAGGAATCGAAACTTTAACTACAGAAGAATTGAGAGCTTTACCTCGATCATTACTTTTGTACCTTTTCGACTATACATTAGACTACATCTGGGAAAATTTACCTGAGGAGTGGCAAGAGGACGAGGAATTTATCCAGAAGCGAAGACTTTCTTACCTCAATGAATATATTAATTATTAATTGTACTATTATATCTGTAATTTATCCCATTTATTATTTCAAATAAACCATATAAATTAATTTTTTTTTTTTTTATTTACCTTTATTCTCATTTTTACTTAGGGAAGGGTTCAAGAAATAAAAAAAGTATATAAAGAAATATTATTTTACTCCATAACAAAAAATACCTTTAATATCATTAGTTTAGAAATGTTTACAAGTAGCAGATAAGAAAATTCCCTTAAGCAAAAACTGCTCTTATTCCTGTTTGAAAATCAGCCATCAGTTTTGACAATATTTGGGTTCTTAGGAAACGCCCCCTATTTAACGAATTTTCGAGTAAAAGGCGTTTGAGACTCGAGCGCCTTTTGTCCTATATCACATCATTAAGAACTCATTAGATAAGATATAATTAGATTAATTTCTATATATTATTGAAATTGTATTATCTAGCCTAAATTAGTGCGAAGACGTAATTGACAGAATCCCTAAAAACAGTTGTTTTTTGTCGATTCATGCATAACATTATTAAACATTTTCACTTGAGTAATTCATGCCTAAAACAACAATTACATACTTTTTGTTTTAAATTTCAATATATGTATGTATTCTGATTCTTTCGGGTTATTATATTTATATATTTTCTGGAAAGAAAAAATATATATAGTTATCTGTTTTAATATCTAGAAGAGGAAATCATACACTCTATTACTTAATAATAGAATTGAAAATTGTGTGATGTCCCTTTTTCCATATTCCTGTACAAAGTTAGAGTTAGATGAATGTAAACATTACCTTTCGTACTGCTTCAGCTGGGTGATGAAGGCCACTTGCACCAAACTCTGCTAAAACCCTCGCTGTCATTCCGCTGTTGACAATCATTTTATTAATTTGAGTAAGTAAAACGGCAGTAATGGATGATCCTAAGGTTCATTAATAAATGGTTAAAATCAATTATGCATTCTATGTATAACTGCTAATATTTTTTGTTATGAGATGAAAATGGTTGGGGGTGCGGTCAAATGAAACACTATATGTGCAATAACATATATAATGTGCTGACCTTTCGACCCGACATTCAGGTCATCATCAGGGATAAATATGAAACAAGATAGCAACCAATCTCTCTATATATAAGAGGCTTTGTCCTGACTGACAGAATCAACACAGAGCAAAAACTACTAATAATAGAAACTTGAAGTTCGGAATTTAGATTTTAAACGCCATGTAGGTAACCACTAAAAAAGGAATTTCAAAAATGTAACCCCTGAGGGGTTTAAATGGCGAAATCGTCGTTTAACTCTAACGGACACCTATTTTTGCACTTCGAGAACAAATATCTAATTTGGACTCATTTTAAAGATCTTGATACAACGAGTTTAACTAGAAAGCCCCTACGGGGCGTCGAAAACCATGTTTTAAAGCCGAAAAATGAAGCGTTCACGACGAGTAAGCAATTTTTTGTTTCGGCGGTTGTAGTGAACTCTCTCCATTGCGCGTCTCCCTCTCTTCTACCTAGCCGGCAGCTTCCTCCTCCAACATTCCACCTACAGGAAGCTCCGATTCTACTAAATCTCCTTAACACCAGTTAACATATCATATTCAATCAATATCAAGATAATTATCACAGAATTGATTTTAAAGGCTCGCGATCAAAGCCGTGACGGGGAATGCTAGTAAAATATATGAACAGAATAAAAAAAAAAAAAAAAAATAATAATTAAATGAATTATATATATATATATATATATATATATATATATATATATACATATATATAAATGAAAAATCTCCTCAAAGACCGAATCACCCAACACAAATATTCCTTTTCCTCTCTTAACTACAATGCATCATTATAACAGAACACTCCTTATCCCTCAACCACACATTTGATTTTGAAAAAACATCCATACTTGCCACCGTTCCCAATCACGACAAACGACTTATTATAGAAAGTTTCTAAATTAACCTCATACGAAATCCTGTAAATTTAAAGACTGACAAACAAAAGTTATCTTCAACCTATTTCAAAATTTTAAAAAATCCATAACACATCAAATATATATAGTTCTTTTTTTCCCATTAACTAATTATATACTGAATAATTTATTTTTTGAAGAGAAAAGATTTGGCTCCGCCGGGAGTCGAACCCGGGTCTCCCGCGTGACCGGGTAGTAGGTATCAGTGAAGAGGAAGGATTGGCTCTACTTGGAGCCGAGCTCTGTGGTGTAGTGGTTAGCATCCGCGCATGTCACGCGGGAGACCCGGGTTCGACTCCCGGTGGAGCCAAATCTTTTCTCTTCAAAAAATAAATTATCTAAAAATAATTAAAAAAAAAGGTGGTCACCCACAGATTAAGATTAGATTAATATAAAATAATTTAAAATTGACGTACGTCAATAAATACCACAAATTGGACAAACTTTTTCCACCTCCCGTTACTCGCAAAATTTGCGTGATCGGGTAGTAGGTATCAGTGAAGAGGAAGGATTGGCTCTACTTGGAGCCGAGCTCTGTGGTGTAGTGGTTAGCATCCGCGCATGTCACGCGGGAGACCCGGGTTCGACTCCCGGCGGAGCCAAATCTTTTCTCTTCAAAAAATAAATTATTTAAAAATAATTTAAAAAAAGGTGGTCACAGATTAAGATTAGATTAATATAAAATAATTATATACTGGTATTCTAACAATTTCATTCAATCGCTATTTAATCAATACTCTTTAATATTAAAAATAAACTTCACTATTTTTTAAAATACGTTGAAGCACTCAGTCAGTTACACCGGATGTTTTGGTAAACTAACATGAACCCCCACCTCTTTCGATCGCAGTCGATCTCCAACAGTTCACTCTACAGACGCGTTTTATTTCTTGCTACATATATCTTTTGACTTATACCCATCTCTTTTTCTATTTTCACTCCGCACATATTCCGTCCGCTTCCTCGTAACATCTATTCCGTATCCCTCTACCATTCAATATTGTTATTCTTTAGTATATTATAGGCATAGTTTTTGATTTGTATAGCTTTCCTAATTTTGACATCCTCATGATCTCATTATCACTTTTGTATCTCTTTCTTTTACTGTAACATGTTCTTGTCATCCATGTCTTTATTCGAAAACAAAACGAAATATTTTATTATCTAAATCCAAAGTTTTATTCATATTCTTTTGTTTAATATCTTATCCCAATTTTTTTTAATTTATATTATTTTATTCTGTAATTATTAACTCATTTTCATGTGTATATATATATATATATATATATATATATATATATATATATATATTATTCATTTAATTATTTTTTTATTTTCTTCATATACTTTATTGGTTGCTATCTTGTTTCATATTTCATCATCATCTTGTTTAGTCCTGATGAAGACCTGAATGTCGGGTCGAACCGTCGGCACAATATATATGTTATTGCACATATAGTGTTTCATTTGACCGCATCCTCAACCATTTTCATCACATAAGCTTCTACGGTCAACTACTTACCTTAATCAATATTTTTTGTTTTTATGGAGACACTTGTACCATTGTACCATGCAGAGTTGGGCATATTTCTATTTATAAATACGAATAAGAATTTATTTATATCTTAATTTTTATGTGAATATGAATAGAAATTTATTCATACCATAATATTTCATACAAATAAATGCAATCGTATTCGCAAATTCTTATGTAAATACAAATAAATTCACTGAAGAAATTGTTAATACTCACAAAAAATGTGCATATTTCGGATTTCTCCATATTTGTATACATTATTGGATTAACCCTTTTTATGAAAGACACATTGGTAAATGATAAGTTACCTGATATCGATATTAAGGTTGATTATTAGCTTATCTGTGATGCCGATTATGAAAATAATAACAATTTAAAGGTTATTCTCACAGGTATCGGTTATTATAACTGATCCTAAATACACAGTATTGAAGTCGAGTATTAGGTTATTTGCGATGCTTATGAAAATAATATCAATTTAAAGGTTACTCGCTCTGGATTTTTTATAACTTATCCGATATAAACTATAGTATGGTGGGATATTAAGTTATTTAAGGCACTGATTATGAAAATCATATCGATTTATTACGGCTTATCTGATATAAACGATATTGGGGAGGATTAATGGGTTGTTGAAGGTGCTGATTTTGAAAATGATATCGGTTTTGAGATTACATAGTCAGGCAATGATTTATATAAATAAATGATAACATTATAAAAATATCATCAAACTTTGTTCCTGATTGTGAACTGTGGCTAAGATGGAAGTTGTGCCCAAATTAAATGAATGATTGAGGGATAAGGAGTGTTCAGAGAGTTTTAAAGCAGAAGAGTTGTGTGAGGTGATGGAGTATTTGTGTTGGTTGATGCGGTCTTTTGGGAGATATTTAGTTTCACAAATCTAAGCAAAATTACAGTTTAGCGAAGCACATGTAATGTGGTAAACAATGTGAGAGCGATATGTAGAAGGCAAGGGGTCTTTCATAGGAGTGTATAATTTAGAGAGTGTGGTAAGGGATTTGAAGGCAATATAAGGCTAGGCGCACAAAGAGACACTGGCCAAGAAGAGCAGAACACAGTAGTTTTTGTGAAACATGTATTAAGCAGGGCAGTGCAGTTGCTTACCTTATACACTTATTACAAAAACTGTTCTGCTTTGCATTAAGTCGCCTGCGTCCCAATGTGCGCCTAACCTTAGTTTGGGAATGGTGCCATTAGAGTTTCTTATGATGAGGAATTCAGGAAAGGGTAAGGGATTGTTAGATTCATATTCTACAGTTGAGTGCAGGCGATTGAAAAATATATGTGTGCAGGGGCGGTCCCAGGGGGTAAGGGGAATAGATCCCCCCCCCCCCCCAAAGTTCGAAAAAAGAGATTTGCGAAATAAATTTACGCATTTAAGTATTACAAATGTTCTAGCACAACAGTATTTATGTATACACACACAAACATACCCACACACTCATATATATATATACATATCAGAGATAAAATTTTACAAAATTAATAAATTATATACATATTATCTTCTTTTTTACCTAAGTAATAATACAAAAAGAAAAAACTTATGAAGCACTTTGTACTAATACTCAGTGTAAAATCTATACTTATTTAAAAATAACAATTCACCTCTTGCTTTAAAAATCCAGCTGATTGAGCTGGAGTCCAGTTCAAGGTCACTAAGTAAGCCTGGCTGTACGTTCAACTGTTTATATAGTTAATGGTACCTACTATTGTACGCATCCATTTTGTATTTTAATGTTAAACCTATTTTTAGATTAATAAAAAAGGCCAATTTCACCAAAAAACTGTAATAACAATTTATTTTTTATTCTGGCAACGTTTCGACTTCTAGAGCCATTTTCAAGCCTGTAAGCACATTTACATAAATTATGAATCTGTAATTCTATAACAATACATAGAATTTTTTTTTTTTTCCTTTTATAACATTTAGCTTTTTTGTATTTTTGTACCTACCATGCATCATACTTTGGAATTTTTCTTATGGTGATTTAGAATAAAAATATTTTTAAGGTTGTAAATAAAAAACTTGTTGCTGGAGGCGTCATTTTTAAATCTAAAAAATCGTAAATAAAATTATCTTATGTTGTGTTTAGAAAGGTTATTTGCTATAGATTGATAAAAAATTATATTTACCCATCTGTCATACATTGTTATATCTGCCACCACTAACTCCGAGCAACTGATTGGATTACTATGATATTCTATGAGAGGGGTGGGGTGCTAAGTAGGAATGTTAGCTACTAAAGTAACAATGTCCTGAAAAATCATATTGTATATAATCATATTTTTTGGTGAAATTGGCCTTTTTTATTAATCTAAATGTATTAATTCACCAAACCTTGATAAAAAAAACCTATTTTTATTTTATCGATAATCTCATTTATCTTAATATTGTCATTCTCAAAATAATCTATTGAGATATTGTAAGTATTGCACAAAACCTCCCAATCTTTGTAAAAAAATATTTTTCTTTTTCTAATTTCTTCAGCTGATATTAGGGAATGCAATACCGTTAAAAATTTTCGATATCGGTATTTCGGTATTTTCACTTTTAGAACCGGTAATACCGGTAAAACGCCGGTATTAGTATTATTTTAAAATATGTAAACAAAATTAAAATTTACTTATTACAGGTTATGTTATTGTTTAGGGGTAGTACAAATGTATGTCAAACACAACTAAACAACAAAACATTTATTTTTAAGAATAATTAAACAAATTAAATCCAACTTTTTTAATATATATTACATTAATTCGTACAAGTGATTGTTATTTTTGATGCAAATTGAAATATGATTTAAAAAAACATATATGATCCAACGTACCGTCGCACACAGGGGTATTTGGCCCTAAAAGTTGGCCAAAACCCATCTTTTGAAATTTGAAATTTCTGGTAAATAATGACTGAAAGTTCAAGTAGAGGACCTGTTGGATTATGTAAGATGATTTTTATCTCTTCCAGGCCCTTAATCCGGCGGCTATTCTAATTCAAATCTGACCTTATCCTTTAACTCGTCTGTGCTCATAAGTATTGGTCTACAAAATATATTAATTTTCTTTGTTCTTACTGAAGTATCGGCATTATCAAATGATGGATAGTTCGAGGCCAGGTTTGTACTTGTTATCCAGATAGTTATAATTTTTTTGTATTCAATACGAGAATCAATATTTTTTTTGTTTTTTGGTAGGTATATTTTAGGGCTAAACATTAAATTTGAAGGTTAAAAAGTTATACTTCTGGGCATTTCTGAGCAACGAAATATTTTTTATGATAATGTATAATTATCGTAGATTATGTTTCTTGAAAAAAATTCTGCGAATAGCTGCGATTCGGAGACTTATAATTTTTTATTACTAAAATGGCAATTTCATTGCATTTTAAAAAAGCATAAAAAAAATTCAATTTTGTTATATTTTCATTTATTTGTATTTTAGGATCTTCAGAAAGAATAACTGTAACCTGAATAGAATTATTTGACATATTTTTAAAGTCAAAACATTAGCTTTTAAAAAAAGAAGGAATTTTTGGTGTCTTTTCTCATTTGGAAATATTGTAATAACCTAGAGCATGTGAAAGAGCTAAAACAAAATTATCCATTTTGAGGCATGATTTCTAAGTGAGATAGAATGCTTCTTCAAGGTAAAGAAATGTTTTTGAAACAGAAACAAGAAATGGCTAAGTGGGACGATATCAATCAAAAGCTCAATATCTGGTGGACGCTCTGAAAAATCATTTGCTACTTTAAAATTTACAACGGATACGGAGAAACTTTATCAATGGTATGCTATGACGCCATCTGTTCACAAAATTTTAAGGGATGGTTTTGAAGTGATAAAAAGTCCTCTGCTTTATATTGGTCTTTTATCTGAGGAAGCAGCAGAAACCCGAAATAACCATTTCCGGATTTATAGAGAACATAAGATCAGAAAATTTTCCCGGACAGCAATCTGGATGTAATTAATAGATTAATATTGAAAT
The DNA here is from genome assembly GCA_911387785.2 of Aelia acuminata. Taxonomy (NCBI): domain Eukaryota; kingdom Metazoa; phylum Arthropoda; class Insecta; order Hemiptera; family Pentatomidae; genus Aelia; species Aelia acuminata. Next base: position 83,463,556 of record OU426980.1, read on the forward strand.
CAGATCCAGTTATCACAGGTATGAGAAGTTCAAGAAAAAAGGTATCAGGTTTTGTAAGGAAACTTTAGAAATGTTGTCTCCCCCAACCAACTTAACCGATAGTGGTGATTCCGAAAGTTCATTAAGTGGCGAGGAAAGTGAATAATGAATAATTACATTTAATATGCATTTTTAAGAAAGGTTGGTGCGTTTCTTCCTGGGAGATAAGTTTTGTTTCGAAGAGGTATTGAACAATTCTTAATTTATTAGGAAAACACATTTTTTTCTTTATCACCATAACTTTTTATATTCACCTATTTTACACTATTTTCATTTTTTTAAAATAATAGTAATAGATAAATGATAATAAATCTTTAATTAGTTACAAGCATATTTCATGGGTGCAATGCATAAAGATAAAATAATATGAACATAAATTGTAAACCCATGGATGCCTATTTCACAGTCGGAGGAGTTATGTTAAAATTTATTTTATGAAAATTTTCTCCTCAGAGTATTTTTTTAACTGCTAAAAAACCATTTTTAATGTCTATTACAAATATAGAAGCCATTTTGAGGACTTTTGAATTAATAAAATGGAAGGAAATAGTTTTGGCCAGCTTTTCGGGTCAAATACCCCTGTGTGCGTCGTCTAACCTCGATCTTATTTTTGTGGTTATATGTTGAGCAGCCGAAAAGGCTCGTTCTGACTCCACACTTGTTGGTGCTATTGTTAACAAGTATTTATAAGCAAGCTTTAGATGCACCCCCCTAATTCCATGCTCTGCAAAAAATTGTAATTCTTTTATAAGTTTATGTTCTATTTCTAATCTTTTGTTTTGTTTCTTTGGGTTTGGAACATTCGTCATTGCTTTGTTAATCACATTCTCTAATTTGTTTTTTAAAGAAACAGTTGCAGTATTAATAGCGGAGAGAGATGTAGCAGGTATATCTTCATCTTCAAGATCAAAATCTTCACTGTCTGGTTCATTACTTTTAACTCCTAAGCGTTTTATAAGAGGAATCAATATTTTTGTAATAGAAAGTTTTGTAAATTTAGGACATAAGTCTGTATCCGTTTCGATTTCGTTTTGTGAAACGTTGTGTAAAAATTGCAAAACTTGAGATATGTTTGTTCGTCTTTGCATTATTCTATACTTCAGAGCATTTATCAATTCAATACTGATTTTACTTTTTTGTGCAACAAGCGTGTCAATCATAAATTTAAACGTCGAGTCTGCAACAAGAAGATTAGAATCTCTTCTGCCTAGTGCTTCGAATGCTAATTTAATTGGTGACAATGCATCAATGATTTCATAAATTAATAGAAACTTCTCTTTGGAAAAGACTGTTTGATTTTAAATCAGTTAATGCTTTTTGGACACAATACCGTAATTGGTAAAACCTTTCCAACATAATAAGTAAACTGTTCCATCGTGTTATGACATCCAATTGCAAATTCAATTCTTTTCCAAATTATAGTTTTACATAGTTTTGTAAATAATGATCATTTTTTGTTAGATAACTTCTGAAAATTTTAATGACACTTTAATTTTTGTTACCAGTGGGGATAAATTAGATAAAAAATTCAAATTTATTTCAGTGTCAACAGATCCAACCTCTAGGACAACACCATCATCTTTAATCTTTTTATCTTCTTCATTGTCTGTTTCTATGTCATTGTCATCATCTACATCACTATCACAATCGCTAGATTGGGATTCAATTTCATCATCAACAGTCACTAAACTGGAGTAAAGGACATCTCTAACAGCTAGGTGGATGCCATGTGCAAAACATAACTGATGTTCGACTTCAATCAAATACCCAAGTTTTACCATAACTGACGCACCATCTGTCGATATACAAACAATGTCATTTGTTAAGTTGAGACCAAATTCTTGTATTTTTATTTTCAAAATCTCCAAACATTCCGTTGGCACTTTTCCATGTAAACAGGCTCGTCCAACGTTCCGTATATATCCTCCAGTAGAATGAACGTTTATGTTTAAATACCTCCGATTGCGAACTGAAGACATTTCTTTAATAACTTCTATTCTTATCTTCTTGCTATATTCTTTGATCATAGATTTTATTGTTGCAGCTGATTTTGGTAGATTATTATATCCTCTTGCATGTAGCCCTTTTCTTATATCCTCCGAAGAGCAGAACATTCTAAATGTTAGTCCATCAAGCGCAACCATACGAGCCAGGATTTCACATATCTGTTCCTTCTTTTGATTTTTAAAATAATAATTTAAAATTTTGGTTGCTTTTGACTAGAACAAGACGCGTCATTTTCTTTATCTGCTGCTATGTCGCTTTTAGTTTTTAAATTAATGTTAAGTCGACTTTTCAAATGGGTGTGAAGGCCACTTTTGGATCCTCCCTGACATTTGATTTCTTTTGTACATTTCTTACATTTTGCTACTTGCCCTTGATTAGCAACTAAATAATAATGTCAAGCTGAATTAACATCGCTCCCTTTTTTGTGTTCTTGAAATATATTGGATTCCGAATTCATACTTTTGATTCTAAAAAAATTATTTTAATTAATTAATAATTTAAAAAAAGTATATCTAAGTTATTAAGGAACCATAAAATAAGTTTTATTAATAGGACATTTATTTACCTGCAGCATATTTAATAGTGCTGATTTTTATGTATATAATATTTATTGGATATTGTACATAAATTTACAATCAAAATTAACACTAATATCGTTCACCAGTGCATGTAGATATTTTTGAGAACAAAACGTAATTGCAAAATGATGCAAATCGAACAACGTATTAGTTCAATTTACAAGACAAATATTTATCTAATCTCATCTATATTTTATCTAGGATATACATATTTCATGGTTCTTAAACTCTAGGACTACCAAATTTACTTACATATATTAATTATTGCACAAGCACAAAACTTGTTTCCAAATATATAAAGCAATTCGGAGTATTAATGGGTAAATTAAATATTTTTTTTATAAAAAATTTTAGTAACAGTTTGACCGGATTATACAAACGGCTTGCCCAACACTGCGCCCGTAGCATATCACAGCTCTGCTAACAGCGTTATAAATGTTCAATTTAACCTAGAATGGAATGGACTTATTTGAAATTAATTTACTAAAGCAATTTAATGTAACATGTCCTTGCTTCCCGCCCATGGTGGTTTCGAACTCCTTAGACAAACCACTGCAACACCATACTGAGGCGCTTTTAGACGTATACAATTTTTTTATAACGCGAATTACTTTGATAGAAACCCCTAATGCTGCCAAATTGTACATCAGCGGGTGTCGGTCAATGTGGTCAAATACCGCGCTAAAATCCACAAAGAAAGCATATAACTTACCTCGTTTCTTGTTTAATTTTATATTAACCAAACTAAATAAATTCATTACGTTGCCTATCGTTGAATATGATTTTCTAAACCCTGCTTGAAACTCACCCAATACCATGTTTTCATTCACTCATTTAGTTAGTCTCAGCAGGAGAAATCCGGTAAATATTTTTCCAATTACATTACAGAATGTGATTACACGGTAATTGCCTACGTTTTCAATGCCACCCTTCTTATACAGGGGGAAAATTATCGAAGTTTTAAAAGAGTTTGGCAAGTCACCCTCTTCAAAGAGGTGGTTAAACACCTTTAGAATTTCTGCTTTGTACCTATCAGGACTATTCTTAAAATATTTATTTGGTATGCGGTCTGGGCCCGGTGCCTTATTGTTTTTTGAACTTACTATAAAGGATCTGCTATATTATTATTTTTATTCCTAATAAAAGTCGTAACTGGTCCTTAACGTTTCCGTGAAGAATTTATGCCTTTGTACGTATCTCTAACGTTATTTTCGATTCCATTTCTATTATTTGGTTTTTTAGATAGTCTCTTTTTTAATTTTCAAATCGTTTCGTTCCTTATACCTCGGAAGTAGGTACGATTGTCTTCGCTAGGATTATTTAAAACTTTGAGTTTAGCGGCTTTCCTTTTCTCACACGAGTTTAAGCAGTCTTCATCGAACCACGGTTTATTCTTATTATTTTCCCTTTTACCCAGACAAATTACTGACCTCTTTAATATTATCCACAATCCTTACCCACAATGATCGATTTCTTCACCATTCTCGGTAGATGGTTCTAATACACCAAATCTATTCTTGACTTCAATTTCAAATTGTTTTCTCATTGTCGGAAATTTAAATTTTTTCCAGATAAAAATATTCGGCACGAGTTCCGGTATCTAACCTTTTTTTGATTGAAAGTTTTTGCCGAACTTTAGCGACTACAAGTTCGTGATCCGAACCGCATTCTGTCTGGCGATACGTTGCAAGAACTGGACCTTCCGTCTGGAACGATAGGAAAAATATAGCAGGCAGTATTGTTGGGCATAGCAAGAGTAGTTATGAAATTTATGAATACCAAATAGTTCCGTTTTTAATTGCATTTACATAATTTTTTGGTTGACAAACATTGGTCCCCAATAATTGTAACACCATGAAACATGTGAAACAAATAAAGATAATAATAATAATAATAACCCTTGTAAGGTTGCTAGTCCTCCCTCGGGCGGTTCACCAGGTGGCGGATAGGGGAATGCTCATCAGATATGATGGGTACTGGGGAAATAAAATACCCAGGGCGGACCAAAACTAGTAAAACCCAGGTGCGGTGGTTCACTAAATGAGCGGCAACCTGGTCAGCGTGTGTACCACTTGTGAGGGGCGGCTGATATCATATCCCCTAGCGCTAGGTATAAAATGCATCTACCCATCAAAATGGTGCGGACTAGGAGACAAACAGCCTCGGACGAATCCAGAGTGAAGGCTGCTCTGGAGGGAATGGATCACCAGCCTTCGACATCGGCAGGCAGTGCGAGCTGTGCCCCCATACCATACGAAACCATAAGACCGGCAGCAATAGGTACTTCAAATTCGAACTCTGAATTGGGTTTGGTGGCTCCCATTGAGCATCCCGCGCGAGGAGAGGACCACCCCGCCAAAGGAATGTGCAACCCCGGATGAAGTGGACCCGCAATATGAATGTTGCTGTAATCCGAGCATATTTCTTGGCTACAAAACTAGAAATTGAAAAAACTAGATCGCTGTTATCGCAGTCGAATAACAGAGCATTGGTCTGCAATGTTCCCTGATTTACAAGTCACATCTCAAAGGCTTGCTGAACAAGTCAAACAAATCAGGGAACGGAAATTTCTTTCAACAGCAGAAATCAATGAAATTAAGGAGGATGTAGCGAAAAGTTCGTATACACTAACTAATCAGACCCAGAACCTATCGAAGCTCAACAGCAACCTGACATGCAGGCAAGTTGACCAGCAAAGGGTTGAATTAAAAGAAATTCTGATGTTAGAACACATCAAATACGAAGGTATACCTTTGAAAAACAGGCCATCATTACTCCGCGTTCCTTATGGAAAAGTGACAATAAAAATAGTAAAAGCAGTTAAAATAATCTAATCTAATAATTGAGCACACGCTAAATGTTACAAATCTTCAAGAAATCTGCCAGAAAACTGGATATATGTAGGTGCCAGGACCGTAGCATTAAGACTAGATTTGATCAGGCAGGGACCAGGTAAAGAGAAAAGCGCCGAGAATAAAGTTGGGACCCCTGCATGGAAAAGACGATTTCTGAATAAGATTGAGTCTCTTCAATGTATGATTGACGTTCTTACTAATTTTTTAAATAATCCTGAAAACGCTTCAATCTAGCTTAAGAGGAAAATAAACGAAATAATTGTCTGTCACATTGGAGAGGTGCAAGAATGTGAAAAGGCCCAGAAACTATCTATGCTCAGGGAGAATATGAAACAGAGGTTAAAGGTCTACGCGAGCAGAGTTAGGAGATATACAGAAGCAGCTGAGAGAAGGAAACAAAATATGGTTTTCAGAACTAAAGAAAAACAATTCCATAGGCAATTATCCTCCTAGAAAAGAATGAACAGTGAAAGTTTCCCAAATAATGAACTAATGGTCGACCACTGGAAAAGTATATGGCGCACCGTAAAATCTTATAAGAGAGACGCCTACTGGCTGAATGAAGTAAAGAATAATGTGGCCGCTGTACCGATGATGGAAAATGTTGCTATCCATGAAACAGACATAGTCACGGCCCTGAAGAAAATGCGGAACTGATTGACTGAAGAAGAACTTTAATTGTGCCCACCAAACATTGCCTGTCTATTTCCAGAATCTCCTTGAAAATAATACTGAAATATCGGACTATTTTTGTACTGGCCGTGTTCCTTAATACCAAAAGGGAAAAAGAAAAAAAAGAAAGCCTAAATATTTCAGGCCAATAGTATGCCTTAATGGAACATAAAAATTGCTTACATCAGTTATTCACAATAAGATGAAGGCACACATTAACGAGTACAAGTTGATAGCTGATGGACAGTTAGGAACGAGAAAGAATTCCAAGGGTTGTAAAGAATTACTCGTCATTGACAGCTTTATAGTTTCGCAAGTCAAAAGTAAAAAGCGTAACTATGAATCTCTTGGATTGAATAACAGAAAGCATTTGATTCGTGCCTCATGACTGGCTTTTAGAGGTTTTGAAAATATACAAGATAAATGGAAGCATTGTTGCATTGTTAGAACGCTTTATGAAGCTATGGAAAGTTTCTTTGAGTGCGCCTGGCAAAAAACCAACCGATGAAAACATTCAAATTAAGAGAGGAATCTACCAAGGCGATTCCCTGAGCCCATTATGGTTTTGTCTGGCGATCAATCCATTAAGCACTTTGTTGAACTCATCAGGTAGAGTATATCATCTTGATGCAGAAACAATCGTCTCCCATTCTTTCTACATGGACGATATCAAGGTATGTGTGAAGAATGAAAATGATCTGCAAAGCCTTCTAGAAATTGTACGGATCTAGACATTCAGATGAAGATGGGTTTGGATACATGTGCTGTACTTAATATTAAAAAAAGAAAGCTAGAAAATACATCTAATATTGAGCTCTCTAATAAAGCAGTAATTAACAGCTTGGATAGAAACGATTCCTACAAATATCTAGGTATTTATCAGATATTGGAATTTAAGAAGATATCAAACAACGATTTCAGGATAAGTTTGAAAAGCGTGTTAAAATGATTCTGAGAACATACCTTTCTAGGAAAAATATTATAAAAGCTTTAAATACGTAGGCAATTTCGGCATTATCTTATTCTTTTAGCGTTTTAAAATTGACTAATACAGGTTTAGGAGACATGGATTATTATTTAAGAGTGCAGCTGGTGAATTTAAGAAAACGTCATCCAAAATCTTCAGTTGTCAGAATGTATCTCCCGCGAAAAGTCTGGAGGACGCGGGCTCACAAGCTTGCTAAGATCATGTCGCGATGAAGAATATCAGCTCCGAAACTATTTTTCAGCCAACAATACATCAAGGATCATATCTACCATGGCAAAGTTAGATGTTGACTTCACCAGCACTAATTCTACGAAGAGAACACTTTCCCTCATCAATAAATAATGAATCCCTGCTTGAAACGAGGAAGTCTAAAAAGCTTCATGGAAGATTCTTTCTCAGTCTATAGACAGCGGGAGTAGATAAGGAGGCATCACTAATGTGGCTCCGTTAGGGGGCATTATTTCCTGAAACCGAAGGCTTTATCTTAGCCATTCAGGACCAAGTGATAGCTGCCAAGGCTTACAGGCATCGTATATGTGGGGAAACTATTGCAGAAATGTGCAGGCGGTGTAGAACTGCAACAGAATCTATTCAGATGACTCCTAAAGCCTGCTTGTTCTATCCCTATGAAGTCCATTATCGTCATCTTTATTCGTTCCTTTATGATGCTTATAAAAAGTTTTGCTATGGACGGGCAGAGTGAGATAGGCCTATAATTATCGATATTTTCTTTGTTGCCTTTTTTATGTAATAATATTATGTTAGCCGTTCTCCATTGTTTTGGCACCTTCTCTTCAGCTAGTACTAAATTAAATATGTTCTTGATTTCCTCTGCCAGTTGTCTGCCTCCTGCTTTTTAAACTTCATTTTTAATTTTATCCGGGCCCGGAGATTTTTTATTTTTCAGGTTTTTAATAGCCGTTTCAACTTCTGCTAACATTATCTCTGGTATATCATATTCCACTATCCCTGATTTTAATGCAATTGTTGAATCTTTTCCCTAGTATTTGTAAATCTTACTAAAGTGTTTAGTAGCTCTTTCTATTATGCTAAGAAGACAAAATAAGAAGCGGACCTTCAAAGACAGTGGAATCGTCTGTTTAGTTGGCACAATTACTAGAAGGTGGAAGTGGAAACGATAATTGTGAGGCCCTGCCGCAACCACAACAACAAAGTACATCTCAACCCCAACCTCGACCTACTATCCCTCAAAATTCTCCCTATCCTCAACAATCCCATCAACACCCAATTTCTCTCATACCTCCTCCAACTAATGCTACAGACCTTATCTCTTTATTAGCATCCTTCCTATCCGACTTTAAATCTCTTGTTAGTCCACTGATATCACTCCTTACGAATCTCTTATCCCTTCTCATTCCTCCTTTGAGAAATCCCTAAATGACTTCCAAAAAATCCTTATCCATTCTCATTTGGAAAGCGAATGGTGTTAAAAATCACACTAACGAACTAACTGCATTATTACATGAGAAAAAAATTTATGTAGCACTCATTACAGAAACTCGACTAACCACTAAACAGTATTTAAAATACCGCAGTACCATACATACCGTACTGACCACCCTGACGGTAGGACACATGCCGGTACTGCCGTCGTTGTTCACCAATCCCTTTCTCATCACCTTCTTCCTTTGCCTACCAACGACTTCCTACAATCCACAGCAACAGTAGTCAAAACGTTTTCCTTTCCGGTCACAATAGCATCAGGATATTGCCCTCCAAACAAATCCATATCCAATACCCAGTTCACTTCCTTCTTTGATTCCTTGGGGCATCACTTCATCTTGGGTGCAGACCTAAATGCCAAGGATCAACAGTGGGGTTCCAGAACCACGAATTCCCGTGGACGAACATTGCTGTCTGCACTCAACTCCCACCGGTATACACTTCTTTCGCCCAACTCTTTTACCTACTGGCCTACAGATCCCAACCGCAACCCTGATATCCTGGATTTCTTCATCCACAGCGGCTTGGTTCCCATCAATAGTCCCATCACACGTCTTGACGAACTTTCATCCGACCATAGTCCCTTAACTTTCTAGGTATCCGTAGCTCCTATCCCTAAACCTTTTCCCCCTTTTTTCATCAGAGGCCCTGTTAACTGGAAATTCTTTCATCAAATCCTTTCCGACAAAATTGACCTCAGAGCATCCTTAAAAACCCCAGAAGACCTTGATAATGCCGTACATTCCTTTACCACCACGGTTCAACAAGCGGTCTGGACTGCTTCCTCCCCTCATCACTCCTCTCGAACTCCTAACACTAATAGTTTACCGCAATACCTCCTAGACCTAATCCAAATCAAGCGCCGTGCCCGATCATTATGGCAACAGTCCGGACATCCTTCCGACCGCCGCACAGTGTGCCCGATCTGCCCATCATGGTGCAAAAAATACAGTAGACGGATCTTGTTCAAACTTTGTATTATTTTTAATTCACTATTGTAGAGTTGTTTTATATCGGTGTCATGAAAATAGGTAAGGGTGGGGGTGGGGGTAAGAGGGAGGGGTGGGAGAATTTCTTACTAATATTATAACTTTTAGTGGACAAAACTTCTTCGAACTTTGTATTGTGTTAGATTGTACTGTTACTGGATTGTAGAGTTGTTTTATAACGGTTTCATTAAAATAGATAAGGGTGGGGATGGGGGTAAGAGGGAGGTGTGGGAAAATTTCTTACTAATATTATAACTTTTAGTGGACTAAACTTGTTAAAACTTTGTATTGTGTTTATTAGTGGATTGTGGAGTTGTTTTATATCAGTTCATACTTCATTTTATATTAAATTATCATGTAAAATGTTTAATTTATAACAAAATGAACTCTTTTAATGCTCTTCAGAATTACTCACACCAAGTAATCATTTAACAAGTCATCACTAGAGCATTTGTGAATATTGGGTACAATATTTTTTTATAATTTAATAAACACGACATTTTAAAACACAACATTTAGATAATATACAATTAAGAACGCAAAAAAAAAAAAAACTTATGTGCACATTTACATAAGAATATAATAAGAATGTTCACTGGTAATAATTTGAAGTGTATACAACAGTGTAATAAAAAGAACACGTTTTAAAATACACATACCGTAAAGTGAGGTGACTTTGTGACTAATGGGGTGACTTTGTGACAAGCCTATTTTTCTATAGTTTTTGAAGTTCCCTCCTTAAACAGAATCAGGTTAGGCAATTCAGTGTACTTGTCAGTTGGTCAGTAATGTGCTGCATCCTACTGGCCACATATAACTTATTTCATTCCATTTACCATGGTGATTTATTTCATATATGTTTGATTGTTTTCATTTAGTTGAAACTGTGAAATAAAGCACCATGGTAAATGGAATGAAATAAGTTATATGTGGCCAGTAGGATGCAGCACATTACTGACCAACTGACAAGTACACTGAATTGCCTAACCTGATTCTGTTTAAGGAGGGAACTTCAAAAACTATAGAGAAATAGGTTTGTCACAAAGTCACCTCATTTTACGGTATTGAATTTCAATTATATAAATTTAGAATTTTAATATTATAAATAAAAATTAAACACAGAACATTTCATTTCCCTTTAATTAGTGATTTATTTATAACACAATTGAAAACATTTTATTCATAAGTACTCCAACTCAACAGAAATTAGGACCACAAATATCAAATTAAAGTAAATATTAATTCATATTTTCAGTTGTTATCAGAAACTCTACATTTAATTTAAATTTAATAGTGCCAGTAGCTCTTATATACAGAGAGTAGATAATATTATATATTATACATAGATTAATATAAAATAAATAAAAGATACTTACTGATGTAATGAAATCAAGCTCGTTCCAAAAACACAAGAAACACTGGATATTCAATACACTTACTAGATATAACTATAGAGGTATGATCACTAGAATCTAGTGACCGACCGAAGTTACGGTTTCGGTTTCGGTTTCGGCCAGTTTCGGCCGAAAAACCTGGTTTCGGCCGCAGTTTCGGTTTCGGCCAAAAATTGGCCGAATCTTCAGCCAGGCCGAAACTAGCTCCTGTGTCTGATATCTCCAAGAAGGAAGTAGGACTACACGATTTCGGCTTGTAAGCTCGATCTCTTTCATAGCATTTAACACCCTTGATTTAAAAGTGGGAATTATCCGCTATTTTAGATAATTACACTTGTATTCTATTTCGGTAGAACATAGATTTTTCTCTTTCTTTTGGTACTTTACTTGATCGAAAATTTTTAGTTGTGTGTGTGACAGACATGTCACATCAAGTCTTAACATGTAATGAAAGCATGCTCTTGATACAGAATTCTTTACGTTAAGTGTAAAGAATAGTATTTATTCTTTACCTTGAGCGTTAAGAACCTTTTTGTGCTTTTAATCATCTCCTCACTAATAATGAAATTTGTTTTTTAAAAAAAAAGATTAAAATAAATAAGAATATATATTCTAAATACTTAAACTTAAATTAGTCGACATGTCCCCAGATTCAATTCATAATTGAAAAAAATATTTTAGGCAGTAACCTTGTCATTAAAACTTGCATCAAATGCTGGTAGTAGGTTTTGGTCTTTGTTCTTGTATGGAATGGGAATCAGATGCAAAACCAATTTTTCAACCTTGGCAGCCCAGCGTTTCACCAATAACACCCAACAATTTGTCTCTATTTTCACCTTGAAGAAGGATGTTTTCGGCCAAAAAATATTCTATAAATTTTCAAACTAGATTAAATCCACTAACATTTGAGACCAAAACTGACTCAGTAGATTAAATAGCTTCTGACATACAGCTTAACGTATTCCATAGGCCCTCATTTTGTATTCCATCGGCTTTATTATGGACAGATTTACTATATTATTTATACATAATAATATGAATTTATATTAATATCAGCCTGTTATTTCAAGATTATTTCAACTTTTAGGGCTGTACTACTTAAGGGGGTATGGTCTAACATCCCACGGGGACCAGCCGTACTAGGAAGGAGGGGGCCGGGATTCGATCCTATAACTTAACTAATACACTTGTTTTTCCACTCTTGTATACCAGCTCACTTATTAAATGAATAATTGAGTTAAATTATTGTTATTTTATAAGGTTTCATTGATATTCATTGATACAACTACTGCTAAACTAGACATATTACACCCTTATATGTATTATATATAGACACGTAAATAAGTTTCGGTTTCGGTTTCGGTTTCGGCCCGAAACTAAGTCTATGGCCGAAATTCGGTTTCGGCTAAAATTTTGGTTTCGGTCGGACACTACTAGAATCCCTAGAGCTGCACTGAATGTCTTACAGTGGTCAAAAAATAAGTAAAGGATAACCCCGAGGTCGGGAAGGGGGAAGGTAGGTAGTGCACCCTTGGAGCCGGCCGGCCGTCACATTCTTTATCTCTAAAAACTCCCCTTTTCCTAATGTTGTAGGGTCGTGTGGGACGTAAAACTTATACCAATTGAAACTCAGATAGTTTTTGTAACGTGTAGTGCCACAAACATCGCAGACACTTGCGGACAATATTATTCAGACATTTCCCAATATGAAGAATAGGTGACCAAAATTGTTTACTTTAAAAAATAGTTCATTCGCTTAAATCAATGGATACAGAAATCATTTGGATGGCTGTATATTGTATATTGAATCCACATTCAAGGTAACATAAGTAAAAATTGATAGAAATTAACTAGCGAATAATACAACTATTGGTTACCGGGCTGCAAAAAGGGCGCGGATGGCGATGCCAGAAACATACAACTTTGACATGTTGTATATTCCACAAAGTTTATTCTATTTTTGTTTCAACTATATTTTCAAGGTCCAGCATTCATATAAAAACCAAGAAAAAATATTAGATCCAGAAAAAAAAAAGAAAGTTGGTTTTGGGATTTTTTGCACCATAATGCTTGAATCGGAACCACTGAGCGCCGGACAGTGGTTCAAAATGACCAATTTAGAGACAAAACCCTTAACCGGTCACAAATGGAGATTAAATATATACATTCCATGGTTTTTTAAGTCGCCGAATCGATTTATGCCACTTTCAAAGCTGTAATATTTCATTTTAAGGGTTACAGGGTAAAAAAAAATACGCATTTTTAAAAATAAAATTTCGATTTTAGTTGGATCATAATAAATATTATAGGAACCAACAGAATTTGAACTAAAATTGAGTATATTATATATATATATATATATATATATATATATATATATATATATATATATATATAACTTATGATCGACAGGCGAAGAACAGTCAAAAATGCAATAATGTTAATAATGTTATATAATGATAAACAACTCACTTGCTGGGAAAAGACTGTTTATTCAATAATGTAAATCTTCATTTATAAGATTAGAAATTATTAACGTTGTGAGTAGAGAGCAAAATAAAATATTATTGTTTAGTGTGGGATTAAATACAATATAATTCTACTCACAACCTTAACTCCCCCCCACCAGTTTACGAATATTCTTCAATATTCTGCGTAAACTCCCATGAAGTTGAGAATTCAATGATAAGGAAAAATATCTAAAAAAGTCCAACAGAACGATGTTAACTAAACGAAAATAACAATATATCTATTCCAATAGAAAAAGTATTCAAAAGTCCTGATCCATATAGGATTAATTCAAAAAGGTCATTTCCCGGAATCCCTTAGTGGAAATTTTAACTGCTCTATGTGCACTGTCCTCCTTTTCCTAGGGTCCTTTATGCTCTGTATCGTAACAATGTTATTTTCGCGAATTACAATTATTTTAAAAGGCCCTTCATACCGTACAACTTCCTTGCCCCGATTTGAACTAACCCTGCGATACACCACGGTCCCTATCTTGACACTTCCCATCCTGTCAGCCAACTTCATATTGGTCCGTGCAACTCTCCTCCTCTTTTCTGATTCTATTCGCCGTCGCGCTTTTTCTTGAATTTTTAACAGTTCTATCTTATTAGTCCTTAGCCTCCCCGAAAAGCGCTCACCTACTACAGTTTCCTCGTTATCTCTTCTCCTTTGTCGAAGACCAAAAAGTATTTCAAATGGGGAAAATCCTGTCACTGCGTGTATGGAGTGGTTGTATGCCGCTACCGCCTTCGGCATAGCTGCACCTGGTTCGAGCCCCTTTTCAACATGATATACCCTGAGGTGGTCCCCCAATGTGCTATGCAACCGTTCTATCCCTCCTCTGCTTTTAGGGTGTCCCGGAGTATTTATGTGCCAATTTATTTCCAGGGCTTTCATTTTGTTCCTTATGACTACATTATCAAACTCCCTGCCTCCATCTGCCACCATTTTGTCCGGTATCCCATAAAACTGGAACCAATTCCTTAGAGCCCCGATCACCGCTCCCGAAGACTTTTCCTGCACTGGATATGCCATGGCTACCTTGCTAAAAACGTCCATAACTGTTACCCATTTAAACCCTTTCCATGTGAAAGTATCCACCTGTAGCTCGAGTAGCGGTACATTTGGAGTCGACGTTTCCTCTTGTTTTCCTTTCGGAGGGTGACGATCGTACTTCGTTTTTTGACATACCTCGCATGTTCCAATTACTTCTTCTATTGTCTTCCTCATTCCCCACCAAAAATATTTCCTCTTTAGTGCTTGGAGAGTTTCGTTCACTCCTCGATGGTTCGTCTTTCCTCGATGGTAAGCCAATGTGACCTCCTGCTGTTGTTCTAGATCCCTAATTGTTTCTACCATAAGCTTGCATCGGACGAACTTTCTATCAATCCCGATCTTTTCTGCTCTCCATAGTCTTTGTATCTTCTCCCAAACCGATGCATTCCCTACATATAGATAGTTAGTTCTTGCAGGTCTAGATGCATCCTTTAACAGACTGCACAACTGATCCTCCGTTATTCCTGGCTGTGACCAAATAGTAGTGATTTTAGATCTTCCGTACTGCGTAAAATCCACTTTTGT
The DNA here is from genome assembly GCA_911387785.2 of Aelia acuminata. NCBI lineage: Eukaryota > Metazoa > Arthropoda > Insecta > Hemiptera > Pentatomidae > Aelia > Aelia acuminata. The sequence continues at coordinate 83,478,631 of OU426980.1, forward strand.
TAAACCTGAGGTTTTTGTCTTCCATATAATTTGTAGCTTCTTCGCATTGATGGTCTCTTCCCTTTCTTCCATGTCCGTTGTCCTTTCTCCGCCAGAACTATTACTGCTCGTCGACTCCCTTTCGCTCTCCGACGCTCGGCACTCTCTTCTCCCTTCACCTTCTGGTGTCCATTCTCTAACAAATGATCGTATGACTTCAGAGGATTCTCCCTTCTCTTCCTCTATTGCATTTATTTGCATTGCTCGCGACAGCCAATCCGCTACTATATTCTCTTTCCCGGGCTTATATGTTACCTCCATGTTGTATTGGCTTAAATACTCCTTCCAACGAGTCACTCTGGCTGACGATTCTTTCAGCTTCCCTACCCAAAGCAAGGGTCGGTGATCGGTACTCACCCTAAATTTACGACCAAATACGTACGGCCTGAAATGTTCAACCGCCCAAACTATACCTAGAAGTTCTCGCTCCAGGGCGCTATACTTTGCCTCTGTTTCAGTGAGCCGTCTACTTGCGTATGCAACTGGCTGCTCCCCTCTGGTCCCTTCTTGCGATAATACCGCCCCCAATGCATACTCACTCGCATCCGTGGTGATCGTAAATTGTTTGGCAAAGTCTGGGAAAGCGAGTACTGGTTTCTCCTGTAAACGAGCCATGCACTTCGTAATACTACTCTCTATCTCCGGCGTTATTTCTATTTTCCGGCCTTTTTTTAAAAGGTTATTAAGTGGCACCAAGTATTTCGCCATCTCCGGGACGAACCTCCGATAGTAATTCAGCGTACCCAGTAACCTCCGAATTCCTTTTACGTCTCTTGGCATCGCCATGTTTTGGATTGCTTCCACCTTTTGCTTATCAGGCCTTATTCCTTCTTTCGAAATTGAATGACCCAAAAAAGTGATTTGTTCCTGTCCCAGAATCGATTTTTCTACCGACAATTTTAGCCCAAATTCTCTGATCCTTTCGAACACGCGACGCAAGTGTTCTATATGCTGGCCTTCGTCCTTGCTAAAGATCAGAAGATCGTCCATATACACTTGGCAAAATGCCTCATCTAATCCCCTCAAGAACTCATCCATAAGCTTTTGGAACGTTATAGGTGCGTTTTTCAATCCAAATGGCATCCGTGTAAATTCGTAATGCCCTCTTTCAAAGGAAAACGCTGTTTTATGCTGGTCCTTGGGATGCATCCGTATTTGATGATAACCGGCTTTTAAGTCCAGGGTGCTAAATATCGTGGCTCCACTTAACCTATCTAAAATGTCTTCAAACCTTGGAATCGGGTATTTTTCGTCTAAAGTATTCTCATTTAGCTTTCTAAAGTCTACCACGACTCTATATTTTTCCTCTCCGTCCACGGATTTTTTCTTTACTGCCCATAGAGGGCTGTTATATGGCGAAGTACTGTCCACGATAATACCTTGACTCTTTAAATTATCAAGCTCTTCCCGGATGTGCCTTCTAAGTGCTTGTGGGTACCGCCTTTCTTTAACGTAAATCACTCTTTCTTGCTTTAAAGGGATTTCGTGTACCGTTCTTCCTGTAGCTCCCAGTACCTCCCCATCTCTAAAAAATATATCTGTATATTCTATTTGTAATCCTTTTCTCCATGGCTCAATCTTTTTTAAAGCCCCTACCGTGACCACTTCTTCTCCCCGGACGTTTTTGCACTTATATTTCTTTCCTCCCAAGCGGATTATCCATTTTTCGCCTTCGTTACTAATTTTGGCACCCACTTTTCCTAAAAGATCGCAGCCAATTATTCCGCCATATTCCCTAGGCATACTTATCACAATATGGACTAGCAATCTTCCCTCCCCTATTATCCACCTACTCAATTCCAATTCCACTTCTCCCTCTACACTGCAAGGCCCTCCCAAGGTGATTAATTTGCACTCGCAAGCTTGTACATGTATCTGTTCACCTGAATACATCACTTCTAATGCGCTTCGGCTCATTATCGTGTTTGAACTGCCCGTGTCAATCAAGCACTTTACTCCCCCCGCGACACTCACGATTGGCAATCCAACGCACCCACTCTCTATATTATTTACTATAGCGCGGTTGCCACTCCCCTTACACCCTCCTCATTCTTCATTTCGCCTTCTTCTTACAGCATCTGCTGCTCTCATTACAGTTCTTCTGCTGCTCCTTCCTTCACGAACTCGTCTGCTTCCTTGTGCGCTTCTGTCATCCTCTGTCTCAGATGTTTCTATTGACTCCTCCGACTCCGAAGAAGGCCCTCTCTTTTTCCACACTCTTTGTGCATTTACCTCCATTGGTTCCACCCGGTTCGTTTCACCTCGCCTGTACATATAAGGACATTGTCTCGCGATATGTCCCTCATTTCCACATTCAAAACATTTGGTACGAGGACACTGCGCGACCAGATGCCCTACTTTTCCGCACCCATGGCATTTTCTTTCCTCTTTTGTCCAAATTCTTTTTTCTTTTCCTGGCTTCTTCTCCCTCAATGTAGTCCTCTCTCGTCCGCCAAAATCTGCATCTCTCTTTTTCCATATATCTGACCTAGTTCTGACCCTACCAGCCTCACCTCTTCTGTAAGTTACCCTGCTCCACCCCGTTTCTGTTCCTTCTCCACTCCGAGCCTCCTCTTCCCGTGCGCTCGCGTCCATCATTTCTTGAGCACATTCGATAAAATGTTTGTCTCGGGGTAGTCCTTCCTTTTTTCCTGTGTCTCTCGCAAGCTGCACTTTTAATATAGTGGCTAGAAATGCCATTCTACCTTCCACCTCTACCGCATTCACTGTCTCCCTCATTTTCTCTGTTATGGCATTAAAACGAGCTAGCAATGTCCCTGCATATTGCCCGTTCGTCTGATATGTTTGCTTCTTTTCCCTAAACATTTGCAATATATCTTCTTCCGGAGCCCAGCGGCCTCCCCCAAATGCCTTCTTTAGCCTATCCTTTACGACAGCCCACGGTGTGTCCTCGTCCGCTTGTATCATATTTAATACGCTCCTTTTGACGCGACATACTAAAGCAGCCTTCAAAGCATTCGCGTCCATTGGATCTATGAGATTCTCAGCCGCTTTAGCTTCTATTCGCGCCATCACACGGTCGCCTCCTTTAATGAAATGATTCATTTCTCCAATTCCGCCATCGAACCTTTCCAAATCCGACACTGCCTTTCTCAAATCTTGAGATGTTGCCGTTCTTACCTTAAGCCACTCCAATGCATTAACGTGTGCTGATGCCAAGTTTTCCGTCGGTATTGGAGGGATCTCTGGTGGTAAAGTTAGGATCGCCGGGCGTAACACTCCTTCAGCCATTTTGAAGTATTTTAATCTTCGTCACTGTACGATAAAAGCCGAGAGAAAAAAAAAAAAAAGTATAATAAAATTGAACTCACCTTCCCGGGTTTCGGCACCACTTATGATCGACAGGCGAAGAACAGTCAAAAATGCAATAATGTTAATAATGTTATATAATGATAAACAACTCACTTGCTGGGAAAAGACTGTTTATTCAATAATGTAAATCTTCATTTATAAGATTAGAAATTATTAACGTTGTGAGTAGAGAGCAAAATAAAATATTATTGTTTAGTGTGGGATTAAATACAATATAATTCTACTCACAACCTTAACTTATATATATATATATATATATATATATATATATATATATATACATCAAACTAATCTATTTACAAAAATAACTACGAAAATAAAATTAATACTCTTTTTCTAACATAAACAATACAATTGTAGATAGGTTTCACTTGTTACACCATCTTCAGCACAATATAAGATTAATATTTCTATAGATCATTCATTTATATAAATATTTATGATGTGATGTTACTCTTCTAAAATTAAATCTGTCGCATCGACATCCAGAGGTATTTTCTTTTTTTCCAAATTAGGCCTCAAGTTACTGTTGTATGGGTCAGATGACACCAACATAAAATTGAATACATCTTCGTTCTTTGCTCTTCAAGATTTCCTACTACATTCAGAAAAATCTTTGGTTGGTCTCCCCCCCCCCCCCCAAAAAATTTCTAGAATCAGGTTCACGGTCGGTCTCGCAACCCATCGGCACAAAGGGCACGATAAAGTTGTTTTCCAACCATTTACTGTTTTTTCTTTTAAAAAACGTCCTCATTGTATGACGCTTCCTTAAAGCATTTATTAAAATGTCTAACAATTTCTTTTTTATTTCCGAAATAATTGTAAATAAGGGCTCACCTTCCACCCCTGGAATTAATGCGGGTAACGCCTGCTCTAGCATCGAATTCTTATTCATCAGCATATCACATACATCGCAGTAGGAAAAGACCTATTTATCTATAGTAAATTTTACATAAATGATTATTATGTTGATGATAGATATTTATCATCACATTAGTACCAGAATTCCTTTCTTCTCCAATCCCACTTGCTTTACCACCTCAATCAGTAAATCCCTCTGAGGTCAAATATCTTCTGCGAAAAACTTACTCCTCGTAAGTCTCCAGGATATGATCTCCTCACTCCTCAAATTCTTCGACAACGCATCCACTGTCCAACAAGGGCTCCGAGTTGTTGACCACATTTCCGCGACCCTAGAATGCAACCAATATTGCTCCAGCGCGTTTCTGGACATAGCGCAAGCTTTTGACCGGGTATGGCCGGATTGCTCTTTAAGCTTAAATGCATTTTGCCCCAGTCCTTATACTACCTCTCAAACCAATCCTTCCGAGTTCGCTGTGGAACAAAATTCTCCGATTGTTATGCAGTAGAGGCCGGTGTTCCACAAGGCAGAGTCTTGGGTCCCGTCCTTTATATCCTCTTTACATCTGACTACTGATCCAGACACCCTCCTGGCAACATTCTGGCAACTCCTGGCAACTGATGAAAAGGCCATCCTATCCTCCAAAAAGACCCTGAAACAGCATCCTCTAACCTACAAAGGCACCTCTCCCTAATTGAACACTGATGTAAAAACTGGCGCATCAAAGTAAACGAAGCAAAGTGCAAGCATATAACATTCACCCTTCGACACAGATGCTGCCCACCAGTTTATTTCAACTCTGTTCAACTTCCCTTCTCAGACACGGAACGGTATCTAGGCTTTATGTTAGACAGAAGACTGACGTGGAACCCACATACCAGACTAAAACGACAAGAGCTTAACCGACGATTTGTGTAACTTTATAGACTTTGAACAGAAAATCAGCACTTCAAATCGACAAAAAATTACTTATCTATAAAACCATTTTGAAACCTCTCTGGACTTACGGCATCGAACTGTGGGGAAGAGCCAAACCCTCTAACATCAAACGCATCCAATCCTTCCAGTCCAAAATCCTCCGAACAATAGCCAATGCTCCTTTCTATGTTTCTAACAAAACCCTACACCATGACCTTAATATCCCGTTCGTTCAAGAACTAATCCCAAAGAAATTCTCCAAATTTCACAGTAACCTTGCCCATCATCCTAATCCTAATGCTCAATCCCTATCTAGCTCCACTCATCCCTACAATCCTCCTTGAAGGATAAAGCGGCAGTGGCCATAAATATATACATATTTACGATTTTTAAATATGTATATACCGGAGTTCTGGCAATGACCAGATTCTTCGCTCAAGTCAGGTGTGATTGTGGCTATTGCGCCCTCGCTCAGCCTCCACTGGCTTTAATACCAGTGATGCGGTTAAGAGAGAAGCGCGGTAACCTTTTGAGACTTGCTTTTCCCTCCTCCGTGGTGGAAAAAGCCTGCCTCCGGGTTCTCCAGCCTGATTGTAAATAGTGCATGAATGTGATTAAGAAGTTTTTTTTTCTTTACTTGAGTTTTTATTTTTATTTTATCTTTATTCTTTATATATTTTTATTTTTTTTTATATATTTTTTAAATAAAGTATGAATGTGCTCAATTAGCACTATTACCAATGTCTCGAATGAGACAGAATGTAATAATATCAGTAAAGAGTTTTTAATTAAAAAAAAAAAAATTATTGTTTTTTTCAAAAACATCAATGTTAAAAAAAACTTGTTTATTGTTTTTAACATCGATGTTACATACATCTTTGACATAGCTAAAACATCGATGTCATAAGCATATATGTTTTCTTCAAAAGCCTCGCTGTTAAAAACAACTTTGTTATTGTCAAACCATCGATGTTATAACATGTTTGTTTTTGAGCCTAAACATCGATGTTAAAAACATCTTTGTTAATGTCAATCCATGGATGTTATAAATTACTTGTTTTTTTTCAAAAACATCGATGTTAAAAACCACTTTGTTATTGTTAAAACATCGATGTAAAACATGTTTGGTTTTGTCAAAAATATTAAAATTAAAAACCACTTTGTTATTGTGCAAACATCAATGTTAAAAATATCTTTGTTATAGCTATCACATCGATGTTAAGAGCATATATGTTGCATTTTTTTGTCCAAAAGCATCGATGTTAAATACAACTTTCTTATTGTCAAACAATGGATGTTAAAACATATTTGTTTTTTTCAAAAACATCAATGTTAAAAAAAACTTGTTTATTGTTTTTAACATCGATGTTACATACATCTTTGACATAGCTAAAACATCGATGTCATAAGCATATATGTTTTCTTCAAAAGCCTCGCTGTTAAAAACAACTTTGTTATTGTCAAACCATCGATGTTATAACATGTTTGTTTTTGAGCCTAAACATCGATGTTAAAAACATCTTTGTTAATGTCAATCCATGGATGTTATAAATTACTTGTTTTTTTTCAAAAACATCGATGTTAAAAACCACTTTGTTATTGTTAAAACATCGATGTAAAACATGTTTGGTTTTCTCAAAAATATTAAAATTAAAAACCACTTTGTTATTGTGCAAACATCAATGTTAAAAATATCTTTGTTATAGCTATCACATCGATGTTAAGAGCATATATGTTGCATTTTTTTGTCCAAAAGCATCGATGTTAAATACAACTTTCTTATTGTCAAACCATCGATGTTATAACATGTTTGTTTTTGAGCCTAAACATCGATGTTAAAAACATCTTTGTTAATGTCAATCCATGGATGTTATAAATTACTTGTTTTTTTTCAAAAACATCGATGTTAAAAACCACTTTGTTATTGTTAAAACATCGATGTAAAACATGTTTGGTTTTGTCAAAAATATTAAAATTAAAAACCACTTTGTTATTGTGCAAACATCAATGTTAAAAATATCTTTGTTATAGCTATCACATCGATGTTAAGAGCATATATGTTGCATTTTTTTGTCCAAAAGCATCGATGTTAAATACAACTTTCTTATTGTCAAACAATGGATGTTAAAACATATTTGTCTTTTTCAAAAACATCGCTGTTAAAATTAACTTTGTTATTGTCAAACCATCGACGTTAAAATCAAATTTGTTATTGTCCAACTATCGATGTTAAAATATATTTTACTTTTTTCCAAAAAATCGATGTTAAAAACAACTTGTTTATTGTTAAAACATCGATGTTAAGAGCATATATGTTGCATTTTTTTGTCCAAAACGTAGATGCTAAAAACCAGTTTGTTATTGTTAAAACATCAATGTTAAGACATATTGTTTTTTTCAAAAACATCGATGTAAAGCATGTTTGTTTTTGTCCCAAGCATCGTTTTTAAAAACATCTTTATTATTTTCCAAACATCGATGTTAAAACATTTTTGTTTTTATCAAAAATATTGATGTTAAAATATATTGATTTTTTTCTAAAAAATCGATGTAAAAAAACTTTGTGACTGTCAAACCATCGTTCAAAATATTACAAACATCTTTGTCATAGCTAAAACATCGATGTTATAAGCATATATGTTTTCTTTAAAACCCTCGCTGTTAAAAAAAAAAATTGTTATAAAACATCTTTGTTATAGCTAAAACATGGATGATAAGAGCATATATGTTGCATTTTTTTGTCCACAAGCATCGATGTTAAATACAACTTTCTAATTTCTTTCTTTCTTTCTTTCTTTTTCAAAAACATCGATGTTAAAAACAACTTTGTTACTGTCAAACCATCGATGTTAAAAACAACTGTTATTGTCAAAACATAGACGTTATAACGTGTTTTTTTTTTTTTTACAAACATAGCTAAAAACCACTTTGTTATTGTTAAAACATCAATGTTAAGACATATTTGTTTTTTTCCAAAATATCGATGTTAAAAACATCTTTGTTTTTGTCCAAACATCGATGTTAAAACATATCTTTTTTTTATTTTTAAATCGATGTTAAATAAGTTTGTTTTTGTCCCAAGCATCGTTTTTAAAAACATCTTTATTATTTTCCAAACATCGATGTTAAAACATTTTTATGTTTTTCAAAAACATCGATGTTAAAATATATTGATTTTTTTCAAAAACATCGATGTAAAAAAAACTTTGTTACTGTCAAATCATCGTTCAAAATGTTACAAACATCTTTGTCATAGCTCAAACATCGATGTTATGAGCATATATATGTTCTTCAAAAGCCTCGTTGTTAAAAACAACTTTGTTATTGGCAAACCATCGATGTTATAACATGTTTGTTTTTGAGCGAAAAATCGATGTTAAAAACATCTTTGTTAATGTCAAACCTTGGATGTTATAACATATTTGTTTTTTTTTTCAAAAAAAACGATGTTAAAAACCACTTTGTTATTGTTAAAACATCGTTGTAAAACATGTTTGGTTTTGTCAAAAATATCAAAATTAAAAACCACTTTTTTACTGTCCAAACATCGATGTTAAAAACATCTTTGTTATTGTCCAAACATCGATGTTAAAAAGTATTTTTTTTTTTTTTAAACGATGTTAAATAAGTTTGTTTTTGTCCCAAGCATCGTTTTTAAAAACATCTTTATTATTTTCTAAATATTTTTGTTTTTTTCGATGTTAATATATATTGATTTTTTTCAAAAACATCGATGTAAAAAAACTTTGTTACTGTCAAACCATCGTTCAAAATGTTACAAACATCTTTGTCATAGCTTAAACATCGATGTTCTGAGCATATTTGTTTTCTTCAAAAGCGTCGCTGTTAAAAACAACTTTGTTATTGGCAAACCATCGATGTTATAACATGTTTGTTTTTGAGCAAAACATCGATGTTAAAAACATCTTTGTTAATGTCAAACCATGGATGTTATAACATATTTTTTTTTTCAAAAAGATCGATGTTAAAAACCACTTTGTTATAGCTAAAACATCGATGTTAGGAGCATATGGGACGTTCTTTTACAAACCGACACCTTTCTGACCGACACATTTTAGATTTAACTGAAACTTCTACGGGTTCTATATCGAAAAAAAGAGATACATGTAAGAGGATTTTTTTTTATTTTCGATATTTTGAAAAATAAACAAGATCGAAAATTCGTGAATTTGATGATTTATCGATAATAGCCTATTTTTCAAAAATTCATAACTCCGGTTCTATTTAAGTTAAAAAATCTAATTTTTTTTATTTTAAAGGTAAAGAGACAAGCTTTAAGAAAAAAATACTTTCAAAACAAATTGTCGAAAAATTCAAATTGTTATTAACCATTTTAATGTTTAAATCGGTTTTAACCAGTGGCGCCACCCATGAATCAACTTTTTACTATTCTTGTCGTATTCTGCGTCAAATTTTCTATGGAAAACGCTTTTAAAAACGATGGAGAAGTTATTTTTACTGCAAGAAAAAAATTAATTAATTTAGCGCGGTACGTCACATCGACACGTGGGTCACATTTTACGGCTCATATTCTTGTTTTACACCGTTTATCTTTTATCTTTATCTCTTAAATACAAATAATTGTTTCATTTTTTTAATTAAAAAACTATTAGCCAAGAAGATGGGAAAAAATAGAAAAAATACATAAATAAAAAACATTGTTGAAAATGAATTTTTTTTTATTAAGATTTCGATAATGCATTAGTTAATAAGAACAATATTTGGAATATAATAATAAATACAATATTTAAAAATAAGACAATGTTTACATTTTCTGTTTAAATGTTTTACAATATCCTTTTTTTCGCAAGATGAAAACCGTTTTGCTTCCAATTGCTGTAAATAAATCGGATTAATACAATGATATTTTAAAGTTCCTTTTATCGTTAAAGCTTTTTGGAAACGTCCGGACAATTGTTTTTCTTCTAATTTGTATTCATATGCTAAATTAATTAATTTTTTTCTTACAGTAAAAATAACTTCTCCATCGTTTTAAAAGCGTTTTCGATAGAAAAGTTGAAGCAGAATACGATAAAAATAGTAAAAAGTTGATTCATGGGTGGCGCCACTGTTAAAAATCGATTTAAACATTGAAATTGTTAATAAAAATTTGAATTTTTCGACAATTTGTTTTGAAAGTATTTTTTTTCTCAAAGCTTGTCTTTTTACCTTCAAAATAAAAAAAAATTAGATTTTTTAGCTTAAACAGAACCGGAGTTATGAATTTTTGAAAAATAGGCTATTACCGATAAATCATCAAATTCACGAATTTTCGATCTTGTTTATTTTTCAAAATATCGAAAATAAAAAAAAAATCCTCTTACACGTATCTCTTTTTTTTCGATATAGAACCCGTAAAAAAATGTTCAGTTAAATCTAAAATGTGTCGGTCAATTTTTGTCCAAATCTGTTGGGTTTGTAAAAGAATATCATGTATGGGATTTGCATTTTCTTGTCCAAAAGCATCGATGTTAAATAAAACTTTCTTATTGTCAAACAATGGATGTTATAAAATGTTTGTTTTTTCAAACAATCGATGTTAAAAACCTATTTGTTATTGTTAAAACATCGATGTTAAACATGTTTGGTTTTGTCAAAAACAATGTTGTTAAAAACATCTTTGTTATTTTTTAAACATTGATGTTAAAACATATTTGTCTTTTTCAAAAACATCGATGTAACAAACAACTTTGTTACTGTCAAACCATCGATGTTAAAAACAACTTTGTTATTGTCAAACCATCGATGTTATAACATGTTTTTTTTTTTTAAAACTACTCGTTTATTGTTAAAACATCGATGTTAAGAGCATATATGTTGCATTTTTTTGTCCAAAACATCGATGTTAAAACATATTTGTTTTTTTCAAAAGCCTCGATGTTAAAAACAACTTTGTTATTGTCAAACCATCGATGTTATATCATGTTATTTTTGTGCTAAACATCGATGTTAAAAACATCTTTGTTAATTATTACTTATTAATTTTTCTCCCTTCTTCTTGAGACTATCCAATTGATAAAAATGTGGATTAGGGCGACCAATTAAGTCTCAACACTATATTTTCTCGTTAGAACTTTATTTCTGCATACGTTTCGGCCGTTAGGCCATCATCAGTGCTGTAAGGCAACATAATACAAATTTTTTACTAAATTAACATATTTGCAAAACAATCATTTATTAGTCTGACAACAAATCATTTTAAACACAATAAACATTAACTTCTTTCATAACTTACATATGAATTATTAATAAATCAACATTAACATTAATAAATTATTAACAATTACCTAAATGTGATTGATGAAAAAAATTGCTTTCTAAAAATCCACCATCTGTGGTTTGTCTTAAATAGTTAAAATATATAGGTATCTGCTACCCTGGTCCAACTACCTGATTGAGATTTTTATTGTTCAAAGTTCAAGGTGGATCAAGGGATAATGGACTCCACACAGCAAACCATTCATTTCTTTGATATAAAAAAAAACAAAAAAAAACATACATACATACACACATATACTTATATATATATATACATATATATATATATATATATATATATATATACATATATGCATACACATACACACACACACACACACACACACACACACACACACACACACACACACACACACACACACACACACACACACACACACACACACACTCACACACACACACACACACACACACACACACACACACACACACACACACACATACACACATACATTGCATTCTTCAAAATCGTGTCCTATTTTCCTTTTTCTCCCCTTTCCTTTATTCCCTTTCTTATTTGTTATTTTTTTCACTATAGAACTGGTATATGTTCCTGTAGTCTGTTTTAAAATTTATGGCATTTTTTATATTTTCAGAAATGTGAATTGCCTCCAGCAGTTTTCTTCTTATACTGTTTTCTTCCTTATTTAAAATTTGCACATTTTCAAAATAAAATTCATGATTGAGATCTCCTGAATGTTTGGCTAATGCAGATTATTTAATATTTTTTTGGCTATTTTTGCAATCATTTTTGTGTTGATAAATTCGGTCTTTTAAATATTGTTTGGTTTCTCCAATGTATGTAGCCGGGCATCTGAGACAATCTATTTTATAAACTATGTTTGATTGTAAATCCTTAATGATTATGTCTTTTAAGTTATTGTATATGTTTTTCACTTTATTTGTGGGTCTGAATGCAAAATTATAATCCTCCACATCATATTCTTTGAAGGTTTTTTGAATATTTTCCGTCAATCCTTTAATGTATGTTAATTTTACATACTTTTTTATTATTATTTTTCTTTTCTCTATCTGGGTGCTATTTTTCTTTTTAACGCTTTTATTAATTATTAGATTAATATTTTTCGCCCATGCCTTTTCTATTATATTAGAAAACAGTTTATTGTTAAAACATCGATGTTAAGAGCATATATGTTGCATTTTTTTGTCCAAAACATAGCTTGTTATTGTCAAACTATCAATGTTAACACATATTTTATTTTTTTCCAAAAAACGATGTTAAAAACGACTTGTTCATTGTTAAAACATCGATGTTAAGAGCATATATGTTGCATTTTTTTGTCCAAAACATAGATTCTAACAACCACTTGGTTATTGTTAAAACATAGTTTTTTTCAAAATGCTTGTCCCAAGCATTGTTTTTAAAAAACATCTTTATTATTGTCCAAACATCGATGTTAAAACATATTTGTCTTTTTCAAAAACATCGATGTTAAAAAAATCTTTGTTATAGCTAGAACGTCGATGTTAAGAGCATATATGTTGCATTTTTTTGTCCAAACATCGATGTTATAACATATATGTCTTTGTCAAAAGCATTGATGTTAAAAACAACTTTGATACTGTCAAACCATCGATGTTAAAAACAACTTGTTTATTGTTAAAACATTGTTGTTAAGAGCATATTTGTTGCATTTTTTTGTCCAAAACATCAATGTTAAATCATATTTTTAATATGTAAATTAATGTAAATTACATTTGTTTTTGTCCCAAGCGTCGTTTTTAAAAACATCTTTGTTATTTTCCAAACCATCCATGTTATAACATGCTTGTTTTTTTTCAAAAACATCGATGTTAAAAAAACTTGTTTATTGTTTTTAACATCGATGTTACAAACATCTTTGTCATAGCTAAAACATCGATGATATAAGCATATATGTTTTTTTCAAAAGCCTCACTGTTAAAAACAACTTTGTTATTGTCAAACCATCGATGTTATAACATGTTTTATTTTTTAAAACATCGATCTTAAAAACAACTTGTTTATTGTTAAAACATCGATGTTAAGAGCATATATACTGCAGTTTTTTGTCCAAAACATCGATGTTAAATACAACTTTGTTATTGTCAAACCATCGTTAAAAATGTTAAAAACAACTTGTTTATTGTTAAAACATCGATGTTAAGAGCATATAAGTTGCATTTTTTTGGCCAAAACATCGATGTTAAAAACAACTTTGTTATTGTCAAACCATCGTTAAAAATGTTAAAATCAAATTTGTTATTGTCAAAACATCGACAAATCAAAATCAACTTTGTTATTTCCAAACTATCGATGTTATAACATATTTTATTTTTCAAAATCAAGACTTATCTAATTTTTTTCAAGGGATTTATTTATTTATATATTATTTTCAGCAGAAGTTCCTCAAAAAACACTTTCTTATTGTTAAAACACCGATGTTAAAACATATTTGTTTTTGATCGAAACCACCGATGTTAAAATCATTTTTGTTATTGTCAAACTATCGATGTTAAAACATATTTGTTTTTTTTTAAGAAACATCGATGTTAAAACATATCTAATTTTATCGAAAACAACTTTGTTATTGTCCAAACATCGAAGTTAAATCATATTTTTTTTTTAAATATCGATTTAAAACAAGTTTGGTTTTGTCAAAAACAACGAAATTAATATCCACTTTGTTATTGTCCAAACATTGATGTTTTAACATATCTTTCTTTTTTTAAAAACATCGATGTTAAAATAAACTTTGTTATTGTCAAACTATCGATGTTGGAACATATTTGTTTTTTTAAAAAACATGGATGTTAAATTCCACTTTGTTATTGTTAAAATATCGATTTAAAACAAGTTTGGTTTTGTCAAAAACAAAAACATTAATATCCACTTTGTTATTGTCCAAACATCGCAGTTATTACATATTTTCTTTTTCAAAAAAATCGATGCTATAAACATCTTTGTTATAGCTAGAACATCCATGTTAAGAGCATATATATGTTGCATATTTTTTGTACAAAATATCGATGTTTAAAACATCTTTGTTATTGTCCAAACATCGATGTTTAAACATATTTTTTTTTTTGAGGAAAACATTGATGTTAAAAACATCTTTGTTAATTTCAAACCATGGATGTTATAACATATTTATTTTTTTCAAAAACATAAATGTTAAAAACCACTTTGCTATTGTTGAAACATCGATGTAAAACAACTTTTTTACTGTCAAACCATTGATGTTATTAACAACTTTGTTACTGTCAAACCATCGAAGTTAAAATCAACTTTATTAATGTCAAACTATCGATGTTAAAGTCCACTTTGTTTTTGTTAAAATATCGATTTAAAAACATCTTTGTTATAGGTAAAACGTCCATGTTAAGAGCATATATGTTGCATATTTTTTGTCTAAAACATCGATGTTAAAAACATCTTTGTTATTGTCCAAACATCGATGTAAAATTTTTTTTTTTTTAAATCGATGCTAAAAACCACATTGTTATTGTTAAAACATATTTCTTTTTAAGCAAAACATTAATGTTAAAAACATCTTTGTTAATTTCAAACCATGGATGTTATAACATATTTATTTTTTTTAAAAATATAAATGTTAAAAACCACTTTGCTATTGTTGAAACATCGATGTAAAACAACTTTGTTACTGTCAAACCATTGATGTTATTAACAACTTTGTTACTGTCAAACCATCGAAGTTAAAATCAACCTTATTAATGTCAAACTATCGATGTTAAAATCCACTTTGTTTTGTTAAAATATCAATTTAAAACAAGTTTGGTTTTGTCAAAGAAAACCAAATTAATATCCGCTTTGTTATTGTCCAAACATCGATGTTTAAACATATTTTTCTTTTTCAAAAACATCGATGTTTAAAAAAATCTTTGTTATAGATAGAACATAGATGTTAAGAGCATATATGTTTCATAGTTTGTCCAAACATCGATGTTTAAATATATATATATATATATATATATATATATATGTAATTGTCAAAAGCATCGATGATAAAAACCACTTTCTTATTGTTAAAACACCGATGTTAAAACATTTTTTTTTTCACAAACATGGATGTTAACTTTCACTTTGTTATTGTTAAAATATCGATTTAAAACAAGTTTGGTTTTGTCAAAAACAACGAAATTAATATCCACTTTGTTATTATCCAAACATCGATGTTATTACATATTTTCTTTTTCAAAAACATCGATGTTATAAACATCTTTGTTATAGCTAGAACATCCATGTTAAGAGCATATATGTTGTATATTTTTTGTACAAAATATCGATGTTAAAAACATCTTTGTTATTGTCCAAACATCGATGTTAAATCTATTCTTTTTTTTTTTTTAATCGATGCTAAAAACCACATTGTTATTATTAAAACATCGATGTTAAAACATATTTGTTTTTGTGGAAAACATTGATGTTAAAAACATCTTTGTTAATTTCAAACCATGGATGTTATAACATATTTATTTTTTTCAAAAACATAAATGTTAAAAACCACTTTGCTATTGTTGGTACATCGATGTAAAACAACTTTGTTACTGTCAAACCACTGATGTAAAAATCATTTTTGTTATTGTCAAACTATCGATGTTAAAACATATTTTTTTTTTTAAATCGATTTTAAAAACCAATTAGTTATTGTTAAAACATTGATATTATTACATATTCCTGTTTTTTCAAAAGCCTCGATGCTAAAAACCACATTGTTATTGTTAAAACACCGAAGTTAAAATCAACTTTATTATACTCAAACTATCGATGTTAAAACATATTTGATTTTTAAAAAACATCGGTATTAAAATCCACTTTGTTATTGTTAATATCTCGATTTAAAACAAGTTTGGTTTTGAGAAAAACAACGAAATTAATATCCATTTTGTTATTGTCTAAACATCGATGTTATTACATATTTTCTTTTTCAAAAACATCGATGTTATAAACATCTTTTTTATAGCTAGAAAATCCATGTTAAGAGCACATATGCTGCATATTTTTTGTCTAAAACATATGTATTTTTTCTATGTTCTAAAACATTTTTTTTTTTCACAAACATCGATGTTAAAAACAACTTGTTATTGTTACAACATCGATGTTAAAAACATCTTTTTTATAGCTAAAACATCCATGTTAAGAGCACATATGTTGCATATTTGTTTTTTTTAAAAACATCGATGTTAAAATCCACTTTGTTATTGTCCAAACATTGATCGTTAAACATATTTTTATTTTTAAAAAACATCGATGTTAAAATAAACTTTGTTATTGTCAAACTATCGATTTAAAACAAGTTTGGTTTTGTCAAAATCAACGAAATTAATATCCACTTTGTTATTGTCCAAACATCGATATTATTACATATTTTCTTTGTCAAAAGCATCGATGATAAAAACCACTTTCTTATTGTTAAAACACCGATGTTAAAACATTTTTTTTTTACAAACATCGATGTTGAAAACAACTTGTTTATTGTTAAAACATCGATGTTAAAAACATCTTTGTTATAGGTAAAACGTCCATGTTAAGAGCATATATGCTGCATATTTTTTGTCTAAAACATCGATGTTAAAACCATCTTTGTTATTGTTAAAACATCGATGTTAAAACATATTTGTTTTTGAGCGAAACATTGATGTTAAAAACATCTTTGTTAATGTCAAACCATGGATGTTATAACATATTTATTTTTTTCAAAAACATAAATGTTAAAAACCACTTTGCTATTGTTGAAACATCGATGTAAAACAACTTTGTTACTGCCAAACCATTGATGTTATTAACAACTTTGTTACTGTCAAACCATCGAAGTTAAAATGACTTTTGTTACTGTCAAACTATTGATGTTAAAATCCACTTTGTTATTGTTAAAATATCGATTTAAAACAAGTTTGGTTTTGTCGAAAAAAACGAAATTAATATCCACTTTGTTATCGTCCAAACATCGATGTTTAAACATATTTTTCTTTTTCAAAAACATCGATGTTAAAAAAATCTTTGTTATAGATAGAACATAGATGTTAAGAGCATATATGTTCCATTGTTCGTCCAAACGTCGATGGTAAAATATATATATATGTAATTGTCAAAATTATCGATGATAAAAACCACTTTCTTATTGTTAAAACATCGATGTTAAAACATTTTTTTTTCACAAACATCGAGGTTGAAAACAACTTGTTTATTGTTAAAACATCGATGTTAAAAACATCTTTGTTATAGGTAAAACGTCCATGTTAAGAGCATATATGTTGCATATTTGTTTTTTTTAAAAACATCGATGTTAAAATCCACTTTGTTATTGTTAAAATATCGATTTAAAATAGTTTGGTTTTGTCAAAAACAACGAAATTAATATCCACTTTGTTATTGTCCAAACATTGATGTTTAAACATATATTTCTTTTTTTAAAAACATTGATGTTAAAATAAACTTTGTTACTGTCAAACTATCGATGTTGAAACATATTTGTTTTTTTAAAAAACATCGATGTTAAAACATATCTAATTTTAACGAAAACAACTTTGTTATTGTTACAACATCGATGTTAAAAACATCTTTGTTATAGCTAAAAAATCCATGTTAAGAGCACATATGTTGCATATTTATTTTTTTAAAAAACATCGATGTTAAAATCCACTTTGTTATTGTCCAAACATTGATGATTAAACATATTTTTATTTTTAAAAAACATCGATGTTAAAATAAACTTTGTTATAGGTAAAACGTCCATGTTAAGAGCATATATGCTGCATATTTTTTGTCTAAAACATCGAAGTTAAAAACATCTTTGTTATTGTTAAAACATCGATGTTAAAACATATTTGTTTTTGAGCGAAACATTGATGTTAAAAACATCTTTGTTAATGTCAAACCATGGATGTTATAACATATTTATTTTTTTCAAAAACATAAATGTTAAAAACCACTTTGCTATTGTTGAAACATCGATGTAAAACAACTTTGTTACTGTCAAACCATTGATGTTATTAACAACTTTGTTACTGTCAAACCATCAAAGTTAAAATCAACTTTATTAATGTCAAACTGTCGATGTTAAAATCCACTTTGTTATTGTTAAAATATCGATTTAAAACAAGTTTGGTTTTGCCAAAAAAAAACCCAAACATCATTATTTAAACATATTTTTCTTTTCCAAAAACATCGATAATAAAAAAAATCTTTGTTATAGATAGAACATAGATGTTAAGAGCATATATGTTCCATAGTTTGTCCAAACATCGATGTTAAAATATATATATATATATATATATATATATATATATATATATATATATATATGTAATTGTCAAAAGCATCGATGATAAAAACCACTTTCATATTGTCAAAACACCGATGTTAAAACATTTTTTTTTTCACAAACACCGATGTTAAAAACAACTTGTTATTGTTACAACATCGATGTTAAAAACATCTTTGTTATAGCTAAAACATCCATGTTAAGAGCACATATGTTGCATATTTGTTTTTTTAAAAAACATCGATATTAAAATCCACTTTGTTATTGTCCAAACATTGATGATTAAACATATTTTTATTTTTAAAAACATCGATGTTAAAATAAACTTTGTTATTGTCAAACTATCGATGTTAAAACATATTTGTTTTTTTAGAAACATGATTGTTAAAATCCACTTTGTTTTTGTTAAAATATCGATTTAAAACAAGTTTGGTTTTGTCAAAATCAACGAAATTAATATCCACTTTGTTATTGTCCAAACATCGATGTTATTACATATTTTCTTTGTCAAAAACATCGATGTTATAAATATCTTTGTTATAGCTAGAACATCCATGTTAAGAGCATATAATATATAAACATATTATGTTGCATATTTTTTGTCCAAAATATCGATGCTAAAAACAACATTGTTAATGTTAAAACATCGATGTTAAAACATATTTCTTTGTGAGCAAAACATTGATGTTAAAAACATCTTTGTTAATGTCAAACCATGGATGTTATAACATATTTATTTTTTTCAAAAACATAAATGTTAAAAACAGCTTTGCTATTGTTGAAACATCGATGTAAAACAACTTTGTTACTGTCAAACCATTGATGTTATTAACAACTTTGTTACTGTCAAACCATCGAAGTTAAAATAACTTTATTAATGTCAAACTATCGATGTTAAAATCCACTTTGTTTTTGTTAAAATATCGATTTAAAACAAGTTTGGTTTTGTAAAAAAAAAACCAAATTAATATCCGCTTTGTTATTGTCCAAACATCGATGTTTAAACATATTTTTCTTTTTCAAAAACATCGATGTTAAAAAAAATCTTTGTTATAGATAGAACATAGATGTTAAGAGCATATATGTTCCATAGTTTGTCCAAACATCGATGTTAAAATATATATATATATATATATATATGTGTAATTGTCAAAAGCATCGATGATAAAAACCACTTTCTTATTGTTAAAAAACCGATGCTAAAACATTTTTTTTTTTCACAAACATTGATGTTAAAAACAACTTGTTATTGTTACAACATCGATGTTAAAACATTTTTTTATCACAAACATCGAGGTTGAAAACAACTTGTTTATTGTTAAAACATCGATGTTAAAAACATCTTTGTTATAGGTAAAACGTCCATGTTAAGAGCATATATGTTGCATATTTTTTGTCTAAAACATCGATGATAAAAACATCTTTGCTATATAAAAAATATTTTTTTTTTAAATCGATGCTAAAAACCACATTGTTATTGTTAAAACATCGATGTTAAAACATATTTGTTTTTGAGCAAAACATTAATGTTAAAAACATCTTTGTTAATTTCAAACCATGGATGTTATAACATATTTTTTTTTTTCAAAAACATAAATGTTAAAAACCACTTTGCTATTGTTGAAACATCGATGTAAAACAACTTTGTTACTTTCAAAACATCGATGTTAAAATCATTTTTGTTATTGTCAAACTATCGATGTTAGAACATATTTGTTTTTTTAAAAAACAACGAAGTTAAACTCCACTTTGTAAATTGTTAAAATATCGCTTTAAAAAAAATTTGGTTTTGTCAAAAACAACAAAATTAAAAACCACTTTGTTATCGTCCAAAAATTGATGTTAACACATATTTTTCTTTTTCAAAAACCTCTTTGTTATAGATAGAACATAGATGTTAAGAGCATATATGTTCCATTGTTTGTCCAAACGTCGATGGTAAAATATATATATATGAAATTGTCAAAAGCATCGATGATAAAAACCACTTTCTTATTGTTAAAACACCGATGTTAGAACATTTTTTTTTCACAAACATCGAGGTTGAAAACAACTTGTTTATTGTTAAAACATCGATGTTAAAAACATCTTTGTTATTGTTAAAACATCGATATTAAAACATATTTGTTTTTGAGCGAAACATTGATGTTAAAAACATCTTTGTTAATTTCAAACCATGGATGTTATAACATATTTTTTTTTTTCAAAAACATAAATGTTAAAAACCACTTTGCTATTGTTGAAACATCGATGTAAAACAACTTTGTTACTTTCAAACCATCGATGTTAAAATCATTTTTGTTATTGTCAAACTATCGATGTTAGAACATATTTGTTTTTTTTAAAAACAACGAAGTTAAACTCCACTTTGTTATTGTTAAAATATCGATTTAAAACAAGTTTGGTTTTGTCGAAAAAAACGAAATTAATATCCACTTTGTTATCGTCCAAACATCGGTGTTTAAACATATTTTTCTTTTTCAAAAACATCGATGTTAAAAAAATCTTTGTTATAGATAGAACATAGATGTTAAGAGCATATATGTTCCATAGTTTTTCCAAACATCGATGTTAAAATATATATATATATATGTAATTGTCAAAAGCATCGATGATAAAAACCACTTTCATATTGTTAAAACACCGATGTTAAAACATTTCTTTTTCCACAAACATCGATGTTAAAAACCACTTTCTTATTGTTAAAACACCGATGTTAAAACATTTTTTTTTCACAAACATCGAGGTTGAAAACAACTTGTTTATTGTTAAAACATCGATGATAAAAACATCTTTGTTATAGGTAAAACGTCCATGTTAAGAGCATATATGTTGCATATTTTTTGTCTAAAACATCGATGTTAAAAACATTTTTGTTATTGTTAAAACATCGATGTTAAAACATATTTGTTTTTGAGCAAAACATTGATGTTAAAAACATCTTTGTTAATGTCAAACCATGGATGTTATAACATATTTATTTTTTTCAAAAACATAAATGTTAAAAACCACTTTGCTATTGTTGAAACATCGATGTAAAACAACTTTGTTACTTTCAAACCATCGATGTTAAAATCATTTTTGTTATTGTCAAACTATCGATGTTAGAACATATTTGTTTTTTTAAAAAACAACGAAGTTAAACTCCACTTTGTTATTGTTAAAATATCGCTTTAAAAAAAATTTGGTTTTGTCAAAAACAACAAAATTAAAAACCACTTTGTTATCGTCCAAAAATTGATGTTAACACATATTTTTCTTTTTCAAAAACATCTTTGTTATAGATAGAACATAGATGTGAAGAGCATATATGTTCCATTGTTTGTCCAAACATCGATGTTAAAATATATATATATATATATATATATATAATTGTCAAAAGCATCGATGATAAAAACCACATTCTTATTGTTAAAACACCGATGTTAAAACATTTTTTTTTTAAAAACATCGATGTTGAAAACAACTTTGTTATAGGTAAAACGTCCATGTTAAGAGCATATATGCTGCATATTTTTTGTCTAAAACATCGATGTTAAAACATTTGTTTTTGAGCGAAACATTGATGTTAAAAACATCTTTGTTAATTTCAAACCATGGATGTTATAACATATTTCTTTTTTTCAAAAACATAAATGTTAAAAACCACTTTGCTATTGTTGAAACATCGATGTAAAACAACTTTGTAACTGTCAAACCATTGATGTTATTAACAACTTTGTTACTGTCAAACCATCGAAGTTAAAATCAACTTTATTAATGTCAAACTATCGATGTTAAAATCCACTTTGTTTTTGTTAAAATATCGATTTAAAACAAGTTTGGTTTTTTCAAAAAAAACCAAATTAATATCCGCTTTGTTATTGTCCAAACATCGATGTTTAAACATATTTTTCTTTTTCAAAAACATCGATGTTAAAAAAAATCTTTGTTATAGATAGAACATAGATGTTAAGAGCATATATGTTCCATAGTTTGTCCAAACATCGATGTTAAAATATATATATATATATATATATATATATATATATATATATATATATATATATAAATGGAATTGTCAAAAGCATCGATGATAAAAACCACTTTCATATTGTCAAAACACGGATGTTAAAACATTTTTTTTTTCACAAACACCGATGTTAAAAACAACTTGTTATTGTTACAAAATCGATGGTAAAAACATCTTTGTTATAGCTAAAACATCCATGTTAAGAGCACATATGTTGTATATTTGTTTTTTTAAAAAACATCGATGTTAATATACACTTTGTTATTGTCCAAACATTGATGTTTAAACATATCTTTCTTTTTTTAAAATCATCAATGTTAAAATAAACTTTGTTATTGTCAAACTATCGATGTTGAAACATATTTGTTTTTTTTTAAAAACATGGATGTTAAATTTCACTTTGTTATTGTTAAAATATCGATTTAAAACAAGTTTGGTTTTGTCAAAAACAATGAAATTAATATCCACTTTGTTATTGTCCAAACATCGATATTATTACATATTTTCTTTGTCAAATGCATCGATGATAAAAACAACTTGTTTATTGTTAAAACATCGATGTCAAAAACATCTTTGTTATAGGTAAAACGTCCATGTTAAGAGCATATATGCTGCATATTTTTTGTCTAAAACATCAATGTTAAAAACATCTTTGTTATTGTTAAAACATCGATGTTAAAACATATTTGTTTTTGAGCGAAACATTGATGTTAAAAACATCTTTGTTAATGTCAAACCATGGATGTTATAACATATTTATTTTTTACAAAAACATAAATGTTAAAAACCACTTTGCTATTGTTGAAACATCGATGTAAAACAACTTTGTTACTGTCAAACCATTGATGTTATTAACAACTTTGTTACTGTCAAACCATCAAAGTTAAAATCACTTTTGTTACTGTCAAACTATTAATGTTAAAATCCAATTTGTTATTGTTAAAATATCGATTTAAAACAAGTTTGGTTTTGTCGAAAAAAACGAAATTAATATCCACTTTGTTATCGTCCAAACATCGATGTTTAAACATAATTTTCTTTGTCAAAAGCATCGATGATAAAAACAACTTGTTTATTGTTAAAACATCGATGTTAAAACATATTTGTTTTTGAGCGAAACATTGATGTTAAAAACATCTTTGTTAATGTCAAACCATGGATGTTATAACATATTTATTTTTTACAAAAACATAAATGTTAAAAACCACTTTGCTATTGTTGAAACATCGATGTAAAACAACTTTGTTACTGTCAAACCATTGATGTTATTAACAACTTTGTTACTGTCAAACCATCAAAGTTAAAATCACTTTTGTTACTGTCAAACTATTAATGTTAAAATCCAATTTGTTATTGTTAAAATATCGATTTAAAACAAGTTTGGTTTTGTCGAAAAAAACGAAATTAATATCCACTTTGTTATCGTCCAAACATCGATGTTTAAACATAATTTTCTTTGTCAAAAGCATCGATGATAAAAACAACTTGTTTATTGTTAAAACATCGATGTCAAAAACATCTTTGTTATAGGTAAAACGTCCATGTTAAGAGCATATATGCTGCATATTTTTTGTCTAAAACATCAATGTTAAAAACATCTTTGTTATTGTTAAAACATCGATGTTAAAACATATTTGTTTTTGAGCGAAACATTGATGTTAAAAACATCTTTGTTAATGTCAAACCATGGATGTTATAACATATTTATTTTTTACAAAAACATAAATGTTAAAAACCACTTTGCTATTGTTGAAACATCGATGTAAAACAACTTTGTTACTGTCAAACCATTGATGTTATTAACAACTTTGTTACTGTCAAACCATCGAAGTTAAAATCACTTTTGTTACTGTCAAACTATTGATGTTAAAATCCACTTTGTTATTGTTAAAATATCGATTTAAAACAAGTTTGGTTTTGTCGAAAAAAACGAAATTAATATCCACTTTGTTATCGTCCAAACATCGATGTTTAAACATAATTTTCTTTTTCAAAAACATCGATGTTAAAAAAAATCTTTGTTATAGATAGAACATAGATGTTAAGAGCATATATGTTCCATTGTTTGTCCAAACGTCGATGGTAAGATATATATATATATATGTAATTGTCAAAAGCATCGATGATAAAAACCACTTTCTTATTGTTAAAACACCGATGTTAAAACATTTCTTTTTTCACAAACATCGAGGTTGAAAACAACTTGTTTATTGTTAAAACATCGATGTTAAAAAGATCTTTGTTATTGTCCAAACATCGATGTTAAATATTTTTTTTTTTTTTAAATCGATGCTAAAAACCACATTGTTATTGTTAAAACATCGATGTTAAAACATATTTGTTTTTGAGCAAAACATTGATGGTAAAAACATCTTTGTTAATGTCAAACCATGGATGTTATAACATATTTATTTTTTTCAAAAACATAAATGTTAAAAACCATTTTGCTATTGTTGAAACATCGATGTAAAACAACTTTGTTACTTTCAAACCATTGATGTTAAAATCATTTTTGTTATTGTCAAACTATCGATGTTAGAACATATTTGTTTTTTTTAAAAACAACGAAGTTAAAATCCACTTTGTTATTGTCCAAAAATTGATGTTAACACATATTTTTCTTTTTCAAAAACATCTTTGCTATAGATAGAACATAGATGTGAAGAGCATATATGTTCCATTGTTTGTCCAAACATCGATGTTAAAATATATATATATATATATATATATATATATATATATATATATATATATATATATATATATATATATATATATAAGTGTCAAAAGCATCGATGGTAAAAACCACTTTCTTATTGTTAAAACACCGATGTTAAAACATTTTTTTTTTACAAACATCGATGTTGAAAACAACTTTGTTATAGGTAAAACGTCCATGTTAAGAGCATATATGCTGCATATTTTTTGTCTAAAACATCGAAGTTAAAAACATCTTTGTTATTGTTAAAACATCGATGTTAAAACATATTTGTTTTTGAGCGAAACATTGATGTTAAAAACATCTTTGTTAATGTCAAACCATGGATGTTATAACATATTTATTTTTTTCTAAAACATAAATGTTAAAAACCACTTTGCTATTGTTGAAACATCGATGTAAAACAACTTTGTAACTGTCAAACCATTGATGTTATTAACAACTTTGTTACTGTCAAACCATCGAAGTTAAAATCAGCTTTATTAATGTCAAACTATCGATGTTAAAATCCACTTTGTTATTGTTAAAATATCGATTTAAAGCAAGTTTGGTTTTGCCAAAAAAATCCAAATTAATATCCGCTTTGTTATTGTCCAAACATCATTATTTAAACATATTTTTCTTTTTGAAAAACATCGATGTTAAAAAAAATCTTTGTTATGGATAGAACATAGATGTTAAGAGCATATATGTTCCATAGTTTGTCCAAACATCGATGTTAAAATATATATATATATATATGTAATTGTCAAAAGCATCGATGATAAAAACCACTTTCTTATTGTTAAAACACCGATGTTAAATCATTTTTTTTTTCATAAACATCGATGTTAAAAACAACTTGTTATTGTTACAACATCGATGTTAAAAACATCTTTGTTATAGCTAAAACACCCATGTTAAGAGCACATATGTTGCATATATGTTTTTTTTTAAAAATATCAATGTTAAAATCCACTTTGTTATTGTTAAAATATCGATTTAAAACAAGTTTGGTTTTGTCAAAAACAACGAAATTAATATCCACTTTGTTATTAACAACTTTGTTACTGTCAAACCATCGAAGTTAAAATCAACTTTATTAATGTCAAACTATCGATGTTAAAATCCACTATGTTTTTGTTAAAATATCGATTTAAAACAAGTTCGGTTTTGTCAAAAAAAAACAAATTAATATCCGCTTTGTTATTGTCCAAACATCGATGTTTAAACATATTTTTCTTTTTCAAAAACATCAATGTTAAAAAAAATCTTTGTTATAGATAGAACATAGATGTTAAGAGCATATATGTTCCATAGTTTGTCCAAACATCGATGTTAAAATATATATATATATATATATATATATATATATATATATATATATATATATATATATATATATATATGGAATTGTCAAAAGCATCGATGATAAAAACCACTTTCATATTGTTAAAACACGGATGTTAAAACATTTTTTTTTTCACAAACACCGATGTTAAAAACAACTTGTTATTGTTACAAAATCGATGGTAAAAACATCTTTGTTATAGCTAAAACATCCATGTTAAGAGCACATATGTTGTATATTTGTTTTTTTAAAAAACATCGATGTTAATATACACTTTGGTATTGTCCAAACATTGATGTTTAAACATATCTTTCTTTTTTTAAAATCATCAATGTTAAAATAAACTTTGTTATTGTCAAACTATCGATGTTGAAACATATTTGTTTTTTTTTAAAAACATGGATGTTAAATTTCACTTTGTTATTGTTAAAATATCGATTTAAAACAAGTTTGGTTTTGTCAAAAACAACGAAATTAATATCGACTTTGTTATTGTCCAAACATCGATATTATTACATATTTTCTTTGTCAAAAGCATCGATGATAAAAACCACTTTCTTATTGTTAAAACACCGATGTTAAAACATTTTTTTTTTTCACAAACACCGATGTTAAAAACAACTTGTTATTGTTACAAAATCGATGTTAAAAACATCTTTGTTATAGCTAAAACATCCATGTTAAGAGCACATATGTTGTATATTTGTTTTTTTTAAAAACATCGATGTTAATATACACTTTGTTATTGTCCAAACATTGATGTTTAAACATATCTTTCTTTTTTTAAAATCATCAATGTAAAAATAAACTTTGTTATTCTCAAGTTATCGATGTTGAAACATATTTGTTTTTTTTTTAAAAACATGGATGTTAAATTTCACTTTGTTATTGTTAAAATATCGATTTAAA
Source organism: Aelia acuminata (assembly GCA_911387785.2). Classification (NCBI taxonomy): domain Eukaryota; kingdom Metazoa; phylum Arthropoda; class Insecta; order Hemiptera; family Pentatomidae; genus Aelia; species Aelia acuminata. The sequence goes on from OU426980.1 coordinate 83,506,318, forward strand.
ACAAGTTTGGTTTTGTCAAAAACAACGAAATTAATATCCACTTTGTTATCGTCCAACCATCGATATTATTACATATTTTCTTTGTCAATAGCATCGATGATAAAAACCACTTTCTTATTGTTAAAACACCGATGTTAAAACATTTTTTTTTTACAAACATCGATGTTGAAAACAACTTGTTTATTGTTAAAACATCGATGTCAAAAACATCTTTGTTATAGGTAAAACGTCCATGTTAAGAGCATATATGCTGCATATTTTCTGTCTAAAACATCAATGTTAAAAACATCTTTGTTATTGTTAAAACATCGATGTTAAAACATATTTGTTTTTGAGCGAAACATTGATGTTAAAAACATCTTTGTTAATGTCAAACCATGGATGTTATAACATATTTATTTTTTACAAAAACATAAATGTTAAAAACCACTTTGCTATTGTTGAAACATCGATGTAAAACAACTTTGTTACTGTCAAACCATTGATGTTACTAACAACTTTGTTACTGTCAAACCATCGAAGTTAAAATCACTTTTGTTACTGTCAAACTATTGATGTTAAAATCCACTTTGTTATTGTTAAAATATCGATTTAAAACAAGTTTGGTTTTGTCGAAAAAAACGAAATTAATATCCACTTTGTTATCGTCCAAACATCGATGTTTAAACATAATTTTCTTTTTCAAAAACATCAATGTTAAAAAAAATCTTTATTATAGATAGAACATAGATGTTAAGAGCATATATGTTCCATTGTTTGTCCAAACGTCGATGGTAAAATATATATATATATATATGTAATTGTCAAAAGCATCGATGATAAAAACCACTTTCTTATTGTTAAAACACCGATGTTAAAACATTTCTTTTTTCACAAACATCGAGGTTGAAAACAACTTGTTTATTGTTAAAACATCGATGTTAAAAACATCTTTGTTATTGTCCAAACATCGATGTTAAATATTTTTTTTTTTAAATCGATGCTAAAAACCACATTGTTATTGTTAAAACATCGATGTTAAAACATATTTGTTTTTGAGCAAAACATTGATGTTAAAAACATCTTTGTTAATGTCAAACCATGGATGTTATAACATATTTATTTTTTTCAAAAACATAAATGTTAAAAACCACTTTGCTATTGTTGAAACATCGATGTAAAACAACTTTGTTACTTTCAAACCATTGATGTTAAAATCATTTTTGTTATTGTCAAACTATCGATGTTAGAATATATTTGTTTTTTTTAAACACAACGAAGTTAAACTCCACTTTGTTATTGTAAAAATATCGCTTTAAAAAAAATTTGGTTTTGTTAAAAACAACAAAATTAAAAACCACTTTGTTATCGTCCAAAAATTGATGTTAACACATATTTTTCTTTTTCAAAAACATCTTTGCTATAGATATAACATAGATGTGAAGAGCATATATGTTCCATTGTTTGTCCAAACATCGATGTTAAAATATATATATATATATATATATATATATATATATATATATATATATATATATATATATATATATATATATATATAAAATTGTCAAAAGCATCGATGGTAAAAACCACTTTCTTATTGTTAAAACACCGATGTTAAAACATTTTTTTTTTACAAACATCGATGTTGAAAACAACTTTGTTATAGGTAAAACGTCCATGTTAAGAGCATATATGCTGCATATTTAGTTTAGAACATAGATGTTAAGAGCATATATGTTCCATAGTTTGTCCAAACATCGATGTTAAAATATATATATATATGTAATTGTCAAAAGCATCGATGATAAAAACCACTTTCTTATTGTTAAAACACCGATGTTAAATCATTTTTTTTTTCACAAACATTGATGTTAAAAACAACTTGTTATTGTTACAACATCGATGTTAAAAACATCTTTGTTATAGCTAAAACAGCCATGTTAAGAGCACATATGTTGCATATATGTTTTTTTTAAAAAATATCAATGTTAAAATCCACTTTGTTATTGTTAAAATATCGATTTAAAACAAGTTTGGTTTTGTCGAAAACAACGAAATTAATACCCACTTTGTTATTAACAACTTTGTTACTGTCAAACCATCGAAGTTAAAATCAACTTTATTAATGTCAAACTATCGATGTTAAAATCCACTTTGTTTTTGTTAAAATATCGATTTAAAACAAGTTTGGTTTTGTCAAAAAAAACCAAATTAATATCCGCTTTGTTATTGTTCAAACATCGATGTTTAAACATATTTTTCTTTTTCAAAAACATCGATGTTAAAAAAAATCTTTGTTATAGATAGAACATAGATGTTAAGAGCATATATGTTCCATAGTTTGTCCAAACATCGATGTTAAAATATATATATATATGTAATTGTCAAAAGCATCGATGATAAAAACCACTTTCTTATTGTTAAAACACTGATGTTAAAACATTTTTTTTTTTACAAACATCGATGTTGAAAACAACTTGTTTATTGTTAAAACATCGATGTTAAAAACATCTTTGTTATAGGTAAAACGTCCATGTTAAGAGCATATATGCTGCATATTTTTTGTCTAAAACATCGATGTTAAAAACATCTGTGTTATTGTCCAAACATTGATGTTAAATATTTCTTATTTTTTTTATCGATGCTAAAAACCACATTGTTATTGTTAAAACATCGATGTTAAAACATATTTGTTTTTGATCGAAACATTGATGTTAAAAACATCTTTGTTATTGTCCAAACATCGATGTTAAATATTTTTTTTTTTTTTATCGATGCTAAAAACCACATTGTTATTGTTAAAACATCGATGTTAAAACATATTTGTTTTTGATCGAAACATTGATGTTAAAAACATCTTTGTTAATTTCAAACCATGGATGTTATAACATATTTATTTTTTTCAAAAACATAAATGTTAAAAACCACTTTGCAATTGTTGAAACATCGATGTAAAACAACTTTGTTACTGTCAAACCATTGATGTTATTAACAACCTTGTTACTGTCAAACCACCGATGTTAAAATCATTTTTGTTATTGTCAAACTATCAATGTTAAAACATATTTGTTTTTTTTAAACACAACGAAGTTAAACTCCACTTTGTTATTGTAAAAATATCGCTTTAAAAAAAATTTGGTTTTGTTAAAAACAACAAAATTAAAAACCACTTTGTTATCGTCCAAAAATTGATGTTAACACATATTTTTCTTTTTCAAAAACATCTTTGCTATAGATATAACATAGATGTGAAGAGCATATATGTTCCATTGTTTGTCCAAACATCGATGTTAAAATATATATATATATATATATATATATATATATATATATATATATATATATAAAATTGTCAAAAGCATCGATGGTAAAAACCACTTTCTTATTGTTAAAACACCGATGTTAAAACATTTTTTTTTTACAAACATCGATGTTGAAAACAACTTTGTTATAGGTAAAACGTCCATGTTAAGAACATATATGCTGCATATTTTTTGTCTAAAACATCGAAGTTAAAAACATATTTGTTATTGTTAAAACATCGATGTTAAAACATATTTGTTTTTGAGCGAAACATTGATGTTAAAAACATCTTTGTTAATGTCAAACCATGGATGTTATAACATATTTCTTTTTTTCAAAAACATAAATGTTAAAAACCACTTTGCTATTGTTGAAACATCGATGTAAAACAACTTTGTAACTGTCAAACCATTGATGTTATTAACAACTTTGTTACTGTCAAACCATCGAAGTTAAAATCAACTTTATTAATGTCAAACTATCGATGTTAAAATCCACTTTGTTATTATTAAAATATCGATTTAAAACAAGTTTGGTTTTGCCAAAAAAAAACAAATTAATATCCGCTTTGTTATTGTCCAAACATCGATGTTTAAACATATTTTTCTTTTCCAAAAACATCGATGTTAAAAAAAATCTTTGTTATAGATAGAGCATAGATGTTAAGAGCATATATGTTCCATAGTTTGTCCAAACATCGATGTTAAAATATATATATATGTAATTGTCAAAAGCATCGATGATAAAAACCACTTTCATATTGTCAAAACACCGATGTTAAAACATTTTTTTTTTCACAAACACCGATGTTAAAAACAACTTGTTATTGTTACAACATCGATGTTAAAAACATCTTTGTTATAGCTAAAACATCCATGTTAAGAGCACATATGTTGCATATTTGTTTTTTTAAAAAACATCGATGTTAAAAACATCTTTGTCATTGTCCAAACATCGATGTTAAAAACATCTTTGTTATAGCTAAAACAGCCATGTTAAGAGCACATATGTTGCATATATGTTATTTTTTTAAAATATCAATGTTAAAATCCACTTTGTTATTGTTAAAATATCGATTTAAAACTAGTTTGGTTTTGTCAAAAACAACGAAATAATATCCACTTTGTTATTAACAACTTTGTTACTGTCAAACCATCGAAGTTAAAATCAACTTTATTAATGTCAAACTATCGATGTTAAAATCCACTTTGTTTTTGTTAAAATAACGATTTAAAACAAGTTTGGTTTTGTCAAAAAAAAGCCAAATTAATATCTGCTTTGTTATTATCCAAACATCGATGTTTAAACATATTTTTCTTTTTCAAAAACATCGATGTTAAAAAAAATCTTTGTTATAGATAGAACATAGATGTTAAGAGCATATATGTTCCATAGTTTGTCCAAACATCGATGTTAAAATATATATATATATGTAATTGTCAAAAGCATCGATGATAAAAACCACTTTCTTATTGTTAAAACACCGATGTTAAATCATTTTTTTTTTCACAAACATTGATGTTAAAAACAACTTGTTATTGTTACAACATCGATGTTAAAAACATCTTTGTTATAGCTAAAACAGCCATGTTAAGAGCACATATGTTGCATATATGTTTTTTTTTAAAAATATCAATGTTAAAATCCACTTTGTTATTGTTAAAATATCGATTTAAAACAAGTTTGGTTTTGTCGAAAACAACGAAATTAATACCCACTTTGTTATTAACAACTTTGTTACTGTCAAACCATCGAAGTTAAAATCAACTTTATTAATGTCAAACTATCGATGTTAAAATCCACTTTGTTTTTGTTAAAATATCGATTTAAAACAAGTTTGGTTTTGTCAAAAAAAACCAAATTAATATCCGCTTTGTTATTGTTCAAACATCGATGTTTAAACATATTTTTCTTTTTCAAAAACATCGATGTTAAAAAAAATCTTTGTTATAGATAGAACATAGATGTTAAGAGCATATATGTTCCATAGTTTGTCCAAACATCGATGTTAAAATATATATATATATGTAATTGTCAAAAGCATCGATGATAAAAACCACTTTCTTATTGTTAAAACACTGATGTTAAAACATTTTTTTTTTTACAAACATCGATGTTGAAAACAACTTGTTTATTGTTAAAACATCGATGTTAAAAACATCTTTGTTATAGGTAAAACGTCCATGTTAAGAGCATATATGCTGCATATTTTTTGTCTAAAACATCGATGTTAAAAACATCTGTGTTATTGTCCAAACATTGATGTTAAATATTTCTTATTTTTTTTATCGATGCTAAAAACCACATTGTTATTGTTAAAACATCGATGTTAAAACATATTTGTTTTTGATCGAAACATTGATGTTAAAAACATCTTTGTTATTGTCCAAACATCGATGTTAAATATTTTTTTTTTTTTTATCGATGCTAAAAACCACATTGTTATTGTTAAAACATCGATGTTAAAACATATTTGTTTTTGATCGAAACATTGATGTTAAAAACATCTTTGTTAATTTCAAACCATGGATGTTATAACATATTTATTTTTTTCAAAAACATAAATGTTAAAAACCACTTTGCAATTGTTGAAACATCGATGTAAAACAACTTTGTTACTGTCAAACCATTGATGTTATTAACAACCTTGTTACTGTCAAACCACCGATGTTAAAATCATTTTTGTTATTGTCAAACTATCAATGTTAAAACATATTTGTTTTTTTTAAAAAACATCAATGTTAAAACATATTTGATTTTATCGAAAACATCGATGTTAAAATCATTTTTGTTATTGTCAAACTATCGATGTTAAAACATATTTGTTTTTTTTTAAAAAACATCAATGTTAAAACATATTTGATTTTATCGAAAACATCGATGTTAAAAACATCTTTGTTTTTGTTAAAATATCGATTTAAAACAAGTTTGGTTTTGTCAAAAAAAACCAAATTAATATCCGCTTTGTTATTGTTCAAACATCGATGTTTAAACATATTTTTCTTTTTCAAAAACATCGATGTTAAAAAAAATCTTTGTTATAGATAGAACATAGATGTTAAGAGCATATATGTTCCATAGTTTGTCCAAACATCGATGTTAAAATATATATATATATGTAATTGTCAAAAGCATCGATGATAAAAACCACTTTCTTATTGTTAAAACACTGATGTTAAAACATTTTTTTTTTTACAAACATCGATGTTGAAAACAACTTGTTTATTGTTAAAACATCGATGTTAAAAACATCTTTGTTATAGGTAAAACGTCCATGTTAAGAGCATATATGCTGCATATTTTTTGTCTAAAACATCGATGTTAAAAACATCTGTGTTATTGTCCAAACATTGATGTTAAATATTTCTTATTTTTTTTATCGATGCTAAAAACCACATTGTTATTGTTAAAACATCGATGTTAAAACATATTTGTTTTTGATCGAAACATTGATGTTAAAAACATCTTTGTTATTGTCCAAACATCGATGTTAAATATTTTTTTTTTTTTTATCGATGCTAAAAACCACATTGTTATTGTTAAAACATCGATGTTAAAACATATTTGTTTTTGATCGAAACATTGATGTTAAAAACATCTTTGTTAATTTCAAACCATGGATGTTATAACATATTTATTTTTTTCAAAAACATAAATGTTAAAAACCACTTTGCAATTGTTGAAACATCGATGTAAAACAACTTTGTTACTGTCAAACCATTGATGTTATTAACAACCTTGTTACTGTCAAACCACCGATGTTAAAATCATTTTTGTTATTGTCAAACTATCAATGTTAAAACATATTTGTTTTTTTTAAAAAACATCAATGTTAAAACATATTTGATTTTATCGAAAACATCGATGTTAAAATCATTTTTGTTATTGTCAAACTATCGATGTTAAAACATATTTGTTTTTTTTTAAAAAACATCAATGTTAAAACATATTTGATTTTATCGAAAACATCGATGTTAAAAACATCTTTGTTTTTGTTAAAATATCGATTTAAAACAAGTTTGGTTTTGTCAAAAAAAACCAAATTAATATCCGCTTTGTTATTGTTCAAACATCGATGTTTAAACATATTTTTCTTTTTCAAAAACATCGATGTTAAAAAAAATCTTTGTTATAGATAGAACATAGATGTTAAGAGCATATATGTTCCATAGTTTGTCCAAACATCGATGTTAAAATATATATATATGTAATTGTCAAAAGCATCGATGATAAAAACCACTTTCTTATTGTTAAAACACTGATGTTAAAACATTTTTTTTTTTACAAACATCGATGTTGAAAACAACTTGTTTATTGTTAAAACATCGATGTTAAAAACATCTTTGTTATAGGTAAAACGTCCATGTTAAGAGCATATATGCTGCATATTTTTTGTCTAAAACATCGATGTTAAAAACATCTGTGTTATTGTCCAAACATTGATGTTAAATATTTCTTATTTTTTTTATCGATGCTAAAAACCACATTGTTATTGTTAAAACATCGATGTTAAAACATATTTGTTTTTGATCGAAACATTGATGTTAAAAACATCTTTGTTATTGTCCAAACATCGATGTTAAATATTTTTTTTTTTTTTATCGATGCTAAAAACCACATTGTTATTGTTAAAACATCGATGTTAAAACATATTTGTTTTTGATCGAAACATTGATGTTAAAAACATCTTTGTTAATTTCAAACCATGGATGTTATAACATATTTATTTTTTTCAAAAACATAAATGTTAAAAACCACTTTGCAATTGTTGAAACATCGATGTAAAACAACTTTGTTACTGTCAAACCATTGATGTTATTAACAACCTTGTTACTGTCAAACCACCGATGTTAAAATCATTTTTGTTATTGTCAAACTATCAATGTTAAAACATATTTGTTTTTTTTAAAAAACATCAATGTTAAAACATATTTGATTTTATCGAAAACATCGATGTTAAAATCATTTTTGTTATTGTCAAACTATCGATGTTAAAACATATTTGTTTTTTTTTAAAAAACATCAATGTTAAAACATATTTGATTTTATCGAAAACATCGATGTTAAAAACATCTTTGTTATTGTCCAAACATCGATGTTAAATCATATTTTTTTTAAATCGATTTTAAAAACCAATTGGTTATTGTTAAAACATTGATATTATAACATATTCCTGTTTTTTCATAAGCCTCGATGCTAAGAACCACATTGTTATTCTTAAAACATCGATATTATAACATGATTGTTTTTCAATAAATCGATACTAAAAACATAATATCTTCGAATATCTTCGTTAATATATAACAAAATATCTTCAATGTCCAAACATCGATGTTAAAATATATATATATATGTAATTGTCAAAAGCATCGATGATAAAAAGCACTTTCTTATTGTTAAAACACCGATGTTAAAACATTTTTTTTTTTACAAACATCGATGTTGAAAACAACTTGTTTATTGTTAAAACATCGATATTAAAAACATCTTTGTTATAGGTAAAACATCCATGTTAAGAGCATATATGTTGCATATTTTTTGTATAAAACATCGATGTTAAAAACATCTTTGTTAATGTCAAACCATGGATGTTATAACATATTTATTTTTTTCAAAAACATAAATGTTAAAAACCACTTTGCTATTGTTGAAACATCGATGTAAAACAACTTTGTTACTGTCAAACCATTGATGTTATTAACAACTTTGTTACTGTCAAACCATAGAATTAATATCCACTTTGTTATTGTCCAAACATTGATGTTTAAACATATTTGTTTTTTTAAAAAACATGGAGGTTAAAAACCACTTTGTTATTGTTAAAATATCGATTTAAAACAAGTTTGGTTTTGTCAAAAACAACGAAATTAATATCCACTTTGTTATTGTCCAAACATCGATGTTATTACATATTTTCTTTTTTAAAAACATCGATGTTATAAAAACCTTTGTAATAGCTAGAACATCCATGTTAAGAGCATATATGTTGCATATTTTTTGTCCAAAACACCGATGTTAAAAAAATCTTTGTTATTGTCCAAACATCGATGTTAAATCATTTTTTTTTTTTTTAAATCGATGCTAAAAACCACATTGTTATTGTTAAAACATCGATGATAAAACATATTTGTTTTTGAACAAAACATTGATGTTAAAAACATCTTTGTTAATGTCAAACCATGGATGTTATAACATATTTATTTTTTTCAAAAACATAAATGTTAAAAACCACTTTGCTATTGTTGAAACATCGATGTAAAACAACCTTGTTACTGTCAAACCACCGATGTTAAAATCATTTTTGTTATTGTCAAACTATCGATGTTAAAACATATTTGTTTTTTTTTTAAAAACATCAATGTTAAAACATATTTGATTTTATCGAAAACATCGATGTTAAAAACATCTTTGTTATTGTCCAAACATCGATGTTAAATCATATTTTTTTTTAAATCGATTTTAAAAACCAATCGGTTATTGTTAAAACATTGATATTATAACATATTCCTGTTTTTTCAAAAGCCTCGATGCTAAGAACCACATTGTTATTCTTAAAACATCAATATTATAACATGATTGTTTTTCAATAAATCGATGCTAAAAACATAATATCTTCGAATATCTTCGTTAATATATAACGAAATATCTTCAATGTCCAAACATCGATGTTAAAATATATATACATGTAATTGTCAAAAGCATCGATGATAAAAAGCACTTTCTTATTGTTAAAACACCGATGTTAAAACATTTTTTTTTTTTACAAACATCGATGTTGAAAACAACTTGTTTATTGTTAAAACATCGATATTAAAAACATCTTTGTTATCGGTAAAACGTCCATGTTAAGAGCATATATGTTGCATATTTTTTGTATAAAACATCGATGTTAAAAACCTCTTTGTTAATGTCAAACCATGGATGTTATAACATATTTATTTTTTTCAAAAACATAAATGTTAAAAACCACTTTGCTATTGTTGAAACATCGATGTAAAACAACTTTGTTACTGTCAAACCATTGATGTTATTAACAACTTTGTTGCTGTCAAACCATCGAAGTTAAAATCAACTTTATTAATGTCAAACTATCGATGTTAAAACATATTTGTTTTTTTTTAAAACATCGATGTTAAAATCCACTTTGTTGTTGTTAAAATACCGATTTAAAACAAGTTTGGATTTGTCAAAAAAAACCAAATTAATATCCGCTTTGTTATTGTCCAAACATCGACGTTTAAACCTATTTTTTTTTTTCTAAAACATCGATGTTAAAAAAATCTTTGTTATAGATAGAACATAGATGTTAAAAGCATATATGTTCCATGGGTTGTCCAAACATCGATGTTAAAATATATATATATATATATATATATATATATATATATATATATATATATATATGTAATTGTCAAAAGCATCGATGATAAAAAATACTTTCTTATTGTTAAAACACCGATGTTAAAACATTTTTTTTTTCACAAACATCGATGTTAAAAACAACTTTGTTATTGTCCAAACATCGATGTTAAATCATATTTTTTTTTAAAAATCGATTTTAAAAACCAGTTGGTTATTGTTAAAACATTGATATTATAACATATTCCTGTTTTTTCAAAAGCCTCGATGTTAAAAACCACATTGTTATAGTTAAAACATCGATATTATAACATGATTGTTTTTCAAAAACATTGATGTTAAAACATATTTGTTTTTGCCAAAAGCATCGATGTTATTAACAACTTTGTTACTGTCAAACCATCGAAGTTAAAATCAACTTTATTATTGTCAAACTATCGATGTTAGAACATATTTGTGTTTTTAAAAAAAACAACGAAGTTAGACTCCACTTTGTTATAGTTAAAATATCGCTTTAAAACAAGTTTGGTTTTGTCAAAAACAACGAAATTAAAAACAACTTTGTTATCGTCCAAAAATTAATGTTAACACATATTTTTCTTTTTCAAAAACATCTTTGTTATAGATAGAACATAGATGTGAAGAGCATATATGTCCCATTGTTTGTCCAAACATCGATGTTAAAATATATATGTAATTGTCAAAAGCACCGATGATAAAAACCACTTTCTTATTGTTAAAACACCGATGTTAAAACATATTTTTTTTACAAACATCAATGTTGAAAATGTTATAGGTATAAAATCCATGTTAAGAGCATATATGCTGCATATTTTTTGTCTAAAACGTCGATGTTAAAAACATCTTTGTTTTTGTCCAAACATCGATGTTTAAACATATTTTTCTTTTTCTAAAACATCGATGTTAAAAAAATCTTTGTTTTTGCTAGAACATATATGTTAAGAGCATATATGTTCCATTTTTTGTCCAAACATCGATGTTAAAATATATATGTTATTGTCAAAAGCATCGCGTTAAAAACATCTTTGTTATAGCTATAACATCTATGTTAAGAGCATATATGTTGCATATTTTTTGTCCAAAACGTCGATGTTAAAAACATCTTTGTTATTGTCCAAACATCGATGTTAAAACATGTTTGTTTTTTTTAAAAAACATCGCGTTAAAAACAAGATCTCCACACTGCAATAGACCAAAAGAAACTCACCATCCTTATTCTCCTCGACTTCAGCAAAGCCTTTGACTCAGTGGACCACAACATCCTTTTAAACAAACTCAAAAACTTTCACATGTCTTATAATGCCCTCCTATGGTTCCAATCTTTCCTCACCAGTCGCTCCCAATTTGTGGCAGTCCCTGACAAACCCCCGTCAAAGCCTCTGCCATTGTCTAAAGGTGTACCTCAGGGTTCCTCTTTATCCCCCACCCTATTTTCTATCTATATTAATGACCTCCCATCCTCCATCCACCACTGTCAATACCATATGTATGCCGATGACGTCCAGATTTACCTCTCCTTTGACCCCGCTGATTCCCCAGGTGCCATCCAAAAACTCCAGGAAGATATCGACGGAATTTGCGCTTGGGCAAACCTCAACAACCTCACCTTAAACGCCGAGAAGACGAAAGCCATCCTGATTGGATCTCCCTCTCTCCTCAAATCAACCCCTCTTGCTCCAAACCTAGTGCTGAACAACACCTCTATCTCATTCCACAATTCCGTTAAAAACCTAGGCGTTACCTTTGATCAATCCCTCTCATGGAAACCCCACATCTCACAAATTTCCCGTCGTACTGTCTCTACCCTAAATTAGTTCAACCGTCTACAATATCTTCTTCCATTCAAAACCCGCCAACTCCTAGTCTCTTCTCTCATCTTTCCCCACTTTGACTACGGCTGTATGGTGTACGGCGGACTGTCCGGGGAACTCGAAGCCAAACTTAAACGCCTAATGAATTGCACAATACGTTTTGTCTTTGGGATCCCAAGAGATACGCATATAACCCAGTACTACGCCGAGTTAAAGTGGCTCTACCCCTCCTACCGTCGTCGGTACATACTGGCTTCCTTCTTATACCAGGCCATCAGAGCTCAACAACCCTCCTACATCCTACAGAATCTGCAATTCAAATCTTCCATTCAATCCCGCCCAACCAGGTCCCGTACCTCCGATCTCTACCCTCCTCCTCATCGAACTGAAACTTATGAAAAATCCTTCATAATGCAAGCCGTATCCCTCTGGAACACTATCCCCTCTAATATCCGACACGCTTCATCTGCATCCACTTTCAAATCCCTCCTCTTCGATTTCCTATTCAACTCCCAAACCAACTACTGATCACTGAAGGGACATAATAGAGCTTTGGAAGCAACTCTTTTTAGCATGATTTCTATTAGAAAATATCTTATCGTTGTACTCAGGCCGTTTTATTATATTCCGTTGTCTTAAAGATTATTTTCATGAAGGAATGCACTTTTTGTTTCTGTCTTATTTTATTTATTTTTGTTTCTGTCTTATCTTATTTATTTTTTCTTTCTGTAAATATTATTTGTAAACTATATTTGTAAATATTTAATATCATTCACATATGGCCACACTGGCTAGATCTCTATGTTATGGATGTAAAATTTATTCTAAAGGGACATCAGTCCCAGGATAATAAAATTATTTTTCATTTCATTTCATTTCATCTTTGTTATAGCTATAACATCTATGTTAAGAGCATATATGTTGCATATTTTTTGTCCAAAACGTCGATGTTAAAAACATCTTTGTTTTTGTCCAAACATCGATGTCAAAACATATTTGTTTATTATTAAAACATAGATGTTATAAACATCTTTGTTATAACTAAAACATCGATCTTAAGAGCATATATGTTGCATATGTTTCTCCAATGTTGTATTTGTTTTTTTCAAAACCCTCGGTGGTAAAAACAACTTTGTTATTGTCAAACCATCATTGTTATAACATGTTTGTTTTTGAGCAAAACATTGATGTTGAAAACATCTTTGTTAATGTCAAACTATCATTGTTATAACATGTTTGTTTTTGAGCAAAACATTGATGTTTAAAACATCTTTGTTAATGCCAAACCATGGATGTTATAACCAGAGTTGGGCAAATTGTAATCTGAATAATGATTAATGAATATGAATAATTGTAATCATAAAACAAAGGAATAATGAATAACCATTATTCATAATCAGTGTGGAGTATTTTTAATGATTATTGAGTGTTTATGGTATTCATTTGAAATGAATAATGAATAACTGGTATTCAGTTATTCATGATTAACGAATACTGATAAATTCAGTTAGTCATTATTCATGAATAAAATGTATTCATGTGCTAGGATTAATATAATATTTATCAATCATGAATACCCAATATTCATCAATCATGAATAACAAATAGTCACCAATCATCAATCATGTATATGATATATTCATAATCATTATTCATTTAAATTTAAAAGAAGAGGATGCATTTCTCAATTAAAAGTTGTTCTAATGAGCAAGGACAAGTCCTAAGAGTGGGTGTAGTCAACTGAACAGCATTTGAAGTCACAAGTAAAGAATTAGGTGGGTATTAGTAAAGTTCTATTGACAAGAATAGAAAGAGCGAACAAATTTTCAATCATCATTCATGGATAGTAAGACTCAGAATTGTGAATTTTTTTGTAATCATGATTAATGAATTTATATTATTCATGATTAATGAATGATCTGTAATCATGAGTAGTTAATTCCCATTAGTCATGATTAATCAGTAATGAGTTATCATGAATAATAAATTCTTCTTAATCATGCATACTGACTAACATTTAATAATGAATAATTGTCATTCATGATTGCTGAATACATTATATTCATGAATACTCCACGACCAGTGATTAATACAATTCATGATTAATGTTTCCACGCTAAAGAATGATTTGTGAATGATGATTACAATCATTATTCACATTTTTGATTATTCACATTTTTGATTATTAGTCATAATCATGATTACATTTTTATTTAAATATGCCCAACTCTGGTTATAACATTTATTTTTCCAAAAACATCGATGTTAAAAACCACTTTGTTATTGTGAACTATCGATGTTAAAACATATGTGTCTTTTTCAAAAACATCGATGTATTAAAAATCTTTTTTATAGCTAGAACATCGATGCTAAAAGCATATATGTTATTGTCCAAAACACCGATGATAAAAACATCTTTATTATTGTACAAACATCAATGTCAAAACATATTTGTTTATTATTAAAACATAGATGTTATAAACATCTTTGTTATAACTAAAACATCGATGTTAAGAGCATATATGTTGCATTTGTTTGTCCAAAACATCGATGTTAAAACATATTTGTTTTTGTCGAAAACATCAATGTTAAAAACATCTTTGTTGTTGTCCAAACATCGAAGTTAAAAAATATTTTTTTTTAAAAATCGATGTTAAAAACCAATTTGTTATTGTTAAAACATCGATATTATAACATAATTGTTTTTTCAATAAATCGATGATAAAAACCACATTGTTATTGTTAAAACATCGATGTTAAAATATATTCGTTTTTATCAAAAGCCTCGGTGGTAAAAACAGCTTTGTTATTGTCAAACCATCATTGTTAAAAACATCTTTGTTAATGTCAAACCATGGATGTTATAACATATTTATTTTTTTCAAAAACACCGATGTTAAAACATATTTGTTTTTGCCAAAAGCATCGATGTTAAAAACAACTTTGTTACTGTCAAACCAATGACGTTAAAATCAACTTTTTTATTGTCAAACTATCGATGTTAAAACATATTTGTTTTTTTAAAAAACATCGATGTTAAAATCCACTTTGTTATTGTTAAAATATCGATTTAAAACAAGTCTGGTTTTGTTAAAAACAACGAAATTAATATCCACTTTGTTATTGTCCAAACATCGATGTTTAAACATATTTTTCGTTTTCTAAAACATCGATGTTAAAAAAATCTTTGTTATAGCTAGAACATAGATGTTAAGAGCATATATGTTCCATTTTTTTTTTACAAACATCGATTTATATATGTTACATATTTTTGTCAAAACCATCGATGTTAAAATCAAGTTTATTATTGACAAACTATGGATGTTAACACATTTTTTTTTTAAATCGAATTTAAAAACAACTTGTTTATTGTTAAAACATCGATGTTATAACCTGTTTGTTTTTTTCACAATATTGATTTTATAACATGATTGTATTTTCAAAAAAACGATGTTGAAAACCACTTTCTTATTGTTAAAACATTTTTTTTTTCAAATACATCGATATAAAACATGTTTGTTTTTGTGCAAAACATCTTTTTTATACCTAATACATCGAAGTTAAGAGCATAAATGTTGCATTTTTATTGTCCAAAACATCCATGTCAAAACATATTTGTTTTTGCCAAAATCATCGATGTTAAAAACAACTTTGTTATTGTCAAACCATCGATGTTAAAATATACTTTTTTATTGTCAAAATATTGATGTTAAAAAATATTTTATTTTTTTCCAAAAAATCAATGTTAAAACTACTTTTTTATCGTTAAAATGTCGATGTTAAGAGCATATATGTTGTATATTTTTGCCCAAAACATTGATGTTAAAACATATTTGTTTTTGTCAAAAGCATAGATGTTAAAAACAACTTTGTTGCCAAACCATCGATGTTATAACCTGTTTGTGTTTTTCACAATATTGATGTTATAACATGATTGTATTTTTAAAAAAATCGATGTTAATAACCACTTTCTTATTGTTAAAACATCGATGTTAAAACATTTTGTTTTTCAAAAACATCGTTGTAAAACATGTTTTTTTTTGTGCAAAACATCGATGATAAAAACATCTTTGTTATTGTCCAAATATCGATGTTAAAACATATTTGTTTTTTTAAAAACATTGATGAGGAAAACAACTTGTTTATTTTTAAAACATCTTTGTTATAGCTATAACATCTATGTTAAGAGCATATATGTTGCATATTTTTTGTCCAAAATGTCGATGTTAAAAACAACTTTGTTACTGTCAAACCATCGATGTTAAAAACATCTTTGTTGTTATAGTATAACATCCATGTTAAGAGCATAAATGTTGCATATTTTTTGTCCAAAACATCGATGTTAAAAACATCTTCGTTGTTATAGTATAACATCCATGTTAAGAGCATCAATGTTGCATATTTATTGTCCAAACATTGATGTTAAAACAAATATTTAAAAAAAAAAAATGTTAAAAACCACTTTCTTATTGTTAAAACATTTTTTTTTTTCAAATACATCGATATAAAACATGTTTGTTTTTGTGCAAAACATCTTTTTTATACCTAATACATCGAAGTTAAGAGCATAAATGTTGCATTTTTATTGTCCAAAACATCCATGTCAAAACATATTTGTTTTTGCCAAAATCATCGATGTTAAAAACAACTTTGTTACTGTCAAACCATCGATGTTAAAATATACTTTTTTATTGTCAAAATATTGATGTTAAAAAATATTTTATTTTTTTCCAAAAAATCAATGTTAAAACTACTTTTTTATCGTTAAAATGTCGATGTTAAGAGCATATATGTTGTATTTTTTTGCCCAAAACATTGATGTTAAAACATATTTGTTTTTGTCAAAAGCATAGATGTTAAAAACAACTTTGTTGCCAAACCATCGATGTTATAACCTGTTTGTGTTTTTCACAATATTGATGTTATAACATGATTGTATTTTTAAAAAAATCGATGTTAATAACCACTTTCTTATTGTTAAAACATCGATGTTAAAACATTTTGTTTTTCAAAAACATCGTTGTAAAACATGTTTTTTTTTGTGCAAAACATCGATGATAAAAACATCTTTGTTATTGTCCAAATATCGATGTTAAAACATATTTGTTTGTTTAAAAACATTGATGAGGAAAACAACTTGTTTATTGTTAAAACATCGATGTTAAAAACATCTTTGTTATAGCTATAACATCTATGTTAAGAGCATATATGTTGCATATTTTTTGTCCAAAATGTCGATGTTAAAAACAACTTTGTTACTGTCAAACCATCGATGTTAAAACATATTTTTTTTTTTCAAAAGAATCAATGTTAAAAGTACTTTTTTATCGTTAAAATATCGATGTTAAGAGCACATATGTTGCATTTTTTTGTCCAAAACATTGATGTTAAAACATATTTGTTTTTGTCAAAAACATCGATGTTGAAAACAACTTGTTTATTGTTAAAACATCGATGTTAAATACATCTTTGTTATAGCTAAAACATCCATGTAAGGAGCATATATTTTGCATATTTTCTGTCCAAAACATCGATCTGAAAAACGTCTTTGTTATTGTACAAACAACGATGTCAAAATATATTTGTTTTTTTCAAAAACATCGATGTTGAAAACAACTTGTTTATTGTTAAAACATCGATATTATAAACATCTTTGTTATAGCTAGAACATCGTTGTTAAGAGCATATATATTTTCCATTGTTTGTCCAAACATCGATGTTAAAAACATCTTTGTTGTTGTCCAAACATCGAAGTTAAAAAATATTTTTTTTTAAAAATCGATGTTAAAAACTAATTTGTTATTGTTAAAACATCGATATTATAACATAATTGTTTTTTCAATAAATCGATGATAAAAACCACATTGTTATTGTTAAAACATCGATGTTAAAACATATTCGTTTTTATCAAAAGCCTCGGTGGTAAAAACAACTTTGTTATTGTCAAACCATCATTGATAAAAACATCTTTGTTAATGACAAACCATGGATGTTATAACATATTTATTTTTTTCAAAAACACCGATGTTAAAACATATTTGTTTTTGCCAAAAGCAACTATTGATGTTAAAAAATATTTTATTTTTTTCCAAAAAATCAATGTTAAAACTACTTTTTTATCGTTAAAATGTCGATGTTAAGAGCATATATGTTGTATTTTTTTGCCCAAAACATTGATGTTAAAACATATTTGTTTTTGTCAAAAGCATAGATGTTAAAAACAACTTTGTTGCCAAACCATCGATGTTATAACCTGTTTGTGTTTTTCACAATATTGATGTTATAACATGATTGTATTTTTAAAAAAATCGATGTTAATAACCACTTTCTTATTGTTAAAACATCGATGTTAAAACATTTTGTTTTTCAAAAACATCGTTGTAAAACATGTTTTTTTTTGTGCAAAACATCGATGATAAAAACATCTTTGTTATTGTCCAAATATCGATGTTAAAACATATTTGTTTTTATAAAAACATTGATGAGGAAAACAACTTGTTTATTGTTAAAACATCTTTGTTATAGCTATAACATCTATGTTAAGAGCATATATGTTGCATATTTTTTGTCCAAAATGTCGATGTTAAAAACAACTTTGTTACTGTCAAACCATCGATGTTAAAAACATCTTTGTTGTTATAGTATAACATCCATGTTAAGAGCATAAATGTTGCATATTTTTTGTCCAAAACATCGATGTTAAAAACATCTTCGTTGTTATAGTATAACATCCATGTTAAGAGCATCAATGTTGCATATTTATTGTCCAAACATTGATGTTAAAACAAATATTTAAAAAAAAAAAAATGTTAAAAACCACTTTCTTATTGTTAAAACATTTTTTTTTTTCAAATACATCGATATAAAACATGTTTGTTTTTGTGCAAAACATCTTTTTTATACCTAATACATCGAAGTTAAGAGCATAAATGTTGCATTTTTATTGTCCAAAACATCCATGTCAAAACATATTTGTTTTTGCCAAAATCATCGATGTTAAAAACAACTTTGTTACTGTCAAACCATCGATGTTAAAATATACTTTTTTATTGTCAAAATATTGATGTTAAAAAATATTTTATTTTTTTCCAAAAAATCAATGTTAAAACTACTTTTTTATCGTTAAAATGTCGATGTTAAGAGCATATATGTTGTATTTTTTTGCCCAAAACATTGATGTTAAAACATATTTGTTTTTGTCAAAAGCATAGATGTTAAAAACAACTTTGTTGCCAAACCATCGATGTTATAACCTGTTTGTGTTTTTCACAATATTGATGTTATAACATGATTGTATTTTTAAAAAAATCGATGTTAATAACCACTTTCTTATTGTTAAAACATCGATGTTAAAACATTTTGTTTTTCAAAAACATCGTTGTAAAACATGTTTTTTTTTGTGCAAAACATCGATGATAAAAACATCTTTGTTATTGTCCAAATATCGATGTTAAAACATATTTGTTTGTTTAAAAACATTGATGAGGAAAACAACTTGTTTATTGTTAAAACATCGATGTTAAAAACATCTTTGTTATAGCTATAACATCTATGTTAAGAGCATATATGTTGCATATTTTTTGTCCAAAATGTCGATGTTAAAAACAACTTTGTTACTGTCAAACCATCGATGTTAAAACATATTTTTTTTTTTCAAAAGAATCAATGTTAAAAGTACTTTTTTATCGTTAAAATATCGATGTTAAGAGCACATATGTTGCATTTTTTTGTCCAAAACATTGATGTTAAAACATATTTGTTTTTGTCAAAAACATCGATGTTGAAAACAACTTGTTTATTGTTAAAACATCGATGTTAAATACATCTTTGTTATAGCTAAAACATCCATGTAAGGAGCATATATTTTGCATATTTTCTGTCCAAAACATCGATCTGAAAAACGTCTTTGTTATTGTACAAACAACGATGTCAAAATATATTTGTTTTTTTCAAAAACATCGATGTTGAAAACAACTTGTTTATTGTTAAAACATCGATATTATAAACATCTTTGTTATAGCTAGAACATCGTTGTTAAGAGCATATATATTTTCCATTGTTTGTCCAAACATCGATGTTAAAAACATCTTTGTTGTTGTCCAAACATCGAAGTTAAAAAATATTTTTTTTTAAAAATCGATGTTAAAAACTAATTTGTTATTGTTAAAACATCGATATTATAACATAATTGTTTTTTCAATAAATCGATGATAAAAACCACATTGTTATTGTTAAAACATCGATGTTAAAACATATTCGTTTTTATCAAAAGCCTCGGTGGTAAAAACAACTTTGTTATTGTCAAACCATCATTGATAAAAACATCTTTGTTAATGACAAACCATGGATGTTATAACATATTTATTTTTTTCAAAAACACCGATGTTAAAACATATTTGTTTTTGCCAAAAGCAACTATTGATGTTAAAAAATATTTTATTTTTTTCCAAAAAATCAATGTTAAAACTACTTTTTTATCGTTAAAATGTCGATGTTAAGAGCATATATGTTGTATTTTTTTGCCCAAAACATTGATGTTAAAACATATTTGTTTTTGTCAAAAGCATAGATGTTAAAAACAACTTTGTTGCCAAACCATCGATGTTATAACCTGTTTGTGTTTTTCACAATATTGATGTTATAACATGATTGTATTTTTAAAAAAATCGATGTTAATAACCACTTTCTTATTGTTAAAACATCGATGTTAAAACATTTTGTTTTTCAAAAACATCGTTGTAAAACATGTTTTTTTTTGTGCAAAACATCGATGATAAAAACATCTTTGTTATTGTCCAAATATCGATGTTAAAACATATTTGTTTTTATAAAAACATTGATGAGGAAAACAACTTGTTTATTGTTAAAACATCTTTGTTATAGCTATAACATCTATGTTAAGAGCATATATGTTGCATATTTTTTGTCCAAAATGTCGATGTTAAAAACAACTTTGTTACTGTCAAACCATCGATGTTAAAAACATCTTTGTTGTTATAGTATAACATCCATGTTAAGAGCATAAATGTTGCATATTTTTTGTCCAAAACATCGATGTTAAAAACATCTTCGTTGTTATAGTATAACATCCATGTTAAGAGCATCAATGTTGCATATTTATTGTCCAAACATTGATGTTAAAACAAATATTTAAAAAAAAAAAAATGTTAAAAACCACTTTCTTATTGTTAAAACATTTTTTTTTTTCAAATACATCGATATAAAACATGTTTGTTTTTGTGCAAAACATCTTTTTTATACCTAATACATCGAAGTTAAGAGCATAAATGTTGCATTTTTATTGTCCAAAACATCCATGTCAAAACATATTTGTTTTTGCCAAAATCATCGATGTTAAAAACAACTTTGTTACTGTCAAACCATCGATGTTAAAATATACTTTTTTATTGTCAAAATATTGATGTTAAAAAATATTTTATTTTTTTCCAAAAAATCAATGTTAAAACTACTTTTTTATCGTTAAAATGTCGATGTTAAGAGCATATATGTTGTATTTTTTTGCCCAAAACATTGATGTTAAAACATATTTGTTTTTGTCAAAAGCATAGATGTTAAAAACAACTTTGTTGCCAAACCATCGATGTTATAACCTGTTTGTGTTTTTCACAATATTGATGTTATAACATGATTGTATTTTTAAAAAAATCGATGTTAATAACCACTTTCTTATTGTTAAAACATCGATGTTAAAACATTTTGTTTTTCAAAAACATCGTTGTAAAACATGTTTTTTTTTGTGCAAAACATCGATGATAAAAACATCTTTGTTATTGTCCAAATATCGATGTTAAAACATATTTGTTTGTTTAAAAACATTGATGAGGAAAACAACTTGTTTATTGTTAAAACATCGATGTTAAAAACATCTTTGTTATAGCTATAACATCTATGTTAAGAGCATATATGTTGCATATTTTTTGTCCAAAATGTCGATGTTAAAAACAACTTTGTTACTGTCAAACCATCGATGTTAAAACATATTTTTTTTTTTCAAAAGAATCAATGTTAAAAGTACTTTTTTATCGTTAAAATATCGATGTTAAGAGCACATATGTTGCATTTTTTTGTCCAAAACATTGATGTTAAAACATATTTGTTTTTGTCAAAAACATCGATGTTGAAAACAACTTGTTTATTGTTAAAACATCGATGTTAAATACATCTTTGTTATAGCTAAAACATCCATGTAAGGAGCATATATTTTGCATATTTTCTGTCCAAAACATCGATCTGAAAAACGTCTTTGTTATTGTACAAACAACGATGTCAAAATATATTTGTTTTTTTCAAAAACATCGATGTTGAAAACAACTTGTTTATTGTTAAAACATCGATATTATAAACATCTTTGTTATAGCTAGAACATCGTTGTTAAGAGCATATATATTTTCCATTGTTTGTCCAAACATCGATGTTAAAAACATCTTTGTTGTTGTCCAAACATCGAAGTTAAAAAATATTTTTTTTTAAAAATCGATGTTAAAAACTAATTTGTTATTGTTAAAACATCGATATTATAACATAATTGTTTTTTCAATAAATCGATGATAAAAACCACATTGTTATTGTTAAAACATCGATGTTAAAACATATTCGTTTTTATCAAAAGCCTCGGTGGTAAAAACAACTTTGTTATTGTCAAACCATCATTGATAAAAACATCTTTGTTAATGACAAACCATGGATGTTATAACATATTTATTTTTTTCAAAAACACCGATATTAAAACATATTTGTTTTTGCCAAAAGCAACTATTGATAACATAAATGTTGCATTTTTATTGTCCAAAACATCCTTGATAAAAACATCTTTGTTAATGACAAACCATGGATTTTATAACATATTTATTTTTTTCAAAAACACCGATGTTAAAACATATTTGTTTTTGCCAAAAGCAACTATTGATAACATAAATGTTGCATTTTTATTGTCCAAAACATCCATGTCAAAACATATTTGTTTTTGCCAAAATCATCGATGTTAAAAACAACTTTGTTACTGTCAAACCATCGATGTTAAAATATACTTTTTTATTGTCAAAATATTGATGTTAAAAAATATTTTATTTTTTTCCAAAAAATCAATGTTAAAACTACTTTTTTATCGTTAAAATGTCGATGTTAAGAGCATATATGTTGTATTTTTTTGCCCAAAACATTGATGTTAAAACATATTTGTTTTTGTCAAAAGCATAGATGTTAAAAACAACTTTGTTGCCAAACCATCGATGTTATAACCTGTTTGTGTTTTTCACAATATTGATGTTATAACATGATTGTATTTTTAAAAAAATCGATGTTAATAACCACTTTCTTATTGTTAAAACATCGATGTTAAAACATTTTGTTTTTCAAAAACATCGTTGTAAAACATGTTTTTTTTTGTGCAAAACATCGATGATAAAAACATCTTTGTTACTGTCCAAATATCGATGTTAAAACATATTTGTTTGTTTAAAAACATTGATGAGGAAAACAACTTGTTTACTGTTAAAACATCGATGTTAAAAACATCTTTGTTATAGCTATAACATCTATGTTAAGAGCATATATGTTGCATATTTTTTGTCCAAAATGTCGATGTTAAAAACAACTTTGTTACTGTCAAACCATCGATGTTAAAACATATTTTTTTTTTTCAAAAGAATCAATGTTAAAAGTACTTTTTTATCGTTAAAATATCGATGTTAAGAGCACATATGTTGCATTTTTTTGTCCAAAACATTGATGTTAAAACATATTTGTTTTTGTCAAAAACATCGATGTTGAAAACAACTTGTTTATTGTTAAAACATCGATGTTAAATACATCTTTGTTATAGCTAAAACATCCATGTAAGGAGCATATATTTTGCATATTTTCTGTCCAAAACATCGATCTGAAAAACAGCTTTGTTATTGTACAAACAACGATGTCAAAATATATTTGTTTTTTTCAAAAACATCGATGTTGAAAACAACTTGTTTATTGTTAAAACATCGATATTATAAACATCTTTGTTATAGCTAGAAAATCGTTGTTAAGAGCATATATATTTTCCATTGTTTGTCCAAACATCGATGTTAAAAACATCTTTGTTGTTGTCCAAACATCGAAGTTAAAAAATATTTTTTTTTAAAAATCGATGTTAAAAACTAATTTGTTATTGTTAAAACATCGATATTATAACATAATTGTTTTTTCAATAAATCGATGATAAAAACCACATTGTTATTGTTAAAACATCGATGTTAAAACATATTCGTTTTTATCAAAAGCCTCGGTGGTAAAAACAACTTTGTTATTGTCAAACCATCATTGATAAAAACATCTTTGTTAATGACAAACCATGGATGTTATAACATATTTATTTTTTTCAAAAACACCGATGTTAAAACATATTTGTTTTTGCCAAAAGCAACTATTGATGTTAAAAAATATTTTATTTTTTTCCAAAAAATCAATGTTAAAACTACTTTTTTATCGTTAAAATGTCGATGTTAAGAGCATATATGTTGTATTTTTTTGCCCAAAACATTGATGTTAAAACATATTTGTTTTTGTCAAAAGCATAGATGTTAAAAACAACTTTGTTGCCAAACCATCGATGTTATAACCTGTTTGTGTTTTTCACAATATTGATGTTATAACATGATTGTATTTTTAAAAAAATCGATGTTAATAACCACTTTCTTATTGTTAAAACATCGATGTTAAAACATTTTGTTTTTCAAAAACATCGTTGTAAAACATGTTTTTTTTGTGCAAAACATCTATGATAAAAACATCTTTGTTATTGTCCAAATATCGATGTTAAAACATATTTGTTTTTTTAAAAACATTGATGAGGAAAACAACTTGTTTATTGTTAAAACATCTTTGTTATAGCTATAACATCTATGTTAAGAGCATATATGTTGCATATTTTTTGTCCAAAATGTCGATGTTAAAAACAACTTTGTTACTGTCAAACCATCGATGTTAAAAACATCTTTGTTGTTATAGTATAACATCCATGTTAAGAGCATAAATGTTGCATATTTTTTGTCCAAAACATCGATGTTAAAAACATCTTCGTTGTTATAGTATAACATCCATGTTAAGAGCATCAATGTTGCATATTTATTGTCCAAACATCGATGTTAAAACAAATATTTAAAAAAAAAAAAATGTTAAAAACCACTTTCTTACTGTTAAAACATCGATGTTAAAACATTTTTTTTTCAAAAACATCGATGTAAAACATATTTGTTTTTATGAAAAACATCGATTTTAAAAACAACTTTGTTACTGTCAGACCATCGATGTTAAAACATATTTTTTTTTTTCAAAAGAATCAATGTTAAAAGTACTTTTTTATCGTTAAAATATCGATGTTAAGAGCACATATATTGCATTTTTTTGTCCAAAACATTGATGTTAAAACATATTTGTTTTTGTCAAAAACATCGATGTTGAAAACAACTTGTTTATTGTTAAAACATCGATGTTAAATACATCTTTGTTATAGCTAAAACATCCATGTTATAAACATCTTTGTTTGGTTTTTTCAATATTGATGTTATAACATGATTTAATTTTCAAAAAATCGATGTTAATAACCACTTTCTTATTGTTAAAACATTGTTGTAAAACATTTTTGTTTTTGTTCGAAACATCTTTGTCATTGTCTAAATATCGATGTTAAAACGTATTTTTTTTTTAAAAACATGGATGTTTAAAACAACTTGTTTATTGTTAAAACGTTAAAACAAATTTTCAATCATCATTCATGGATAGTAAGACTCAGAATTGTGAATTTTTTTGTAATCATGATTAATGAATTTATATAATTCATGATTAATGAATGATCTGTAATCATGAGTAGTGAATTCCCATTAGTCATGATTAATCAGTAATGAGTAATCATGAATAATAAATTCTTCTTAATCATGCATACTGACTAACATTTAATAATGAATAATTGTCATTCATGATTGCTGAATACATTATATTCATGAATACTCCACGACCAGTGATTAATACAATTCATGATTAATGTTTCCACGCTAAAGAATGATTTGTGAATGATGATTACAATCATTATTCACATTTTTGATTATTAGTCATAATCATGATTACATTTTTATTTAAATATGCCCAACTCTGGTTATAACATTTATTTTTCCAAAAACATCGATGTTAAAAACCACATTGTTATTGTGAACTATCGATGTTAAAACATATTTGTCTTTTTCAAAAACATCGATGTATTAAAAAACTTTTTTATAGCTAGAACATCGATGCTAAAAGCATATATGTTCAATTTTATTGCCCAAACATCGATGTTAAAACATATATGTTATTGTCCAAAACACCGATGATAAAAACATCTTTATTATTGTACAAACATCAATGTCAAAACATATTTGTTTATTATTAAAACATATATGTTATAAAAATCTTTGTTATAACTAAAACATCGATGTTAAGAGCAATGTTAATAACCACATTCTTATTGTTAAAACACCAATAATAAACCTTTTTTTTTTTTTTCAAAAACATCGATGTAAAACATATTTGTTTTTATGAAAAACATCCATTTTAAAAACAACTTTGTTACTGTCAAACCATCGATGTTAAAACATATTTTTTTTAACCTTTTGTTTTTTTCAAAAACATCGATGTAAAACATGTTTGTTTTTGTGCAAAACATCGATGATAAAAACATCTTTGTTATTGTCCAAATATCGATGTTAAAACATATTTGTTTTCTAAAAAACATCGATGTTATAAACAACTTTTTTACTGTCAAACCATCGAAGTTAAAATCATCTTTGTTATTGTCAAACTATCGATGTTAAAACATATTTGTTTTTTTAAAAAACATCGATGTTAAGAGCATATATATTCCATTTTTTTGTCCAAACACCGATGTTAAAACATTTTTTTTTTCACAAACATCGATGTAAAATATGTTTGTTTTTGTGCAAAACGCCGATATTAAAAACATCTTTGTTATTGTCCAAACATCGATGTTAAAACATATGTGTTTTTTTTTAAAAAACATCGCGTTAAAAACATCTTTGTTATAGCTATAACATCTATGTTAAGAGCATATATTTTGCATATTTTTTGTCCAAAACGTCGATGTTAAAAACATCTTTGTTTTTGTCCAAACATCGATGTCAAAACATATTTGTTTATTATTAAAACATAGATGTTATAAACATCTTTGTTATAACTAAAACATCGATGTTAAGAGCATATATGTTGCATTTGTTTGTCCAATGTTGTATTTGTTTTTTTCAAAACCCTCGGTGGTAAAAACAACTTTGTTATTGTCAAACCATCATTGTTATAACATGTTTGTTTTTGAGCAAAACATTGATGTTGAAAACATCTTTGTTAATGTCAAACTATCATTGTTATAAAATGTTTGTTTTTGAGCAAAACATTGATGTTTAAAACATCTTTGTTAATGCCAAACCATGGATGTAATAACCAGAGTTGGGCAAATTGTAATCTGAATAATGATTAATGAATATGAATAATTGTAATCATAAAACAAATTAATAATGAATAACCATTATTCATAATCAGTGTGGAGTATTTTTAATGATTATTGAGTGTTTATGGTATTCATTTGAAATGAATAATGAATAACTGGTATTCAGTTATTCATGATTAACGAATACTGATAAATTCAGTTAGTCATTATTCATGAATAAAATGTATTCATGTGCTAGGATTAATATAATATTTATCAATCATGAATACCCAATATTCATCAATCATGAATAACAAATAGTTACCAATCATCAATCATGTATATGATATATTCATAATCATTATTCATTTAAATTTAAAAGAAGAGGATGCATTTCTCAATTAAAAGTTGTTCTAATGAGCAAGGACAAGTCCTAAGAGTGGGTGTAGTAAACTGAACAGCATTTGAAGTCACAAGTAAAGAATTAGGTGGGTATTAGTAAAGTTCTATTGACAAGAATAGAAAGAGCGAACAAATTTTCAATCATCATTCATGGATAGTAAGACTCAGAATTGTGAATTTTTTTGTAATCATGATTAATGAATTTATATAATTCATGATTAATGAATGATCTGTAATCATGAGTAGTGAATTCCCATTAGTCATGATTAATCAGTAATGAGTAATCATGAATAATAAATTCTTCTTAATCATGCATACTGACTAACATTTAATAATGAATAATTGTCATTCATGATTGCTGAATACATTATATTCATGAATACTCCACGACCAGTGATTAATACAATTCATGATTAATGTTTCCACGCTAAAGAATGATTTGTGAATGATGATTACAATCATTATTCACATTTTTGATTATTAGTCATAATCATGATTACATTTTTATTTAAATATGCCCAACTCTGGTTATAACATTTATTTTTCCAAAAACATCGATGTTAAAAACCACATTGTTATTGTGAACTATCGATGTTAAAACATATTTGTCTTTTTCAAAAACATCGATGTATTAAAAAACTTTTTTATAGCTAGAACATCGATGCTAAAAGCATATATGTTCAATTTTATTGCCCAAACATCGATGTTAAAACATATATGTTATTGTCCAAAACACCGATGATAAAAACATCTTTATTATTGTACAAACATCAATGTCAAAACATATTTGTTTATTATTAAAACATAGATGTTATAAAAATCTTTGTTATAACTAAAACATCGATGTTAAGAGCATATATGTTGCATTTGTTTGTCCAAAACATCGATGTTAAAACATATTTGTTTTTGTCGAAAACATCGATGTTAAAAACATCTTTGTTGTAGTCCAAACATCGAAGTTAAAAAATATTTTTTTTTAAAAATCGATGTTAAAAACCAATTTGTTATTGTTAAAACATCGATATTATAACATAATTGTTTTTTCAATAAATCGATGATAAAACCACATTGTTATTGTGAACTATCGATGTTAAAACATATTTGTCTTTTTCAAAAACATCGATGTATTAAAAAACTTTTTTATAGCTAGAACATCGATGCTAAAAGCATATATGTTCAATTTTATTGCCCAAACATCGATGTTAAAACATATATGTTATTGTCCAAAACACCGATGATAAAAACATCTTTATTATTGTACAAACATCAATGTCAAAATATATTTGTTTATTATTAAAACATAGATGTTATAAAATCTTTGTTATAACTAAAACATCGATGTTAAGAGCATATATGTTGCATTTGTTTGTCCAAAACATCGATGTTAAAACATATTTGTTTTTGTCGAAAACATCGATGTTAAAAACATCTTTGTTGTTGTCCAAACATCGAAGTTAAAAAATATTTTTTTTTTAAAATCGATGTTAAAAACCAATTTGTTATTGTTCAAACATTGATATTATAACATAATTGTTTTTTCAATAAATCGGTGATAAAAACACCATTGTTATTGTTAAAACATCGATGTTAAAACATATTCGTTTTTATCAAAAGCCTCGGTGGTAAAAACAACTTTGTTATTGTCAAACCATCATAGTTAAAAACATCTTTGTTAATGTCAAACCATGGATGTTATAACATATTTATTTTTTTCAAAAACACCGATGTTAAAACATATTTGTTTTTGCCAAAAGCATCGATGTTAAAAACAACTTTGTTACTGTCAAACCAATAACGTTAAAATCAACTTTTTTATTGTCAAACTATCGATGTTAAAACATATTTTTTTTTTTTAAAACATCGATGTTAAAATCCACTTTGTTATTGTTAAAATATCGATTTAAAACAAGTCTGGTTTTGTTAAAAACAACGAAATTAATATCCACTTTGTTATTGTCCAAACATCGATGTTTAAACATATTTTTCGTTTTCTAAAACATCGATGTTAAAAAAATCTTTGTTATAGCTAGAACATAGATGTTAAGAGCATATATGTTCCATTTTTTGCCCAAACATCGATGTTAAAATATATATGTTCTTGTCAAAAGCATCGATGTTAAAAACCACTTTCTTATTGTTAAAACTCCGATGTTAAAACATTGATATTATAACATAATTGTTTTTTCAATAAATCGATGATAAAAACCACATTGTTATTGTTAAAACATCGATGTTAAAACATATTCGTTTTGATCAAAAGCCTCGGTGGTAAAAACAACTTTGTTATTGTCAAACCATCATAGTTAAAAACATCTTTGTTAATGTCAAACCATGGATGTTATAACATATTTATTTTTTTCAAAAACTCCGATGTTAAAACATATTTGTTTTTGCCAAAAGCATCGATGTTAAAAACAACTTTGTTACTGTCAAACCAATAACGTTAAAATCAACTTTTTTATTGTCAAACTATCGATGTTAAAACATATTTTTTTTTTTAAAAACATCGATGTTAAAATCCACTTTGTTATTGTTAAAATATCGATTTAAAACAAGTCTGGTTTTGTTAAAAACAACGAAATTAATATCCACTTTGTTATTGTCCAAACATCGATGTTTAAACATATTTTTCGTTTTCTAAAACATCGATGTTAAAAAAATCTTTGTTATAGCTAGAACATAGATGTTAAGAGCATATATGTTCCATTTTTTGTCCAAACATCGATGTTAAAATATATATGTTCTTGTCAAAAGCATCGATGTTAAAAACCACTTTCTTATTGTTAAAACTCCGATGTTAAAACATTTTTTTTTTCACAAACATCGATGTATATATGTTACATATTTTTGTCCAAACCATCGATGTTAAAATCAAGTTTATTATTGACAAACTATCGATGTTAACACATTTTTTTTTAAATCGAATTTAAAAACAACTTGTTTATTGTTAAAACATCGATGTTATAACCTGTTTGTTTTTTTCACAATATTGATTTTATAACATGATTGTATTTTCAAAAAAACGATGTTGAAAACCACTTTCTTATTGTTAAAACATTTTTTTTTTCAAAAACATCGATATAAAACATGTTTGTTTTTGTGCAAAACATCTTTTTTATACCTAATACATCGAAGTTAAGAGCATAAATGTTGCATTTTTATTGTCCAAAACATCCATGTCAAAACATATTTGTTTTTGCCAAAATCATCGATGTTAAAAACAACTTTGTTACTGTCAAACCATCGATGTTAAAATCAACTTTGTTATTGTCAAACTATTGATGTTAAAAAATATTTTATTTTTTTCCAAAAAATCAATGTTAAAACTACTTTTTTATCGTTAAAATGTCGATGTTAAGAGCATATATGTTGTATTTTTTTGCCCAAAACATTGATGTTAAAACATATTTGTTTTTGTCAAAAGCATCGTTGTAAAACATGTTTGTTTTGGTGCAAAACATCGATGATAAAAACATCTTTGTTATTGTCCAAACATCGATGTTAAAACGTATTTGTTTTTTTGAAAACATCGATGTTGAAAACAACTTGTTTATTGTTAAAACATCGATGTTAAAAACATCTTTGTTATAAAAAAGAAAGGATGTTTTTAAAAATTTGTTAAAAATTTCTTTCAATTTCAATTACAAATTAGGCTACTATATAGGAATAGTAGGCCAAAAATAATAAAATTTGTAAATAATGACAAATTACTTATTACGTTTCTAATTTTTGAAAACAAAACGGAAAACAGTGATAAAATTGAAATCGAAATAACTTAAAACAAAAGTTGAAAACAAATGTATTTGATACAATTGACTAGCTTAGTAGAGGGAAATCTTATTTAACAAACAAGTAAAGTCGAGATACTAAGCTTCACCGTTTTTAGTTTCCTATTTAATTCTGCTTAACACATTCAGTGTGAATTTTTTTTTTTTTTTTTTTTTTTTTTTTTTTATTTGTGCGTATGTTGAATTCATTTTTAAGCAAAACAACCATCACATAATTTATAAACTAAGCTCTTAAATTATAAATTTAATGGAAAAATAACTTTCAAACAAAAAAAAAAAAAAATTATCTGCTGAATTTTAATCGCGAATAGGATATAAAATCTTGAATGTGAATAACCCTAAGGCATAAAAATGGGTCTGATCAATTTTTGTACCGGATTCAATTCCTATTGCCAATATAATTTGCATAATTACAAAATCAACCAAAATCTTTATTGTAACATTAAGATAAAATTATCTTATAAGACAAATAATAATAATAATAATGATAACATAAAAAGAGAAAATACAAGCTCCTGTTTTTATTCTTTCGACTTTTCTGCGTGATCAATCGAGGCTGACATCTTGAGTTCAATATAATTATTATATAAAAATTAAGTATACAATATTTTAATTATTTTGATCTAAACTCAGTTTGGCCCACTCAGTTTCGAGGAACTCCCTCTACTGAAAGAAGAGATGATAAATATCTTTTTAAATTTAGTATTTAAATTAATATAATCTATATTAAAAATGAAATAGCTAAGCCAAGAAATGTCCCCAATATAAAAGATCAAAGGAAACCATGATGCCAATAAACAGAACTCAATATCCTCCTGACCTGAATTCCTTCAGCTTTATTAGGAAAAACTACGCAACCCCCCTTGCAAACCCCCTCCCACAAAGAAATATATAGAACAGGAATAAATCCTCCGGTTCAGGAGTTTTACTGGAAGAAGGGTAGAGCGATCGGCGAAGTTGGCAGCCCTGCTCCTGGACTGATAAGCCTTATCTTGATTTATTTAAAAAGAGGGAGAACACGTTTAGGCCGGTTTTATGGTTGCCAGTAAATCTTTATGAAGGCCCACATGGAGCAAGCAAGGCCAGTAAAACAGTAGCGAGTTACTGTTTAAGCGTATGTGTGAGTGTGTGGCTACTATGTTTGAGTACCTTAGTACCCAGGCTAAGTACTGCATCAAAGATGCATCTCCCAGCTTTTATAGACCCTGTTCCCCGCAGTACTTATAGCACGAGGTAATCTCTCTACATGGTTTACAAGGGGAAGCTGTGTTGGAGATAAATGATCGCGGATAGGCGATTTTAATTTTTTTTTTCAAGTTAATTGTAGTCTGTCTCGAAAATTGAAAACGATATTAAGTGCCAACTTATAGATAGGGTAACGTTTCTAAACTTTTTGACAGTCTCTATTTTTTAAAAATATTTTTCTTGATTAACTGCAATCATTCTGATAGTATAAGCCGCTCCCAGATGTGCTTAATGTCGTCCACTAACTAATTAGAGGATATGGTTTTTTGTCCAGACTGTTTGACAGACGTACAAAATTCTTCAACAAATAAACTCACATTGTACAAAGTCTTACTGAAACCTATATGTACTTACGGGATAGAGTTGTGGGGCTTTGCGAAATCGTTCGGCGTCCAAAGAATACAGTCTTTTCAGGCAAAACAATTTTATGTTAGTAAGGGCATATGCAAAAGTAAATTATAATAGCTTTCACCAAAGACTGACGTACAATAAAAACCCTGACAGAACATTTAAGATGCTCACACCCTAGCCCTACAGCCTACCACGTCGACTACGCAGTCGGTGGCAAAGAGACTAGATGAGATAATTTATTTCCACATGGAACGCTCACATAGCAGTCATCAAAATTTGCTCATTGCATTTAATTTTCAGATGGCAAATTCATCATTGTTAAATGCTCTGTTATTATGATATAAATAAAATTAACGGCAAATAGAAACTTTCTGCGTTACATGCACCATATTCATAAAAATCTTTATGAAAAAAAAATTTTTTTTTTGAGCAAATGAAAACAAAAATAAGAAATGAATGTGGAAAAATATATAACTTTGAGAAGTGGCAATTAACAAAACACATTAATTTCTGATCTAAGTAAGTTGGTAAGTGGAAGTTGTGTGTTTTTCACAGTATTGATGTTATAACATGATTGTATTTTAAAAAAATCGATGTTAATAACCACTTTCTTATTGTTAAAATATCGATGTTAAAACATTTTGTTTTTCAAAAACATCGTAGTAAAACATGTTTGTTTTTGTGCAAAACATCGATGATAAAAACATCTTTGTTATTGTCCAAACATCGATGTTAAAACGTATTTGTATTTTTAAAAACATCGATGTTGAAAACAACTTGTTTATTGTTAAAACATCGATGTTAAAAACATCTTTGCTATAGCTAAAACATCCATGTTAAGAGCATATATGTTGCATATTTTTTGTCCCAAACATCGATGTTAAAAACATCTTTGTTATTGTCCAAACATCGATGTCAAAACATATTTGTTTTTTTCTAAAACATCGATGTTGAAATCAACTTTGTTATTTTCAAACTATTGATGTTACAAAATATTTTATTTTTTTCACAATATTGATGTTATAACATGATTCTATTTTTAAAAAATCGATGTTAATAACCACTTTCTTATTGTTAAAACATCGATGTTAAAAACAACTCTGTTGTCAAACCATCGATGTTATAACCTGTTTGTGTTTTTCACAATACTGATGTTATAACATGATTGTATTTTTCACAATATTGATGTTATAACATGATTGTATTTTTAAAAAATTGATGTTAATAACCACTTTCTTATTGTTAAAACATCGATGTTAAGAGCATATATGTTGTATTTTTTTTCTCCAAAACATTGATGTTAAAACATATTTGTTTTTGTCAAAAACATCGATGTTAAAAACAACTTTGATGTCAAACCATCGATGTTATAACCTGTTTGTGTTTTTCACAATATTGATGTTATAACATGATTGTATTTTTAAAAAATCAATGTTAATAACCACTTCCTTATTGTTAAAACATCGATGTTAAAAACAACTTTGTTGTCAAACCATCGATGTTATAACCTGTTTGTGTTTTTCACAATATTGATGTTATAACATATTGTTAAAACATCGATGTTAAAACATTTTGTTTTTCAAAAACATCGTTGTAAAACAAGTTTGTTTTTGTGCAAAACATCGATGATAAAAACATCTTTGTTATTGTCCAAACATCGATGTTAAAACGTATTTTTTTTTTTTAAAAACATCGATGTTGAAAACAACTTGTTTATTGTTAAAACATCGATGTTAAAAACATCTTTGTTATAGATAAAACATCCATGTTAAGAGCATATATGTTGCATATTTTTTGTCCCAAACATCGATGTTAAAAACATCTTTGTTATTGTCCAAACATCGATGTCAAAACATATTTGGTTTTTTCTAAAACATCGATGTTGAAAACAACTTGTTCATTGATAAATATCAATGTTAAAACATTTTTTTTTTCAAAAACATCGATGTAAAACATGTTTGTTTTTGTGCAAAACATCGATGTTAAAAACAATAATCTGCAAGCTTGACTTTTTCAATTGAATCCAGGCACTCTAGAGTACCCGTTGTAATTAGAAACAATTTTTTACTTAATTCCATAAAAAATTTTGGTTTTTACTACACAAAATTGACCAATATCAATAATTTTTAGCAGTGTCTGAAAGTATGCCCTAATTTAAAAAATATATTTAAATAATCAATATTGCTACTATTTTTTATTTACATATATTTAATTTGTGTTTGGAAATTGTGTTTACTGCTATAGAATATAAAATTAATATTTGACTTTTCATTTAAAAACAAGTCTCATTTAATTTTGGAGCTGAATTTTTATGATATTGGCCCAATAGTCTTGCGTGTATTTTTTATGTCTTAAAAATCGGGAACACATTAAAAAGTCGATTTCTGCGGCTCCCAGTTGTAAAAAAGATGCCGTTTTGTCTCATTTATTAGAAAAAAAATTAGAATTGGAGCCTGATATTAAAGATGTGTTGTAAAATATCTACTAAGAGAAATATATTAGAGATAAAAACAAAATACAATGATGTTCCAATTGAACAATATTGAATATGTGAACGAACTACCAATAAGCTGAAAGAAACAAGTTTAGATTCGTTCACCGATATGAAATCAGAAGATAATCTAACTAGCGAATATTCAAGTGAATCTGATTAATTCTTATAATTATAATTTTCTTAATAAAATTAAATTTATGTTCAATTTAATATGAATTAATTATAAAGCCATTCAAAATTAACTAAACTTACATAAATAAATTTATCATGGAAGTTTTCGCCATTTAACCAGAAAATGTAGTTTTTTATTTTATTTTTTTATTTATATTTATCTAATGTACATTTATATTTTTCTTATGTACTTTCAAAAATTATTTTATAATGTAAAATATTATTTGTACCATCAAGAAAGTATCTTTTTTATTTGATATGTTGTGTTTGATTAATTATCTTATTAAACATAAATTTTAATAAAATATCCTATAATGATTCTCCATTTTCCCTTAAATCTAACATATTTTGCCAAAACCGTGATTTTCCCTTTTTTTTAGGCTCTAATTCTGCCAAATTTCATTTCCGACCCCA
This sequence comes from Aelia acuminata, assembly GCA_911387785.2. Taxonomy (NCBI): domain Eukaryota; kingdom Metazoa; phylum Arthropoda; class Insecta; order Hemiptera; family Pentatomidae; genus Aelia; species Aelia acuminata. The sequence continues at coordinate 83,543,128 of OU426980.1, forward strand.
CATGTGAGGTATTTTCATAATCAGAACAGCATTTACTATAATATTCCATAGTCAAAAGATTTTTGTCCAAGAACTCCATATACTCGAAGCACTGTACGCCCATTTGATTTCCCTGCGATAAGCAAAAAGGCAAGATGGTGATGTGATGATGGAGGCTAATGGAGGACGTTGCACAGTCTATCAGCCATCAACGTAGCTTATTTATTTTCTTCACTAAATATCATAATAGAACAATACATAGGACTAGTGACCGGCCGAAGTTTCGGTTTCGGTTTCAGCCAGTTTAGGCCGAAAAACCTGGTTTCGGCCCCAGTTTCGGTTTCGGCCAAGCCGAAACTAGCTTTTGTGTCTGATATCTCCGAGAAGGAAGTAGGACTACACGATTTCAGCTTGTTAGCTCGATCTCTTTTATGAACTTAAAAAAAAACCTTGGGGCCCGGTGTGACTGTGCGGTAAAGCGCCGTACTCCCATGCCGGAGTTGCGGGTTCGAGTCCCGCCCTGGGTGGTGCTTTTCTTTCGTAGGAGAAGTATCGCCCAGTGCCATGGGTGTTAGTATGGGCAGTATAGGGCTTCAATGGAAGCCTTAAAGTCACCAAAAAAAAAAAAAAAAAAAAAAAAAAAAAAAAAAAAAAAAACCTTGAATTTAATAGTGTGTAGTATCTGTTATTTTATTTAATTACTCTTGAGTTGTCATTCGATAAAAGATGGATTTCTCTCAGGCTTTTAGTATCCTTAATTGATCGAAAATTTAAGTTAGGTGTGGTGACAAAAATATGAGAGTGACAAAGAGGGATGTGCCACGTCTTCAAGTCTAAACATGTAATGAAGGCTTTCTTTCTATAAAGAATTCTTAAAGAAGAAGAAAGATTTAGGAGAATTCTTAAAGAAAAGAAGAATTCTTCTTTACCTTCAGCGTTAGGAACCTTTCTGTGCTTTTTATTATCTCCCTATGAATAATGAATTTGATTTATAAAAAAATAGAGGAAAACTAAATAAGAATATATATCCTAAATGCTTAAACTTAAATTAGTCATTGAAGATACCCGGCATGTCCACAGATTTAAATCAAAAGAGAAAAAAATATTTTAGTCAGTAACCTTGTTATAAAAAGGGGGGGCTCATGTTGCATCAATTAGTGGTAGTAGGTTTTGTTCTTTTTTCTTCTATGGAATGAGGCTCCGATGCAAGAACCACTTTTTCGACCTTGGCTAATCCCCCCCCCCCCCCCTTCCCCGGATCACCAATAACACCCCAAAAACTTTCTCTGTTTTGACCATAAAGAAGCACGTTTTCGACAAAACAATTCTATACATTCTTAAGCTAAATTATATCCGCGAACATTTAAGATCAAAACTGACTCAGTCGACTAAATAGTTTCTGAGACACAGCTCTACGTATTTAATCGGTCATTTTGTATTCCATCGGCTTTATTATGGCAAAGATTTACTACATTATTTACATATTATAATATCAATTATTATAATATCTAAATAATAATAAGTATATTTCAACTTTTAGGGCTGTACTAGTTAAGGGAGTATGGTCTAACATACCGCGGAAATCAGCCGTACTAGAAAGTAGGTGCCGGGATTCGATCCTATAACTTAATAAGTACACCTATCTTACCACTCTTCTATACCAACCCCACGTATTGTATGAATAATTCAGTTAAATTACTGTCATGTTCTAAGCTTTCATTGATATTATTGCTAAACTAGACATATTACACGTTTACATGTATTATTAATACACACGTAAATAAGTTTCGGTTTCGGTTTCGGCCCGAAATCAGGTCTATGGCCGAAATTCGGTTTCGGCTAAAATTTTGGTTTCGGTCGGACATTACATAGGACATACAAACAGACGAATTACCCATAGCAGAACACTTTCATATTACACAACACACTATAGCCTTCGAAGACACCAAAGCCATAGTTAGGATTGACAACTACCACCATAGATCCATCAGAGATGCCATAGAAATTATAAAACAACCAAATAATATAAACAAAGAAGACGGATACAGACTTAGCAAAAACTGGTACCTTGCACTAAACAACATTAGACCACACAACATATCTCAGAGAGCTGACGACATCCCCCCTCCCCTACCCCCTACACCTGACCACAACCTCTCGGGCGCCAGCCAATGGGAACACAGACTTCGCCCCCGACGGAAGATTATAAGTTACTGATCCCCTTCTCCACTCTCATCCTTGTATTGGCCCTGAAGAAGCCCACAGCAAGATGGGTGAAAGCTTGGCAGTGGAAAAACCTGTTACATGGTCAAACCCCGAAGAAGAAATGCATACAAGTAGCCAAGTGTTTAATTATTCGTTAAAAAAGGTAAGATTTTATATGTGCGAGGGTAGGGAGATCGTATTAATTGGGGGCCGCTCCGGGATTAAATTGAGAATATTGAGAATACATGCTTATGTTAGTAAAGAATTATTTTATTATTTTTTTGATATCAGGAATGAATTAGGAGATATAAATGTTGATTTATTGTGCATGTAATAGTAGATGCTATTGATTATTATTTGATAGTATTGATTATATTTTGTGCTTATTGTAATTATATGTAACGCAACTGTACCTTGCTTATCTTTTAACCTAAATAATAGAAACTTTAAAAACTTCATATAAATTCGGTTCGATTAAAAATCAGCTCATTTATAATTCTATTATTTTTTTTCTTCTTTTCAATATGTCTGATACCGGTAGACCAATTTCAGGTGATAGGGGTGAGGGGTCAGGAATAGGGGTAAGGAAAAAGTAAGAGGGGAAAGTAATAATCTAGTGCTAATATCCCAACCGAAACTCCATCGAAAGAAGAAGGTTCTACAATAAATAGGGGGGACCTGATTAAACAATTGTGTGAACAGACCGACAAATTAAGTAAAGATTTAAATACCGGAATAAAGAATCTTGAAAAAAAAAAATCACCAAAAAAAGTGAAAAATTATATTCCAAATTAGAAGGGGAAATTAATAAAAAAGACCAGGAGATTCGGGAAACTAGAGAATCAATTACTATTATAGATACAAAACCCGAAAATGTTTGTATCAAGAATAATAAATTCCAAATTGATATGAAAGAACGGGTGGAATCATTAGAATCGGTAACGCCGAGAATTATTGAACAGCTAGTCCCAGAAGAGGTAAAGAGTATTGTACCCAAGTTAGGCGAAGTGGAAATGCGGAAATTAAATTTAATGCCACAAGCACCGGGAACCAGTAGAGAGCAACAACGTATATGTTATTTTATTGTTATTTTATGCCATTTTATTCATAGTGTTGCGGCCAGCGGTAGTAGACAAAGCGCCTTTGGTGAACAATACGTTCGTTGTTCGGCGCCGCACTGGCTGTCGGGGAAGATCAAAGACTTTGTTCTAGATGAACCCCGAACCTTCTAGAATCTATCCAAGACTAATAAATACCGGCTCTAAAAGGCCTCAGCGGAGTTGTTTGGCAACACCCGTGGAGTACACTTCGTAGTGATAAGTCTATTGTGATAAGTTAGTGTGATAAGTGGTAAGCCTTATTGTGATATGTTATTGTGGTGATAGTGTATGTCGTAGAAAAGACTCTTGTTTTAACCCGTGCGGTTTGTTATAAGTGAGTAGAGTCTGCATACACAGCCTGTTTTGTATCTGATAATAAGGCAGTAATTACCATTGTGAGTATTGATAAATAAATTATTGTTCTAGTGTTAATTGTTATATTTTATCGAACCCGAAGCCCGTAACAACTGGTGTCAGAAGTGGGATATATTTTTAGCATTTGCGTATTTATTTAGTTTGTTGTAAATAATTTTTTCTTTGTTATTTTAGTTAATTATTGTAATTTAGGTTATTGAAAATTTGTTTGTCTATTTTAAAATATTGTTTATTTTATTTTATATTTGAGTTTTATCTAATCTTTTTGGTTTCCTTTAATAATTTAGTTTATTGTTTATAGTGTTGAGAATTTCATTTGTAATTTAAATCTTAGTAACTGTGTATAGGAATAGATTTCTTTTTTTCGTTGTTAGTTTATAATCAACTTATTGTTGTTTGTCTTTAAGTTTTGATTTGTTAATTTTAATTTTGATAATTGTATATAATATTTAAAATGTCAACCGGTGGCTTAAGATTGTATGATTTGAAAGTAGCAGATTTAAAAAGGGAATTAGAAGAACGCGATTTGGATACTTCTGGGAACAAGTCTATTTTGCAACAAAGGCTCAGGGAAGCTTTAATTAGTAGTGGAGAGGATCCAGATCACGTTCTTTTTGAAACAGAATTTAGTAAATTGAAAAATGAGTTGTTAGAATTTAAAAATGAGTTGTTAGAAAATCAAAATGAGTTATTTTCTACTTTAAAAAATACGTTGTCAGAATGTTTTACTACTTTAGAAAATAAGTTAGTTGATAGTGATATTCCTAAGATTTCGGTTAAGAAGGTTCTTAGTGCTACGCAAGTTGATAAAGTGTTTCATTTCAACAAATCGAAAGGAAAAACTAATGATAAAGAAGAAAAAGAAGAACCCTTCGACCTTGATCCTCAAGTGAGTGTTGAAGATGTGAAGGTGCCGCTTGACGGATTGAGAGAGGTGGATGCTCTTGTGTGTGTATCCTCTTGTGGTGTTCATTTCGATGAGTTCATGAAACCCAAGCCTGAAAGAGTAGGAAATGCAGGGTTAGCTGCTGTACAGACTGTCATGGATTCTAGTACTTTTAGGTATGCTAAACCTGACAAGGAAGATTGCGATGAAGGCGCTGAGGAAACGCCTGTTGAAGTGGGAAGGCTTGTTCAGGTGGATTCGACAAGAGAAATCATGGAAGTTGAGTCAACCACTGGTGTTGAAAAAGGAAGGGAGGATATTGAGAACTTGAGAGATCATCTCGAGGATGGTGATAGCTCCCAAGATAAGGAAGAAGAGTTTGTTGTTTCCCGTAGGTTCCATCCAGGAAAAAAGCAATACGGATACTCCCTTGGATGGGAGGGATGCCCTTCTGAACAGAGTGGCTGGGAGCCGGCTGGAAGCTTGGAGGCTTGTCGGCGTCTGTTTGGAGCATTTGAGGAGAGTTTGGCCGAGCGGTCTTTGAATGGACAGAGGTCAGCCGTGTCGAGGAGGGCCGGATACACCCTTGGATGGGAGGGATGCCCTTCTGAACAGAGTGGCTGGGAGCCGGCTGGAGGCTTGGAGGCTTGTCGGCGTCTGTTTGGAGCATTTGAGGATAGTTTGGCCGAGCGGTCTTTAAATGGTCAGAGAACTGCTATATCGGGGAGAGCTGGAAACGATCAAGTGACAAACTCTGGAAACTTTTCAATCAGTGGTCGGCTAATCAGGTACAGCAAGCAAGGAACCTTGAATCAAGGAAAGGCTTGGTGTGGGTCTATGAAGCCTGACGATGCTGAACTTGAAATGTTAAGCAGGAGAATGCCTTTTACTGATTCTGATGAGGAAGGTGACCCCTTAGCAGAGAAATTGAAATTGGAGAGAGAAACTGACAATGAAGTGACAGTGAGTGGCATCATTCGAGGACTTGATCGGCCTCCTCCTATATTACCCATATTACCCATGGGATTACAGAGAGTCCAGCAGCGGAAGTAGGACTCAAATCGAATGGTGATGAGAGCCAATCATCAGCTGCTCGTGGTGCGATTAACGGAAGCTTAGTTGAGCAGAGCATTGGTCTAGGCCCTCACACCCAACAGGTGCTGGTTGCCAATGCAAGTGTTGTAAGTATTGATCCAAGCCAGGTCCCAGACCCATCTTCTGGTGTTTGTGTAATGTCAAATACGTTTGGCATTGTGGAGCTCTACTCTGTTTCACCGGCCAGGGTCCTTTCGCTGGAGGTGACTTCGCCTGGTAGTGTCAAGAAACTTGCTGTGCTTCTAACACTCGGTCAGGAAACAGGAAAAGTCCTGCTGGTAGCTGAAGAAGAGAAAATACCTGAGCCTACTCCACCCCATTCACGACCTGATCTGGGACAGACCAGCATTAAGGAGGGGGTAGTGTTGCGGCCAGTGGTAGTAGACAAAGCGCCTTTGGTGAACAATACGTTCGTTGTTCGGCACCGCACTGGCTGTCGGGGAAGATCAAAGACTTTGTTCTAGATGAACCCCGAACCTTCTAGAATCTATCCAAGACTAATAAATACCGGCTCTAAAAGGCCTCAGCGGAGTTGTTTGGCAACACCCGTGGAGTACACTTCGTAGTGATAAGTCTATTGTGATAAGTTAGTGTGATAAGTGGTAAGCCTTATTGTGATATGTTATTGTGGTGATAGTGTATGTCGTAGAAAAGACTCTTGTTTTAACCCGTGCGGTTTGTTATAAGTGAGTAGAGTCTGCATACACAGCCTGTTTTGTATCTGATAATAAGGCAGTAATTACCATTGTGAGTATTGATAAATAAATTATTGTTCTAGTGTTAATTGTTATATTTTATCGAACCCGAAGCCCGTAACAATATTATCCGGTGAGGCCGGAAATTGAAAACGAATTCCACTTTAACAATAGCCGCGATGATTTGCCATTGCAATTCATTAAAAATTTAAACAAAGTATATGAGGCTTACGGTATAGATGGAACTTTGAATCTTTTATATTGAGACATTTGGCGGGTGAAGCACGGGAATGGTTCATTCACTATTATCAGACTTTTATTAAATTATTTAAAGAGGAATTCCACGGGGTAAAGTACGATAAGATCGTAAATAGGGAATAGATAATAAAAAATATAGGGATTATTTATATCTGACGCCTTCAGCATATTTTAAAAATTTAGTTATCCGGGCACCAGAATGTGTAAGTTATTATGACGAAGCATACTTATGTGAAAAATTGGGGTCGCACTTTGGGCCTACCATAGAGCTTAGTGTACGGTTCCAGCGAATATCAACGGCCGCGTCATTACTTTACCAGTTGAGAAAATTGGGAGAGGATCTAATCAGGGGCGAATTATCTAGAGACAAAAGAGACAATAGCCAGGTAAAACCTAATCGTAATCAGGAATTCCAGCAAAGAATTCCAAGGCGGGAAAACCAACATTTAAAAAATTCACATCGGGAACAATTCAAAAACCGAAACTATAATTATCTGGGCACAAATCATAATAGAAATTACCATCCAAGAAATATTAATAATAGGTCCCAAGGTCCTAATCAGGGGCATAATTATTATCAAAGTTATGGTTGACGCCATCCAGAACCGCGCTATTTTACTTCCGATCAATTTAGGCCAATAAGATCGCAAGAAAATTCAGATAGGCGCGAGAACCAATATTACGGGAAACCCACAGAATATAAAACGCAGGCTAATGAAATTACTGATGCCCCAAATGATGGGAATTTTAATAAAATCATAGGCGAACATGACGGATATCATGTAATGACAGAAAATTTTGATATCTCAGAAAACGCGGTAAAGAGCGAATAATCAAATCCGCTATATAAATTGATGCACCGCAAATCAGAAGGGGGTTTAACAATATTGATAATAACGTACCGCCAGTAAATTTAAAACCGATTATTTCGATTAACCGAGGTAACCCCATCGACTCGGTTAATCGGTACCCTACTGTATATACGAGGTATGGTCTCGTATATGTATCAAAGAAAGATGTGAATTTCACTATTTTACAAAAAATTGGTTTAATATGGAACAAGTCTTCCAGTAGGTTAAAAATTATCAAAACAGATTTTTAAATACGTTTGGGCGCTAACAGGTTGGATGTTAAAAAGATAAATATTAAAAAACATCGATGTTTAATTACTTTTTGGCACTAACAGGTTGATGTTAAAAAATTTATAAACACATCGATGCCCAGTTTTATAGTCGACCTTTAATCAACATCGATGTTTTGCTATTCCTATTAGATAATAGGAATAGCATATAAGATAATCGATGTCGCATTCCTATTAGAAGCATGATTAATTTAATTTTACAAAAACAAAATACTTAGAGGCTATATAACACCAGAAAATAATAATAACAAAAGTGTTTGAAATTCTGAAAAAAATTAGAAAATCTTAATACATAAACACATCGATGCCCAGTTTTATAGTCGATCTTTCATCAACATCGATGTTTTGCTATCGATGTCCCATTCCTATTAGAAGCATGATTAATTAAATTTTTACAAAAACAAAATACTTAGAGGCTATATAACACCAGAAACACATAAACACATCGATGCCCAGTTTTATAGTCGATCTTTCATCAACATCGATGTCGCATTCATACAATACAAATGCACGATAATAATAGTGAAGAATTGAGATATGTACTGGAGAATGACGAGGTGATAAAAATAAGTTAGGGTGGTTAATGATGTCTAATGACTTCACTGTTAGGCTAATGGCCTGCTGATAACATTATTGTTGGTTTATTTGATATTATAAATTAACAATGGTGTCAACAAGTAACAAATAAGAAGGACAAAAATTGATCTACTTTAAAATTGTTAGAGATACAAAATAAGTTATGAAATAAAAATAAAATTTAAAGCCATTATTTATTTTGTGACAAAATTAAATTAATTAAATCAAATATGTATAGAAAATTGACAGGTTCGTTATATGACTGCATGTCCCACTTGAGGAATATGACTATTTTCAGTCATAATTACTGTTCAAAGCACAATTTGAAAAAAATCTCGCGGGTGAGCACTCGGGCATGGCCCAGTCCGCCAGTCGGTGGCTCTTCAGATTCGAAAAAAAACTTTTTTTCTGATTGATTATAGATGTATAAAGAATGAACTATAATTTCTCTGAAGCATAAATCCATATAAAAATATAATGAATATATTTACTTGAATGAATGAATCATATTTATTTACACATCTATATAAATAAAGTTGAAATTCTGTTTGTTTGTTTGTTTATTTGTTCTTTATAGAAATTCATACCGTTTGTCCTAAATTCTCCAAATTTCGCTCAGTGGTTCTTTGATACCAGGTGCGAACACCTGTCCATATTAAAATTGCGTAACTTCAGCCGATCTTCAGCTGAAAATCATAATGATCTCACTTTACAATGTTTTTTTACGAAATCAACCGTTTCTTTAGAAAAAAGAAATTCCCCGTGATAAAACGGGAGTCTTAGAGTAGACCTCTATCTGTTAAGAGCTCAACCGTGCGCCTCTCGCTCTTTTACAATATTTTACCAGTTTCCCTCCGTTATTTCTTGTTCAAATTTTCACATTTATCGCTTACAAGACTAGTTCAATCACAAGCAGCCCTATTACAGTTATAAACTACAATAGGAAAAAGTTTCAGTCGAGAACCCAGCAGAGCTAAAGTAGTGGGGAGTGATAGCTCGGCATCAGCCTAATCCCGCTTGCGCCCGCCACAACAAACAGGTCTGTCATTATTTATTTTCATCTCGCACTCTCTATTATTTATATTTATATCACTCTCTCTCTTTTTTTTTTTTTTTTTTCGCCTTTTAATATAAATTAAAATAACAATGGTCAACTGTAAAGTATGCACCAAAACTGTGAGCAGAGATGAAAAAGCTAAAGTGGCGTGCTCTGTTTGCCAAAATATTTACCACGTCAAATGCGCGAAAATTGATTCAACGGACCCAGAAGGCCTGAAAGAAAAATGTAAAATATGGACCTGCCCGGATTGCGACGAACCTATACGGGCTGCACCTGTCTCTGAGGCAAGTTCAATGATAGATCTACTGAGGGCGCTAACCGCGGAAGTTAAAGAAATGAAATCCAAACTTCAAGGCCTAGAAGAGTTAAAAGATATTAAAGAAACTCTGCAGAAACAATCCGAAATTTCGTTCGAAAATATGGATAGACTACAGAAAATCGAAACCCTTCTGGAGGAGCAAAAGAACTGCGTAGAAAAATTGACGCTCGAAAACTCCACGTTAAAGGCGAAAATTTTTGAATTAGAAAGCCGCGTGAACTTTGCAGAGCAGCAGCAGTTAAAAAATACAGTGGAGATAAGAGGTGTTCCGGAGAGGCCAGGAGACACCGTGATGGGCACCATACTCAGTATCGGAGCGGGTCTGGGCGTTAAGCTGTGCACGGAGGATCTGGACCACGCGGTGAGGCTCAGGCCCAAGCAGGATGGGGCCCCAGGACCTATAGTAGCGAGATTCGTTCGTCAGACAGTAAGAGATGAACTAGTGCATCAGAGGAAAGCAAAGAGAGACTTCTCTTCGCGGCACCTGGGCTGGGGCGACAATGAAGCATTCCGGATCTACGTTAGTGAAGCTATGACACCAGCCAACAAGCATCTCTACTGGTTGGCCAGGCAGAAGAAGGCAACGGCTAAAATCAAATACGTATGGTTCAGTGGAGGCCGAGTTCGCTGTAGGCAGGCAGACGGTCACCCAGCGGTGATTATTGGTAAGCCCAGCGACCTGGACGTTTTCAGCTGAATGCCGTATGTGAGTCTCATCAAGCTTGCGAACTCTCCTGTTTTTACACAAGATATTTTTAGTTTTATTTTAACCTCAGATAATTTTATTTTCGTTTTAGAAATTTTCATCCTTATTATTGGTATTTATATTTTCATCACATATATTCAGATTTTTACTCTCACTTTTTTAATTAACTATAGCTATTGGTATTTTTATTTTAGATATTACAATTTTCGCCTCTATCATACCTTTATTCCCTATCATATTAATTACCTTGTGCAGCTAGAGCCCGGAATTTATTTGATTAGTTGTGTTTCACTGGATGTCTACCTTCAAATTCGAGCTAGTTTTATATTGAGCAATGACTTGAATTTTCAATACCCATTCCAAATCTCAGAATTTTACCATTTCCCATTCTATTCTCGAATCATAACCACGCGTGTACCTTGCCAAAATACCGTTTTTGCCAAAATACCGTTTTTGCCAAAAAACGTTTCAAACTATCCTTTCCTTCATCCACGTACCTTTTTTCAAGTACTTCTACCACTTTTAATAGCTAAGCTATGACTAATATTTTAAGCGCATGTCACGTAAACGCACAATCCCTCATTGCTCACTTTGATGAATTTCAAAACTACTTCTTAGACAACTTTCATCACATAATCGCTATATCCGAAACCTGGCTAAAACCGCACATCCCTTCTTCCCAGATTTCCCTTACCAATTACTCTTTCTTCCGCCATGATAGATCTAATCGCACGGGAGGTGGTGTCGGACTATACGTCCATGAAAGCCTTAAGGCCAAAGTTCTTCTTCAGTCCCCCTCCCACGACCTCCCTCACATTGAATACATGTTCGTTGAAATCTCCTCCTCCTCCTCTCCTCTTTTATTCGCCGTAATTTATAGACCACCCCGCGCCCCATTCGACAACCTTTTTGAATCCTCCCTTGTCAATCTGGTCTCCAATTATTCCAATATCATTATAACCGGCGATTTCAATGTAAACCTACTTTCTGAATCCTCGGAGAAGTCCTTTATAATTGACCTCCTGTATTCCCTCAATCTTTACCTAGTTCCCTACTATCCAACTCATCACACGCAATACTCTGATACTTGGCTAGACCTGTGCATTTCTGATTCCCCCGTCAAAATCATTTCCTCTTCGCAATGTCCTGTTCCTTTTCTCTCATCACATGACCTTATCCAGATTTCATACGACATCCCCGTCAAACGTTTCTCTCCTAAGGTCATATCATCACGCAATCTAGTCCACCTTTCCTACGAATCCCTTCAATCCGATCTCGACGCCGTCCAATGGGATATCATATATTCGTATGATTCTGTCGATTCCATGGTCTCCTTTCTCACCTCAAATTTGAAATCCATTTTAGATATCCACGCTCCTCTGAAAACCCGAACCCTACGTCGCCCCGCTGCACCTTGGCTGACTTCTGAAATAAAGGATCTGATGAAAAGAAGGGAAGCTGCAAGACGCAAGTTTCGGCGTACCCGTTTGGCAGCTGATTATGCGTCTTTCAAAAAGCTTAGAAATGTGACCCAATCCGAAATCCGACGAGCTAAATCCCTCCACTGCCACAATGCCCTCTCCAATGCCCACGATCCTAAAAGTAAATGGAAAATTCTTCGTCAATTATCCTTCCTTGGTTCCAATAACTCCAGTTCCCTTCCGTTCACTCCAGATGATCTCAATAACCATTTCTCATCCTTCACTCCTTTTTTATCCCCACCTGCAGTTATCAATAATCATAATTTCAATCCGGAAAACTTCTTTTTTTCCCACATTACATACGATGACCTTCTTACCGCAGTCCTAAAATCCCACACTAACGATTACGGTCCTGACGATGTTCCAGTAAAGCTAATAAAGTCCTGCCTTCCCTCACTCATTCCCGTTCTCTATCATATTTACAACTTCTCGTTACAAAACTCGGTTTTCCCTTCCTCCTGGAAAACCGCTCTAGTCCGACCTCTGAACAAAACCTCAAACCCCTCCACAATGAATGACCTCCGTCCTATTTCCCTTCTCTCCAATCTCTCAAAACCGTTAGAACGCCTTGTTCAAAATCAACTATCAAAATTCCTAGAAGAACGCTCCCTCCTAAACCCACTCCAATCCGGTTTCCGATCTGGTTACTCGACTCAATCTGCTCTCCTAAAAATTACCCATGACCTCCAAACTTCTATCGAACTCCGAAAGCTAAATATTCTTATCCTTCTAGATTTTTCCAAAGCCTTTGACACAGTCGATCATAACATCCTTCTTACAAAACTGAGAAAACTCCACCTATCTAGCAGCGCCTTACATTGGTTCGGGTCCTTTCTTTCAGATCGGTCACAGTATGTAGTCGTTCCTGGTCAACCTCCATCCAAAAAACTTCCCCTCTCCTGCGGAGTCCCTCAAGGATCCTCTCTATCCCCCACTCTATTTGCTATTTATATTAACGACCTTCCTCTCCTGATTCACCACTCCCAATACCATATCTATGCTGATGATTTGCAAATTTACCTGTCTTTCCCACCTTCCGAGTTGGTGCCAGCGACGAAAAAGCTTCAAGAAGATTTGAATCGAATCAGTCTCTGGGCAGAGGCTAACAAGTTGAAGCTGAATGCAGATAAAACAAAGGCAATTTTAATAGGCTCCAATCACCTCCTTAAAACCGTCCATAACATCCCACCCCTGTTCCTAAATAACAATCCCATCAAATTTTATCCAACAGTCAAAAACCTTGGGGTAACCTTTGACCAAACTCTATCCTGGAAAAACCATATCTCCAATATCTCCCGTCGCACCATCTCGACCTTAAAGCAACTAAACCATTTCCGTGACCTTTTCCCTTTCGAAACACGCAGACTTCTGGTCACCTCCTTGATATTCCCCCACCTTGACTATTGTTGCACGGTATATGGGGGTATCTCAGGGGATCTCGACGCAAAACTAAAACGTTTAATAAATTGTTCCATCCGATTTATATTCGGGATCCCAAGAGACGTCTCCATATCGCCTTTTTACGAAGAGTTAAAGTGGTTATATCCTTCCTACCGCCGTAAGTATTTCCTGGCAACCTTCCTTTTCCAAGTTATCCGATCCCGCCGACCACCATATATCTCCGAACTCCTTCATCCCAAATCCTCGGTACATTCCCGCAATACCCGCTCCAGGCCTTCAGATCTATATACACCGGCCCACCGAACGTCAGCTTTTGATAGATCTTTCATTATCCGGTCTACCTCGTTATGGAATTCCATTCCCACTTTCATCCGTAATTCCAATACCCTCTCCACCTTTAAATCCCGTCTCTATCATCACTTCATAGTCATCCAGCGTCCTTCTTAAACCAATGGAAGTTCTCATTCTCCTTATATATTCTATTCTATTTTTTTTTTTTATTATTATCTGTCTTTTTTTCCTCCTTTAAGAAAATATAAATACTATTTAACCAATCTGTAAATAAATGTGTAAATATGTATATATTATTAGATGTGAAAACTAGTTTCTTTCACCTGAGCAGAGGTTCCCTAATTATTTTTAGTTATTTTAATTTGTATCATTTTAATTTGTTTATTCATACTTTAAGGCTCTAAAGCCCCCTTTGTATACTATTTACATTTGTTCTTAAGGGACACTGTCCCAGAACAAATAAATAAAGAATTTATTTATTATTATTATTTATTATACAGCTATAATCTATGTATATAAAGATCAAATTCTGTTTGTTATTTATAGAAATCCATTCCGTTTGTCCTAAATTCTCCAAATTTCGCTCAGTGGTTCTTTCATACCAGGTGCGAACACCTGTCCATATTAAAATTGCATAACTTCAGCCGATCTTCTGCTGATATTCCTTATTCTCCAAATTTCGCTCAGTGGTTCTTTCAGACCAGGTGCGAACACCTGTTCATATTAAAATTGCATAACTTCAGCCGATCTTCAGCTGATATTCTTTATTGTTATAAAAATCATAATGATCTCACTTTACAATGTTTTTTTTTTACGAAATCGACCGTTTCTTTAGAAAAATGAAATTCCCGAGTGGAACCGGGATATACTGCTATAATCTATGCATATAAAGGTGAAATTCTGTTTGTTCTTTATAGAAATCCATACCGTTTGTCCTAAATTCTCTAAATTTCGCTCAGTGGTTCTTTCAGACCAGGTGCGAACACCTGTCCATATTAAAATTTCATAACTTCAGCCGATCTCTGGGTATATTCTTTATTGTTATAATAATCGTTTTGATCTCGCTTTACATTGGTTTTTACAAAATTGACCGTTTGAGTCAATAAAAGTCTCAGTTTATAGATTTTATAGATTTAAAAATTGAAATTCCCCGGGTGAAACCGGGACATACTACAGCTAGTTAATATAAGAGTAAAGAAATAATATTTTACAGACATATGAAGAAATATTTTACAATGTAAGGAAGTCATATTTTACAGAGTTCAGGAAGTAAAGTAAAAAATACAATTAAATAAAATAAAAAATAAATACCAAGAAAATGAAAACAGTTTATATATCAGTTGTACCTTTATTTCCAAGCATGGCGAGCATAGCGTAATAAAGGGCGGGGGTCTTGTTGACCAGTTAGCAACAAAATAATTTCTTCCCTTGAGAGGGAAGGCTTCCCAAAATAAATAAGCCTGAATTCGGATAATATGCTACATCCCCCTAGAACGTGATAAGTGTCTTCTCGGCAGTTAGAATTACAGAGTGAGCAAGTTTCAGAGTCTCTATCTTTCTCTAACCATGGCCAGAAGTTCAAATATAAAAGTTCGCCCCTAAGCTTAAACAACCAACTTGCCTCTGAATAACTCAAATTATTAATGAAGCTTGCTGTTACAAATTCCCTGTAATCATTTACCAACAGTCTGTATAGCGGAATCCTATCTGAAGTCGCTCTGAATCCTGAAATCGCTCGATTAAATGCTTTATCTTGGTCATATATTTACTTACCTGCCTGAGTCAATAAAAATAATTCGATTGGTATTGTCTTAGGCAAACTTACAATTAACAACCCCTCCAAGCAACCAACAACCATCTTTTCACCTATATCAAGTGTTAATGTTATCCTACCTGAGAGAAAAGTTTAGTACCATAAAGTGCCAAGTGATTGCGATGAGATACAGAAATATATGATGGGCCACTATGAATGAATTATGAAGGTACACTATGTATGTGAGGCTTAAGCCTTTCATTAGCGAAAGTTTTCGAATAATTCACGCTAATTTCCGGCACACACAGCAGATTTCCTGAATAAGTACCTCTATGAGGTCGTCATTTGTATTTGGGCAGTTTGAAGACCAGACTGAACCCAATAGAACAACTATGAGCCCAGTTAGAGTGGTGGACTAAAGCCTCTCGTTACCCGCCAGGACTTCAGGACTGGGCAAGTGGAAAACTGAGAGGCCTTACCTCAGGAAAGGATAGCTATCCTATTGAGAATTGAAATAGTCATCAGAGCCAGAGAAGGAAATACCCGGTGCTGAGGACGATTTTTTTGTAAGAGTAAAGTTAAAGAAGTAAAATTTTACTTGTGTAGATATTATTTATCATTAATTTTATTCTCTGTCATGTCGTTGTATGTTTATAATTTCCTTCATTTTCCAAGTGTTTTATACAAGCATATAATTTATATTATGCTTTTAATTTAATTTTTTATTATGCCCATTATGCTCTCTAGGAAAATAATGGGAAGTTTACTTAGGTTTAACAAAAAGATAGCTTGCGTCTGCAACTCTTTCTAGGCCAAATGGGAATGATTATGTTTTATAAAGTAAAACTTAAAATCAAAGATTTACTCACAAAAATTGTAATTCTTTTTCATACGGTCCGTTAAAATATTGACTCTAATGTCAATAGAGTTGATTTTGATTTTTGAACAATCAAATCTCATTTGATTCTTAAACACAGAAATAATAATAGCACTGTAACTTGTTCAACTTACTTTGTTCCAATTATTTGGCGACTGTCTAGCTTAAATACGTCCTCCTTAAATTAGTGAAGATAGTACAGAATCTAGATTCTTACTATTAAGACAAAGTTATGAACTTCACAAAAGTATAAATTTAATACTATAACTATTAGCTTTAAACGCAAAAACAAAACTAAAAAATGTGTTCCATATCAAGTTCAACGAATTTTAGAAATTAAGTGTCATATTATATTTATTACCTGTTCTTATCCGTGCTTATTCCTATGCTGAGGATCAACTGTTCTGCAATTTCCAATCTTGACAATGCCAGTCGAGGATGCGTTGATGAGGTAAGGGGTCTTGTAATGTGGACAGGAATAAGGTTCAACTTCCTAAGCAATTATGACATGCTGTAATTATGAGTTAACATTACGCTAGCACCAGTTATTTTATATACTCTAGTACATAAGTAGGAGCTAATCGAATGTTACAAAAGCATAGGTTTGCTAATACAAAATGCCTTTACCAGTACAGAAAATTGATCGAAAACGCAAAAAAAAAAATGTATCTATGGAGTTTATTGATACTTCATGAATAGATGTGATGAAGAATCAAATGTTTGAAGATATTATTATTTACTTATATTTACTTATATTTGTTTACATTCCCAAGAAAGCTCTGGAAAAAATGGTGACACCTGTAGGTGCCAATGGAAAAATGCTACTCCCAACTGCATCGCATGGTTTTTTTTTTTATATTTCAATAATTTTCATATGTATATTATATTAAAAAAAAGTTTTAAAGTATATATATGTTTGTTACTTTTTATTATTCTATACATTATTTTTTGGTTTTTTAGTGTAGGGAACACCCTTGATTATACCAAAACTCACAACAATAAGTAATTCTTATTAGTAGGATAATTAAGGATTTTATTCTTTCTTTTTTGTATTAATTTTACCAAAAAATTAAATTACTTTTTACCAAAAAAGTACTTTATTTTTACGAAAAACAAAAACTAATGAAGCCAAAAAAACAACCCAAAATGAATTGAAAATATAAAGCACCCAAAGATTCTTTCAGCCATAACAAAATTTATTGGAACTCGGTAGGTGAATTCTTATTACCTATTCTATAGTGTTGACGTTAAATAAGTAGAACAATTGTGTATGAAAGATATTGGAGTCCTTTCAGTGGCTGAATGTGCTTTTTTCAAATACTCAGAAGAGTATGCGAGAATAGGAAAGAATATCGACCTGTAGAGTCAGTTAATAAACTCTCTTCGATTATCGAAACCCCACCGGATAGCACAGAAAATCATCTCTGCAGCTTCTATTCGATGCCTCACCTCCTCGTCGATGTACCCACTTTCATGAAAATAAGCATTTCAAAGCAAAAAACTTTTTTCCTCTCGCAATATTCCCTCAGTACCCTCTTACCCCTGCGGGGTTCTTCAATACGCCATCAGCTACGCATCCTCAATTTGTTTCTCCTAATTGCCATTGAACTGCCATATCCTGATTGAACTGCTCTGATTGCTTAATATATATTCCTTTCAAACTCGGGTGAAGGCCTTGCGAAGATCAACAAAGCATACTGAGAGTTCCTTACCTTTCTAATACAACATTTGAATAACATGGCATCTCATTTGCTGCATGGTGAAAACAAAGTCTTAGGTTATTTGTCACGGATAAATCTAGATTGTTCGTCTCCAACCTGGCTCTCGATATAATTATTTTTTATTTATTTTCAAACCTACCATAATAGGAAATACGGGTTTTTGCAGCCATTCCTGGGCAGCAACCAACTGCTCCTAGTAAAACAATAATATTATTTTTCAGAAGCTGTGCACATATATTTTCCGTCTATATAAATGACCTGTCAACCGTATTGCGTCACTCCCACTTTCATCTATATGCCGATGACCTCCAAATTTACATATCATGTCACCCTTCGAACATAATAGAAGCGGCTCAAATACTTCAAGAAGACATCAACAGTATTAACCGCTGGGCAACAGAAAATAAACTACGTCTAAATCCAGAGAAAACAAAGGCAATCCTTATCGGCTCAAAACCCTTCCTGAGCTCCCTTCTTTACTATCCACTATTATATATCAATAGCACTCCTATTCAGTTCCAAAACTCCATAAAAAACCTTGGCCTCTCATTTGATAATCATCTCACCTGGAACCACCAAGTATCCCAAATTACCCGAAAATCCATTGCAGTCCTAAAACAGCTCCTTAGATTCCCCAGATGTTTTCCCAGAAGCACTCGCCATCTCCTAGTTTCCTCTCTCATCCTTCCTCACTTTGAATATGTATGCCTCGTATACGGAGGGCTGTCTGGTGAACTAGAGATGAGGTTAAAAAGATTAATGAACCGCCTTATAAGATTTATTCTCGATCTACCCAGACACTCTCGCGTCTCCCAATTGTATACTGAGCAAGGTTTTCGTTTTCCTGAATCCAGACGACAATATCTCCTTGGTTCCTTTCTATTCCAATCTTTTAGAACAAAAAAACCGACCTACATCCTCGATCTCCTTACACCTCGTTCGTCCATCCACCTATTAACACGTTGAGCGCCAGGGAAAAGATGTTGTATTTTTGCATGGGGCCAAAGCAGTTTTTCCTAATTTATAACTTTAATATGATTAGAATGATAAAAAAATTGCAAAAGAAATAAATAAAAAGTTTAATTTCGGCAATTAAACAATAATTTTGTGAGCGGTACGTATGTACCGCCCGGCCCCAGGGTAAAGCCCGCTACCTGAAGTAGTACAGGGGCTGCCCGGTTATGACCGCGACGTCAACCCTTGTCAACCCCTTCATAATCGTCGATTATGAAGGCAAGACTCCAATAGACTTATCAGACCAAATGAGTTCCTATAATACCTCCCTAAGACGAAATACAAGATGGTACAAGAAAATTGAATTAGAATTCTAAATTTATGTTTCAGTGAAAAATCCAGTCTTCCTTTTTGATAATATATATTTTTTAATATGTTAAAACATCACAACGTTTCGAAGCTCATTGCCTCATCTTTAGGTGACTGCAACAATATTTTACGTGTTATTTACAACTTTTTTAAAATTTAATTTACAATAATTATAAAATCTGGAACATAAACATTTATGACTTAAAATCCTATATTACAATATACTCTTTATATACATACCAAGTTATATGTTATAATTATAAAATATATCAATTCCTTAAAATCTCGTCAAATATTAAAGTCAAATAATCAAATAATCAGAATGCACTTCTTATTTTGGCCACCTCACTGTTACTGGCTTTAGTCTGTTGCTACTTAATCCTATTAATACTTTTACACCTCTTGTCCTAATTATTATTATTTCATGATAATAATAATTGATAATTATAATAATAATAATTATTGATTATAATAATAATTATATAATTATATTATATAATGTATTATTATTATCAAATATAATAATAATTGATAATTATAATAATAATAATTATTGATTATAATAATTATTGATTATAGTAATTATAATAATTATTATAATTGATAATTATAATAATAATAATTGAACCGATGGATTACTCTGAGAGATTGTGGGAGGAAATAAGAACGAGAACACAGGGCAGCGAGGAATCCATTGGCATATTTATAAGTGTAATGGAAAATTACTTTTACCGACTCCCATCTCCCCCAAATGAAGATGAAATGCTTAAGGTTATTAAAAGGAATTTACATCCGTACTACTTAAAGGGATTAGCCTTACAAAAGATAGAATCGTTGGAGACTCTTCGCAGACTGGGAAAAGAATTAGAGCAAACCCGATGGCGTGTACAAAACCACCGACCCCCTCCCGTTAATTGTGATTTACTTGAACCGGACCTTGCCTACAGGCCAACCCCGCCTACCTCTCAGAATGACAAACACCAAAAATTACCGAGACCAGATAACAACCTAGCGAGGTCCTTAGACAGTCAGGAGCCAAAGAAACATGACTCGAATTGGGAACAGCGTCCAAAACCGAGGGTGAAGTGCTGGAATTGTGGGGAGCCTGGCCATGTTTCACGAGAATGCCGTAAACCAAAGAAAAAATCATTCGAAGTATCGAAGCAGAGCCATAATGAAAATAGGCCGGGAAACGCAGAAGGGGGGCGAACTTAGGAGGACGGAGTTCGCACAACCCCTTGATGTCCTACAGAAATTCTTCTGAATGGAAGGAGTGGCTGGATACGGTGCGGGAATTTACGGAACGGACAACGAAGCATCTCACTACGCTACAAGGGAAGGATGACAGGCCTTACCTCTCTGTCAATATTTTAGGGATAAAGTTCGTGGGATTACTCGATTCTGGAGCCACAAGATCACTGCTGAGTCATGAAAGTTGGCAAAAGTTTTCTTCTCTGGGCATGGAACTTAAACCTCAGAAAGAAATCAAGATAGCACTGGCAGACGGATCATCTATTGAAGCTGCGGGTTCTGTAACGCTTCCAGTCGAGATTGGTGGAAAAGTTGCGGCACTGAACGTTTTGGTTATTCCAGGGCTGACAACGAATCTGATATTGGGAGTTGATTTCTGGCGAAAGGTTAAGGTCGTTCCAGACATATCACGAGGTACCTGGGAATTTTCTAACACCATTTCGGCAACTGAAACACCGTCTTTAGTAAGTCGGACTTCGTTGGATAGTAGCCAACAGAACCGACTCGAGGAGCTGATTGAACACTGGAGAGGAAAAGGAACTCCTAAAATCGGTTGTACCAGCCGAGTACAGCACGTAATAGAGACGGGCGACGCACGCCCAATAAAACAGCGTTATTACCCTGTATCCCCCCACGTACAGAAGATTTTGGATGCAGAACTTGAAGAAATGCTTAAGGACAAGATAGTCGTCCCTTCAAGAAGTCCTTGGTCGTCCCCGGTTGTTCTCGTTCAGAAACCAGATGGGTCGCATCGCTTCTGCGTGGATTATAGACAGCTGAACTCGGTAACGAAAAGAGATGCCTATCCGTTGCCATTTATTTCCCATATCTTGGACAGACTTCGAGACAGCAAATATCTTTCGTCAATAGACATCAAGTCGGCTTATTGGCAGGTTCCGCTGTGCCCCGAAAGCTGTGAGAAAACTGCCTTTACAGTCCCAGGGCGGGGGTTTTACCACTTTTTACGTATGCCATTTGGGCTCCACAACGCTCCAGCTACCTGGCAGCGTCTTATAGACGATATATTGGGTCCAGATTTAGAGCCATACGTATTTGTTTATCTGGATGATGTGGTAATCACGAGCCCCGAGTTTGAGAAGCATTTAGAGGTGTTAGAATAAGTACTTTACTCGACCTTTTGTTCGTATTTCTCGGTGAGTGTTGAGATGGTATCTTGATGAGGTGATGATGACGGAAATAGTTATTCTTGCTTTTGAGTTTTTTTAAAGGTATAGGTAGTTACGGGTTAATAAACAAGTTTTTTTTCTTAAGTTTGAGTCACTGGGTTTCCATTTTTTTTTTTTTTTTTTTATGAAAGGGGAGAGTTGTTACGGTCTTGTTTTGGTATATTTTTTTTTTGAAAAAAAACTGTCATTACCGACCACATGGCACTGAGATGGCTTCAGAATCTCAAGGACCCCAATGGAAGATTGGCTCGTTGGGCGGTTAAATTACAGCAATATAATTTCGAGATCAAGCATCGACCCGGTAAACATAATGCTGCAGCAGACGCCTTGTCTCGTACGAGGGAATCCGATGCTGATATAAATGTGGTGGCTGTTGAGTACCCGGTCATGGACGCGTGGTACCTAAAAATGTTAAAGTCGGTCGAAGAGCGTGCGGCCGAATACCCAACTTGGAAAGTAGAGGGAACGAAGTTGTTCAAACGCATAATAGATCCCAAAAAGATTCTCGGAGATGATAAGCCATGGAAAATTGTACTACCTAAATCTAAAAGAGGGGAAGTGCTGATGGAATATCACGATAATCCTTTATCAGGACACCTAGGCACTTTTAAGACTTTGCAGCGTATCAAAGAAATTTATTACTGGCCAGGCATGGCTTCAGATGTAGCCAAATATGTGGCTCGATGCCAGACATGCTTATCGCTGAAACCATCACAACAGACTCCAGCTGGATTAATGGGTGCTCAACGGAAAGTGACCCGGCCGTGGCAGATTATCACCACCGATATCATGGGACCATTACCAAGATCGACCCAGCAGAATAGGTATCTGTTAGTTGTCAGCGATTACTTCACCAAGTACTCAGTGTTGCTGGCCATGAGAGAAGCGACATCGAAAAAGATTGCCCAGCTAATTGAGGAAAGAGTCTTTTGCATGTTTGGAGAGCCGCAGGTAATCGTTTGCGATAACGGAGTACAATTTAAGGGTGCTTACTTCTTGAATAAGATGAAGGAGTACGGCGTAAACATATGTCACACCATTGTACCACCCGCAAGCAAACCCCACTGAAAGAATTAATCGAGTTGTCAAGACCATGATGGCATCGTATGTGCGAGACAATCAGCGGTTATGGGACAAAGACTTATATAAATTGGAATTTGCCCTGAAGACTTCAGTCCATGAGACAACGGGATTTTCACCAGCGTATCTAAATTTCGGGCGTGAGCTGCCGCGATCGGGGGATTATTATGAGGATAAAGTCGATGGGCCATCAGATGTCGTAAGAGATAAAGAGGATCGTCTAGAAAGACTGAAAAAACTGCCGGTTTTGTTTCAAGAGGTCGAAGATAGGTTGGAGAGAGCCTATGAAAAGAGCTCGAGGAGTTACAACTTGCGAAGGCGGCCAGTATCATACAGTGTTGGTCAATTTATTTGGTGTCGGGCACATCCCCAATCTAGTGCGGTGGATTACGTATCCAGCAAACTATGTCCGAAATTCAAACGATTCCGCATCAAAAATAAGATATCGTCTGTAACATATGAGCTAGAAGATCCTTCTTCGGGTTGTTCAGCCGGAATTTTCCATGTCAAGGATTTTAAGATGGACCCCGGAGAACCCAGCGATGGGGTGTGAAACTATTGTCTTGTTTTTATTACGTTGTCTAAGAACTACCTTGTAAATCTCTACTATTTACTATTCGTTTCTTTTGTTCGTATTTCTCGGTGAGTGTTGAGATGGTATCTTGATGAGGTGATGATGACGGAAATAGTTATTCTTGCTTTTGAGTTTTTTTAAAGGTATAGTTAGTGACGGGTTAATAAACAAGTTTTTTTGTCTTAAGTTTGAGTCACTGGGTTTCCATTTTTTTTTTTTTTTACAAAAATAAAAAGAGAAAGAATGAAAAATTAAAAATCTACAAAATCGTTAAGGTTTCATCACATAAATTTTAACAAAAAATAAAATAAAAATTATGCATAGTATTTTTCTTTTAATACGAAATAAATAAATAATGAACTAAACACTGAATACAATATCTTATAGAAACTATTTCTTTAAAACTTTTTTTTTATGAAAGGGGAGAGTTGTTACGGTGTAACAAGGTTTTGGTATATTTTTTTTTTGAAAAAAAAAGAGTGGTGGGTGTTCAAGAGACCAAGGCCTTTTCTTCTCATTACAGCTTGGTCCGAACAATTTTTATTGTTAGTTTTGGCCATGATCTTTTTTTTTTTCTCTGCCCCCACGTAGCGCTCGTTGTTATAAGTTAATATTTCTTCACTTTCACTTCTTTAAACAATATGTCTTTGAATTCCACTAATATTGTAACGGTTATTTTATTTTATACTAATTTAATTTACATTTAATCTTACATTTTATATAGCGTATTATAAAAAAAATATTCTATTGAAATTGCTATTAAATTTCGAGTTATTAAGTTCACTCAATTTGGTTCCCTTTTGTTTATTGCCTTATAACACTAGGTTAATTAATTGAAATCACAATGCAAACTACGGCCAATATCCACAAAATTCCACTCTAACCCGTTTAAGCAAAAAACTTCCACCGAATGAAAAAAAAAGATCATGGCCAAAACTAACAATAAAAATTGTTCGGACCAAGCTGTAATGAGAAGAAAAGGCCTTGGTCCCTTGAACCCCCACCACTCTTTTTTTTTTCAAAAAAAAAATATACCAAAACAAGACCGTAACAACTCTCCCCTTTCATAAAAAAAAAAAAAAAAAAAATGGAAACCCAGTGACTCAAACTTAAGAAAAAAAACTTGTTTATTAACCCGTAACTACCTATACCTTTTAAAAAACTCAAAAGCAAGAATAACTATTTCCGTCATCATCACCTCATCAAGATACCATCTCAACACTCACCGAGAAATACGAACAAAAGGTCGAGTAAAATACTTCTTCTAACACCTCTAAATGCTTCTCAAACTCGGGGCTCGTGATTACCACATCATCCAGATAAACAAATACGTATGGCTCTAAATCTGGACCCAATATATCATCTATAAGACGCTGCCAGGTAGCTGGAGCGTTGTGGAGCCCAAATGGCATACGTAAAAAGTGGTAAAACCCCCGCCCTGGGACTGTAAAGGCAGTTTTCTCACAGCTTTCGGGGCACAGCGGAACCTGCCAATAAGCCGACTTGATGTCTATTGACGAAAGATATTTGCTGTCTCGAAGTCTGTCCAAGATATGGGAAATAAATGGCAACGGATAGGCATCTCTTTTCGTTACCGAGTTCAGCTGTCTATAATCCACGCAGAAGCGATGCGACCCATCTGGTTTCTGAACGAGAACAACCGGGGACGACCAAGGACTTCTTGAAGGGACGACTATCTTATCCTTAAGCATTTCTTCAAGTTCTGCATCCAAAATCTTCTGTACGTGGGGGGATACAGGGTAATAGCACTGTTTTATTGGGCGTGCGTCGCCCGTCTCTATTACGTGCTGTACTCGGCTGGTACAACCGATTTTAGGAGTTCCTTTTCCTCTCCAGTGTTCAATCAGCTCCTCGAGTCGGTTCTGTTGGCTACTATCCAACGAAGTCCGACTTACTAAAGACGGTGTTTCAGTTGCCGAAATGGTGTTAGAAAATTCCCAGGTACCTCGTGATATGTCTGGAACGACCTTAACCTTTCGCCAGAAATCAACTCCCAATATCAGATTCGTTGTCAGCCCTGGAATAACCAAAACGTTCAGTGCCGCAACTTTTCCACCAATCTCGACTGGAAGCGTTACAGAACCCGCAGCTTCAATAGATGATCCGTCTGCCAGTGCTATCTTGATTTCTTTCTGAGGTTTAAGTTCCATGCCCAGAGAAGAAAACTTTTGCCAACTTTCATGACTCAGCAGTGATCTTGTGGCTCCAGAATCGAGTAATCCCACGAACTTTATCCCTAAAATATTGACAGAGAGGTAAGGCCTGTCATCCTTCCCTTGTAGCGTAGTGAGATGCTTCGTTGTCCGTTCCGTAAATTCCCGCACCGTATCCAGCCACTCCTTCCATTCAGAAGAATTTCTGTAGGACATCAACGGGTTGTGCGAACTCCGTCCTCCTAAGTTCGCCCCCCTTCTGCGTTTCCCGGCCTATTTTCATTATGGCTCTGCTTCGATACTTCGAATGATTTTTTCTTTGGTTTACGGCATTCTCGTGAAACATGGCCAGGCTCCCCACAATTCCAGCACTTCACCCTCGGTTTTGGACGCTGTTCCCAATTCGAGTCATGTTTCTTTGGCTCCTGACTGTCTAAGGACCTCGCTAGGTTGTTATCTGGTCTCGGTAATTTTTGGTGTTTGTCATTCTGAGAGGTAGGCGGGGTTGGCCTGTAGGCAAGGTCCGGTTCAAGTAAATCACAATTAACGGGAGGGGGTCGGTGGTTTTGTACACGCCATCGGGTTTGCTCTAATTCTTTTCCCAGTCTGCGAAGAGTCTCCAACGATTCTATCTTTTGTAAGGCTAATCCCTTTAAGTAGTACGGATGTAAATTCCTTTTAATAACCTTAAGCATTTCATCTTCATTTGGGGGAGATGGGAGTCGGTAAAAGTAATTTTCCATTACATTTATAAATATGCCAATGGATTCCTCGCTGCCCTGTGTTCTCGTTCTTATTTCCTCCCACAATCTCTCAGAGTAATCCATCGGTTCAAATTCCCCTTTCAACTCGGCTACCAATTGAGACCAGGTCTTGACCCGTCGCCTCATAGCCTTATACCAAATTAACGCTTTCCCCCCGAACAGATCATAAGCAGAGGACTAGAGGTCATAATCGGAGGTGTTCCTAGCTAATTTCATCTCATCGATAGCCTCCAAAAATGCGTTTACACTTAGCCCTGTACCATCCCCAAGGAAACGAATGCCCCAATCTTTGACTGGAACCTGATATCTGTTAATCCCAACGTTTCTTCCCTCGCCACGTGTATCACTAATATCTGGTGATTTATCTACTAGTCCCGTTCCGTTGCAGATATTGTTGAATATTTGCAAACAAGAGACTAATTCTTTTAAATATTCAGACTTCAGGTTTTCTTGCTCATTACCTGACACAGTCATAGTCGAAAGGGTCCTCAGAAGATTTGCGATTAATTCGTCTAATAGCCGACCCATCGGACTTCCTCGACTCCCACTAAAATTATCAAGGGACCCCCTTATAGTGTCTAGCATCCTTTTTGTTTCAAAGAATTCAGACTGACCCTCTGTCTCCCGATTCATGAGATTAGATTGCCCATCTAATTTCGAATTGGTGGGTTTGGTTATTGCAGGTTGTTTCCTAACACCTTCTCCTTCAACCGCACTTTTCGAATCAAACAAATCAAAAAGCTCGAGACAAAATGCGCTCACTGTCTCCTTCCGCTCTACATCCTGCGGTTCCACTACATGGACCCGCGATAGACGATTATATACATGCTGCAGCCCAGTATCGATTTTAGCCCGATCCCCTGCACTCGAGGACTCATCCAGCAAATTGATTTTCGCTAAAAGCTTTTCTAGTTTTTTCTGGCATGTTTCAACCTCAGAAATTTCGGTCATAACTACCGTTGGTCTAGGTATTTTCCCTTCCACTTCACGTCTCAGAAGCGGTCTAAGTTTTTTCCGCATCCCCTCGACATCTGAGATTCCCTTTATACCGCGAACTTGGAGCTCGTACTCCAACTCATCTTTTGCCAATCGATAGACATCCATGTCGATTTTTTTTTTCGCCACGGACCAAAAATAAAAACAAAATTATGTATCTATTGATTAAATTTTTTTTTTGTTATTATACCGTTTTATTTATATATATATATTTTTTTTAAGGGCCCCACGTTGGGCGCCAAACTTTGTTACCCAATTCCGGGAACGTAAATATATGCCCTACTCAGTGGAGAAGGGGTGGGTAGAAAAAGAAGCAACCAAAAAAAAGAAGAAAAAAATTAAATAATTAAAAATTAATCAAGAATAAAAATTAATAATTCAATGAATAAATGCCGATTAACAGGGAGGGAAATAAAAATATAATAAAAAAAAATTGTAGGCGCCACGCCGTTTTTTTTGTTCTTAAAACCTAAGATCCGGAAAAACGTCGAAAACCTAATCCATACACTCTACCAGCAAAAGAAATCTATTTGATAGTAAACAGAAATATTTAAAAAGCAAATCAAGGAAAAACAAAGAATTTAGAGGGGCCCAGTATCAGACCTCAAAACTTCACTATGAGCAACTAGGGCATAACCTTACCTTGTGAAATAAATAATAATTTGGTAGGAAAAAAAATCAGTACTGTGAATTTAATAGCAATTTCTTTCTCTTTGAGGGAATATAAAATTCATTTACAAAAAAAAACAAATTGAACATCAAAAGCAA